>QLTV01001323.1:1104583-1120274 GCA_003457575.1 Thermophis baileyi | reverse complement strand
TAGTGCAGCATATCAAGCCTAGCGCCACCTCTGGCAGAAGTCCATCCGAACTTCTGATGGGTCGCCGACTACGGTCTCACCTAGATCGGTTGCACCCTAACTACTCTGCCGAGGCCCCAGTAGACTCCCATAGTCAGCTCCGACACTTTAGCGTAGGGGATCAAGTATACGCCCACAACTCTGCTGGGGGTCCTCTCTGGGTTCCTGCCACGGTTACAGAGATCACCGGCCCTCGCTCTTACCGATTAGAGCTCGAGGACGGTAGGAGCTGGTGACGGCACATCGACCAACTCCGAGGCCACCTCAGCCACTCCACTCTTAGACTACCAGAACTAACTTCTGTGCAAACGCCTAACCAAACGGAGCAATCACTCGTTCCTAACTTAGACAACTCAATCCGACCAAGTCCGGAAGACTTACCTGAGGACGCCGATGCCAGGGGGCGAGTTCCAAGCGAACTAGTTCTCAGAACTCCAGCCATGCCCCGGCGCGAGTTCCAGATGCTTCCATTGGTTGAGCGCCAACCTGACCGCTCACCCAGCTCCGACTGAGCTGCGCAGGTCAGAAAGACCAACTAAACACCCCGCCTACCTGCGTGACTACGTCACACGTTGGGTTAGCCCAACTAGGAGGGGAGGGGTGTTACATTCTCAGACTGAAGCACATAGGCTTCACTCAGGTCCTCCATTCTGGAGGGAAAATACTGTCTGCTGATTGGTTAGCCTGTCTGACACCTCCCTATAAAAGGGCTGGCTGTCAGACAGGGCTTTTGCTGGATTGTTAGCACTTGACTAATAAAGAGCTGTTGTTTTGATGTCACTCTGTCTGCCTCTTCCATTCACCCTATCTAACATTTATGATGTTTGCAGCATTTTGCAATCACGTGATCATGACTTACAAACTTCCCAGCCAGCTTCCAATAAGCAAAGTCAATTGGGAAAACAGGATTTGCTTAACAACAGTGTAATTCATTTAGCAACCATGTGTTTTGCTAAATGACCACAGTAAAAATGATTGTAAAATTGGATCTGGTCATGTGATGGCTTGCTTAACAATCACATTGCTTAGCAATCAAAATTCCAGTCCTAATTGTGGTCATAATTCAAGGACCACTTATATATAGATACACTAATGAGGGCCATGTAAGATGGACTTTGTAATACTTGCAATATAGGTTTTGTAGAAGCCACATTTGGCTAACACTAAGCTCAAGAAGCCCTGTATTATGCTATGCTGACTGGGGAAATCTGGGAGTTGAAATCCACTCATCTTAAAGTTGCCAAGGTTGAAAAACACTGATCTATAGAGTGTGATAGGAATTGTTTTAAAAGGAAGGCAACATGCTTACAATGGATGTATCTCTCATCTTTCAGAACTAATATTTCTTAAATCATAAAGCAGGAACACATGAAGGTAGTCATTAATAAAGGGTAAGTAAATGAAAGAATGTATCTGTTACATAAGCATTGCCTAGGAATAGTTGTTCAATTAGGGCAATGAGACCTTATGGATGCAGTATGAAAGAGCTTTATGATCTCTTTGATTTTCTTCGATTATTAGTATCAGGAAGTTTGCGTGTCTATTTGTATGTGGTTAAATGCTTATATACGTTAGTCATGCATTGCTGTCTGTATTCCCAAGACTTGTTCTGTTCAGCCTAAAGGAGATTATCAAAAAGACAACTTTCCCCATCTCATTTATTGTAAATTCTTTTCTTTAATGAAAATAGATAAATACATTAGTTGCATATAGTGCATTAAAGAGAATTGCTCTGCCATGGAACATATGGAAACTCAATAAAGATATATGGAATGTGTCCTATATATGAGATATATGGAAGCTCAATAAAACAAAATAAGTTATTCCAAATTTCAGTGACTGGGAGTGGGGGTGAAAGGAGGGGAGACCAATCTGTTCTATCTCCTTTGTGTCTTAGCGCCATTCAATAAATGTTGCTAATGAAAATTTAATCTAAACCTAAAGAGTATATGTTTTATTATTACCAACCAGATGTCGCTACAGTCTGAAAAAGCCTCTGAATTGCTTGTTTCAATGCTGAAGGGATCAGGAACATCTCATCTTTCATGCCTAGATTGGGTTTAGTTGCATTAGGCCACAATGTTCCTTAAAAACATGAAGCCAAACTGGAATGGTATGCAGTGTTAGATAGGGTGAATGGATGAGACAGACAGCAGAGGTAGTGACAACAACAGCTCTTTATTCAGGCAACTATGTACAATCCAGCGAAAGTCCTGTCTAGGACTTTTATAGGGAGCTGTCAGACAGTTCAACCAATCAGCACTCAGTATTCTTCCCGCCAGAATTGAGGACCTGACTGAAGCCTATGTGCTTCAGTCCTAGTATCTAACATGCAGTGCACCATGTCATTATGATCAGCCTATTCTTGCTAGAACTGATAAAAAGAAAAAGGAAGGGTTTTAATCATAAACTTCAAGTTACAGATCTGGCATCCACCAAGTTTGGAGGTAGGGTGTTTGTTTTGCTCTTCAAAATGTGGTTTATTTTGTACTGCAACTTGTCAGCACTCTGTACTGTCTCAGGAACGGACCTGGCAACTTAGGTTAAGTTAGGAAACTGCAGTTAGACTTCTTAATGCTCACCAGGTTTCCTGAACCTGGATTCTTGCACAGAAGTTTTTAATGCCAAGGAAATACGTATTTTGAGTTAAGGAGGCATTGAGGAGGTGGTAGTAGTGTGAGACCATATGTGCCTTGTGTCATACACACACAGGTGTTCTCTCAGGAGATTGTGCAAAAGCATTTTAGCTATTTGTTCATTTCATTCTCAAAAAGAGAACACCTAATATATTTGAATATATTATTTTAATATTAAATCAAATGTATCAAGAAGTTTTCCAAATGCCTTAACTGCATTGCAGCTGTATTCTCCACTAAGTATTCTTAACTGTATGTAGAACTAAACTGGTTAAAGAATAAAGCCAAAAGATGACAATTAATTTTGAAGGATTCCTTTATTGTAATCCAGCATAATTCCCAAGTCAAGAAGTTAAGGAGACATATGAGGTCTTGAGAACATTATTTTCTTTTTTGTCAAATGCCATAATATGTTTGCTCAACTAAATGGAATAAGGACTTACTGAAAATGACCTCTTGTATAAGATCATTCTGGAGCACTTAAGCATTAATCATTTTATAAAAAAGCAAAGAGAATCAAATGTTACAGTAAAAGATATTGTCACTAAGGCAACACTGATTGATTTATTAAAATGATTTATATGGCTGTTCATCTCAACACAGTGATTCTAGGCAGCTAGTTGTATATACAAGCATGCCAACTAGATAACACAAAGTAAAAACAATAACTTACTGTAATAATCCCCAAATCCCATTATAATTAAGCATACATACAAAAGACAATGTTACTGAGGCTCTTCATAACTCATCTGACAACACACACATGGCAACACACCAGTGGTGGTATTCTACCGGTTCGCACCGGTTCAGGCAAACTGGTAGCGGCGGCGGCGGTGGGAGGCTCTGCCCACCCGCCCAGACATCATCACAGATGCTCTGCGCATGCGCATAAGGTTCTGCGTATGCGCAGAAGTGCCGCGTGCGCGCTCCCATGTCCGAACCAGTAGCGAAGGTAAGTGAATACCACTACTGCAACACACACACACACACACACACACACACACACACACACATAGAGACTAACCAACATTATACACCAGATTCAACTAACATCCTAAACCTTAACATAAATCCTATCAGCAATAGAAAGCTCCAAAATTAAGGAGGGGATTGATTTTTATCTTTTTAAAAAAAATTTGCTGGCAGGTGACACTTTGTGGAAGGTGAAGAAAGTGAACACAGGGAAATCTCCAAGTCTGTTTAGATTAGAAAAAGAATTTCAAAAATGCCCACAAAACGAGACGATTAAGAAAAAAATGGACTTACAAAAACATAAAATAAACATCATTGAAAATGAAGAAGTGGCACAGAAAATAAAGCAGTCAAAACAAAATTACTTTGAAAATGCAAATAAGCCAGGGCGTTGGTTGGCTTATAAAATTAAGAAAGAAAGAGAAAAGAAACAAATACACCAACTGGCAGACCTAGAAGGAAATATACATTATCAAAATGATCGGAAAAAGGTTTTAAGAGCTTTTCTTTTGGTTTCCCCCAGTGCTGTAGCAATAGCAATAGCACTTAGACTTATATACCGCTTTACAGTGCTTTACAGCCCTCTCTAAGCGGTTTACAGAGTCAGCATATTGCCCCCAACAATTTTGGGTCCTCATTTTACCCACCTCGGAAGGATGGAAGTCTGAGTCAACCTTGAGCCTGGTGAGATTTGAACTGCCAAATTGCAGGCAGCCAGCAGCCAGCAGAAGTAGCCTGCAGTACTGCACTTTAACCACTGTGCCACCATGGCTCACCGTAGCTCTGAAAAGCTTGTTGTCTGTTTTTCATGTGTAGGAACTCTTGTTTATTTTGGATTCCTTCATCGAACAGAGATCTCCAACTCTATAATTCTATTATTCCACTTTGATTCCTGGCTACTGGGTTCAATGCAACACCTTGCCTCCCAGAGCTTGCCTCCCAGAGTGCTCCATCACTGGAGGTTTTCAAGAAGATTAGACATCCCTTCATCCAGGATGGTATAAGCAATAGCATTAATGCTTAGACTTATATACTACCCCATAATGCTTTAAGTACTCTCTGGGAAATTTACAGTACAATGTCAGCATATTGCTTCTAACAATCTGGGTTCTCATTTTACCAACCTTGGAAGAATGGAAGGCTGAGTCAACCTTGACCCCATCAGGATCGAACTCCAGGCTGTGGGCAGGGTTTGCCTGCAATACTGCATTCTAACTACTACGCCACCAAGGCTCCTCAAGGACTCCTGCCTTGAGCAGGGAGTTGGACTAGAAGACCTCCAAAATCCTTTCCAGCCCTGTGACTCCAGGATTACTCATAGAATTTTAGCTCTTACAGCCTGCCTGTAAGCATTGTTTATAATATATAGTATACCTAATTCCCCTACTCCAGCTACTGCAAAATCATGCAACTATACTTGCAACTATTGGGAAAGCATCTTATTGCAGAATTTTTGACATACAGTACTATCATTTCACAATTATAGCTTGCAAAAGCCTTTTATACACAGGAGGTCAACTGTCCTAACAGCTAGAAAGCTTCCTCTCTCATCAGCCACTCAGATTTCTCCTGCTTGAATGATCAAACAAATGTTTACAATATGAGCTGAATAAACAGAGGGGGGCTACTAATATTTGTGTGAATGAGAATGAACAGCTTTTTGATGTTTGACCTGGACACTGACTGAATAGCACTTAGCACTAGCAATAGCACTTAGACTTATATACCGCTTTTACAGTGCTTTACAGCCCTCTCTAAGTGATTTACAAAGTCAGCATATTGCCCCCAACAATCTGAGTTCTCATTTTATCGACCTTGGAAGGATGGAAGGTTGAGTCAACCTTGAGCCTGGTGAGATTCGAACTGCCAAATTGCAGTCAGCCGGCAGTCAGCAGAAGTAGCCTGCAGTACTGCACTCTAACCACTGCGCCACCACACCTCTTGATATTCTTTACATTCCCCTATTTATCATCTGGACGGTGCACTGATTAGCTCATGGTGTTCTCTGTGTTTCATGGCTTACAAAAGCGAAGATGATCTCAGTTTGCATTCAAGGTGCTTTGAAGGGATTGAGAAGCAGAAATTTTACTGGAGTGGAAAAGTCCACCATTATAAGCTTAAATCAATTTTGCTCTGCAGGGACATGAACAGACACATTGTATTTCTGCAAATTTATTGAAGAACTATGAGCAAGCATGATTGATCTGGAATTAACCCACTTTATTCCCTCCAGCTGAATTGAATAAAAAGATTATGAATGAATGATAATTACATTTTTTTTAAAAAAAAGACAACACACTTCATACAAGACTAGCCAACAGTAAAATTGAATCAACGTTTAATTTCTTGGTGCAATATGTATTTCAGTCACTTATATTGTCCACCCTTTTGAGAAATCTGAAATGATTCTTCTGTGGAATCACATGGAACTAAAAATTGGTAGTGCTGAGGTTCTATAGTATGGTTAAATTAGGCTGTTTAATACATGGATGCTCTTTTTCTTCCTTTTTCATACTAAGTAGCTTGTCACAATAAATTGCAGTATGTTATTCTCAAAATCACAAAACATCCATCAATAATTATATGATAGGAATCTGGTATAAGCTACAATGGCGTCATGTGCGCCAAGTCCCATTAGCACTTGCCTCCCTCTACACAGATACCCATGAAATATTCCTCTGCTTTTTACACTAGTGTGCCTTCCATTTCAATTACTGTAAGTGTTTAAGAAAGAATATTTGATACTGTAACATTTATCTGTTAAGAAATGAAGGATTGATTTGTCTTCCAAAGTGGTACTTGAGATATTTTCTGCCTGTAGAAAAATCTCTTTGTTTTTAATTATCCAAACTAAGCTTGTTCGCAGATTTGCCTATTATTCACCATCTGTTTTCCAGACAAATAATTTTAATATAAGTTTTATTATTTTTTTTTTTAAAAAATTGCTTTTACAACCTCTACTATTTTTTCTTTCTGTGGCAACATTTTCTTTAATCTCCATCAAAAAAATTAGATTTTATTAACCAAAGTCACAGAATCATGATCTGAAAAGTCTTTGGTACTAATCTCTAGTAGCTAGAGATAGTAGCCAAGTTCTTTTAAATCCAAATCATGTTTGTTCTTGAAAAGGATCTATGTCTTTCAGAAAAGTAGGTACACTTTCTTAAATTTCCATTTTTCTGTTTTATATCAACCAATCACAAATTGAGCATCAAATCAAAGAAAACTTTTGCTAATTTGCCTTGAGTGATTTTTCTCAGTTCTGTCCACTCATAGGGAGATCACTGCATTTCAATCCCCCATCAAACACCAAGTTTCAGAAGAGAAACCTTTTAATTTTTCCTTAAGACTTTTATAAAACAATACTTTGTCCTCCTTTAAGACATAAATTCCCAGTATGAAAGATACAAATTAACTTCCAACAAATCTATCATGTTGATCAGTCAATATAAGTTTTCTTTTTACTTGGGCAATTATTTACAAAATAACTCCTTTTTTTGCTGAAATAAATTCTTCATCCAGATTTTTATAAATCAAATATTTTATATCCTTCTCTCTAATATGGGTCTCAAATTCCATCTTGTTTTATTTTTATCAAATAATGATATATTTAATGTTAAGCATTTACAAGCCAAAAATTTAGAAAAATTGATACTTTGAGCACCTAATTCAATATCATCACTTTCCTGTTGCACCTGTTGTTTTTGTTTAGTCTCCTCTGACACTTCTATTTGAATCTCCTCCAATTCCTCTTTTTCTAGAAATTCGCCTTCTCTCACCTTCTGGAGAGAATTCAGTCAAAACCTTTGCTGTTTAAAAATAAGCATCACACATTTATTTGTTTGTTTGTTTGCTTGGTTGTTTGTTTAGAACATTTATAAAGCCGCCCATTTTACAATCAACTTTACATTAGCTTGTGTCATCTGTTGATAGCACTTTTTCAAAACCTCACATTACTTGCATTACTTCCTGAACCAGTGAAAATGGTTAGAGTCCAATTCAGATTGGAAGAGATCCACACACATGTTTATAGATACATTTAGCATCTTGGAAACTATAGACAGAATTGGATTAATTTTCAGATGTATAACAGATGTGTGTTAAATTGATTCATTTTTCACATTAATATAGAAGCAGTTGTGGAGCATCCACCTAGAGTTTTTTAATAGATGACAAATGAATATAAATATATATGTTAGAATTGTTTACTTATTTTGAAAACTATTAGCACATATATCTCATTATCCTGCACCTTATGTGTTTATTCATGCCACATAAAATCTTATTTAATTGAAAGCTAATTCACCATGATTTTCCTTTGTAAAATTATCTAAACTGGTATAATCAAGTGCATAAGAAATAACACAAAGTTTTCAATAAAAAAATGTAATGTGAATTCTACAGAATTTCTAATATATATTTAGTTAAAATACTTGGCACTTCCATAGATGTATACTTTATTAAGTAACACTTTACAAAGCTTTCCTTAATTCCTAAGAGGGTTTATATAATATTTTTATGTAAGTTGTGTTTGTTTAAATATGTGCTCCATATGCCCTGGCAGTGGGATGTCTGTTTTACTTTAATCAAAGTCATTCACTTTTAATAATTGAGAATTAATAGATTAAGTCAAAATTGATTAAATATACAGTACTGACATTGGAGGTATCTATTTAACAGCAGTAAATGAGAAAAGGAATATGAGTCATCCAAAAGCCTATTTGAGTTGTAAAAACAAAAGCATCTCATGCAAGACATGGAAATTAATAGTACTGTTCTTAATAGTAATAGTACTGTTGACATTGGTTATGGCTTCCTATTGGTCTTGTGTGACATATGTGTATAAATGGAGACTGAAGTTGTTTAGGCAAGAGCAAGTTGTTTAGGCAACAGAAAGGATGATAGAATTTAGCATGTCAGACTTCAATAGTATTTCTTTTTTAGGGCTTTTTCATTTTAAGGATAACAGTAGAGTTTCCAGCAGAAGGAAGAGTTTGCTTGAAAAAAACCTTTGGAAGCAATTGTTGTAGATCAGTAGCAGAACATTTAGTTTATATCTAGAAGAACCTATGCTCAATCCCTGATTGCAAACTCTAAAACCCAATCTAAATCTATGACTCCATTTATCTATTGATTTATATGTCACTCCAATCATATATGGCTTTGAATGTCCAATACTTCTGATTTCAGAAATGTGACTAAACATTATAAGTAATATACAGTACTCAAAGTAACCAATTGCAGAATGCATCAAGGCTCAGTCAAGTAAGTAATTAAGAAGCACTTCCACTGCAGGAAGAATCACAACTCTAAATATGTTAGCTTCCAAAAATGTTGATGGCTTTCTGAAATCTTAGCAGAATTGCAACTAATCTGACCTCAGAGGGGAGAGGAAATGCTTTTCCAGAGAAAAGGGGACAGTGACTGAGAAGACCTCCCCTATTACCCTGAGGTAGGAATCTAGAGGGTGCCTTCCCTTTCAGATTTTATCCAATAGAAACTAACGAGATGATGCAATCCCGAAGAAACTGCAGGTGCTGAGCCACATATGACTTTAATGGTGCCAACCAACACTTTGAATTACACTGGAAACCTGGCAGTAACTCGAGCAATGATCAGAGTAGGCCTGTTACATAGGCAAACTGAGGGATAGCCATAACTACTTGAGTATTCTGGAACAAAAACTTTAGCTTCTGAATGGTCTTCAAAGGCAGTCTTCTATGGAGTGAACTGGCAGTAGTCCAAACAAAAGGTGACTAAGTGATTAAAGACTGTGAGCAGAGCTTTCTGATTGATAAAAATGACATAACTAGTATACAAGATATTCAGGACAAAAATTAATTGCAATGTGAAATAGTAACTACAAAGTCTCATTCCAGGGAAGCAACTCAGGAATATATTTTAACTTCTTGTGCCATATCCATTATCGGACGTTGGCAATCCTGTTGGTGATGCTATTTTTATCAACAGACACACGAAAAAGTGCTGCTGAGTATTAGGTTTTGCCGCCATTAACATGATTTTCCTGGGAAATATGTAGTGTAGTAGTCTTCCCTTTGCTTTCTATACCACTGTGCACACACTGTTCAAGTGGCTGCCACCACACCGTATACTGTTCTTCTGAAGCTGTTCTGACCAATGTGGTCTCCACCTTCAGTCAGTACTGATGAGCCAGCGGCCACTCACCAGGCCTGTTGGTCCACGGGAGGTATTTGATTCCCTCCAACCCACCATTACAGCATAAAAACCATACTGGGTAGGGGCCCCCAATCCGCCACTCGGGGATGCACTCTCTGGGGGTTCCAGGCTCCCCCTAAGAGATATTTTAACTTATGAAGCCAAAAGCTGCTTGGAGATCCAGTAGAAGCATTAGACCCTTCTCTAGTACCAACGTAATCAAAGCCATAAGTTTCAGTACTGGAACTGGCCATAAATTCTGTAATGTGGTAGATTTCAGGAAAAAATTTTCAAAAGCAAAGTCTAACCATTGCATTTTGTGGTATGAAAGAATGGTTTCAAAATGGGGGTTGTGACTATTTGCGTCCATTTAGCTAGTTCATATCTTGGAGCCATATGAGTTAAAATGGGCCAGGTGTTATAATCACTGGGCTTCAATAAACCATAACATCCACTTCAGCATATACATGAGCACTTTTATTTCAAAAATACTATACACTCTCAGTGGTTTTTACTTTCCTTTCACTGACCTTTCACAATATAATAGCCTTTTGTTCACCAAAAAAAGCTCTTTGATAATTCTGAATGTGGTGAAGAAGTATTTATGTGTTACTGTCACTCCCATAGTCTTAGCCCTCCAATGAATTTTTGCTTATATTCTGTGGGGTTTGCTCGGAGTGCCCTGTCATTCTCTTTACATCACAGCTACCAGCAATAAAGTTTGTTTGACTTTACTCTGTGGGAGAGACTGCTCAGAAGCCATTGCCGAGGCCATTTCCCCACTCGGAGGTAAACTGTAATTTCAACACAATCATCTATCAAGAATTCTCACAAGACTTAAAGGAAACCATTCAGATTCATCAGTCTCTTGGGGTGAACTATTTTAATTGACCCAGAAAATCTAAAAATCTAAAAATCCAGACCTTTGCCACCTTTGTTGTTCTTCTCTGCACATTTTCTAGGGTTTCAGCATCTTTTTTTTTTTTAATCATAGTGATCAGATCTGGACACAGAATTCCAAGTGTGGCCTCACTAGTGCAATATAGACTGGTACTATCACTTCCTGTGATTTTGATGCTATCCCTATGTTGATGCAACCTAGGACTGCATTGATTTTTTGGCAGCTGCAGCATACTGTTCACTCATACTTAAATGGTGGCACACTGGGAAACCTACAGTAGATCCCTCTCACAGGCACTACTGTTAAGCCAGGTACTGCCTTATGCTGTACCTGTGCATTTGTTTTTTCCTGCCTAAGTGCAGGACCTTACTTTTTCTCACCACTGAACTGCATCTTGTTGGATATGGCCCAATGTTCAAGTCTGTCAAGATCCTTCTGAATCTTGAGTCTATCTTCCAAAATATTAACTGATAGTAGATTCAGAACACACTGTAGTATGTACTTCACACAAAGGAATTTATTTTGAATACATTAATATTGAAGTTGCAATGTGGTCCAAGATGATGGTAGTCATTCTCTTATATGGCTTTCTTTTAAAAAACATAAGAACATTTTTAGAATGTCCCAAAGGTGCTTTTTCAGGAGCAACTGGACTTGCTTGCTTTTTCTTTTGAAGACGTTTCGCTTCTCATCCAAGAAGCTTCTTCAGCTCTGACAGGATAGTGGTAAATGCAAGGATTCCCCACTTACCAGCTGTCTGCAAGAAACATAAACCCTTCCATTCCCCACTATCCTGTCAGAGCTGAAGAAGATTCTTGCATGAAAAGCAAAATGTCTTCAAAAGAAAAAGAAAAAGGAAGTCCAGTTGCATCCTGAAAAAGCACCTTTGGGACAACCATGACCTGGATGACTGAGAATCTCTACAAACATTTTTAGAACTTAATATTAGTGCCTGCAGATTACATTAGAGAAAATGTCTCTAATGTATCTAATGAATCTCTGTGAAGAAAGGTAAACTGTTTAATTAAGATGCAGCTTCTTGTTCAACCCCTTTGTTCCTCTAATATGTTTGTTCCCAATTATTGAAGGTGGTGAACTGTTTGAAAGTTTTTGCTGCTGTTCATCCTATTTTTGTAAACATTTGGGATAGTTAGATGGTGTACAAATACAGTAGTAACAATACAGTAATAGTAGCAGTGATGGTAACAACAACAATAGGAGCCTGGAACATACAACTGTGAATAGCTGCCACCTTGTGGGTTTTTATCAAAATGCTTCTTGAGTTCTTATATTTTTATTGGCAGAAGCTCTTGTGGCTGAGAATCTCATATAAGACAGAGAGCTGGGATGAGTAGAGTGAAACAATACAGAGCCAGAACAGTGATATAAAAAGCATTTGTCCCAGAAGCTGTAGCAGATGAGAATCAAGTTTGCCAGAAATGTATCAGGGTTTTTATTTTATTTCATTTCTATTGAAAGCATCTTGATCGTGGAGACCCTGTTTGCTGGGGCTGTGTTTTGAAGCAGATCTGGAAAAGAGGAGTTGGGGAAAAAAAAAGACAACTTCCTGATCTGAGAACTGATAAAAGGAGGAGGTGAAGATAACCAGTTGACTTGCCTGATCTTTCTTTTATTGCAGTTTAGACCCTTTGGGCTATTGGGTCGTGTCTCAGCTTGGAGTCTGGCCAGCATTCCGTGTTGAGCAGGAAATCAACAACCCTTAAACATTTCAAATCTGTGTGACAGGCAGAAGTCCAATACACGATGCATTCCCTGTCATGGGGATGGAAAATGAAAAAGGATTTGTCTCTTGAAAGTCTGCCTGTTGTGCAGCTGATATAAGAGGGGGGGGGATAAAACAAGTAAGAGAAAAGAGCTCAACCCAAAGATGCCTCCCTGTTTTCTAAGCTTAATTCACTGCATACAGTATATAAAATGCACAGGAAGTGTTTAACAATTAAACATTGATATACTTTAAATTTTGAATGACCTTTTCTTTACCAGATGAGCAAAATGATGAACAAATATTTTACTGTACTTGGAGGAGAAAACTTTAGAAGAATCCTTAAGGGGAAGGTGGACAGATTGAGCTTGTGGGACATCAGTTGTTGAAGCCTCCCACTCTACTGTGTATGTGTTTAATTAACAAATGGATTTAGACATCTGGTCATATTCTGAGCTCCTTCAACAATCCAGACAATAAGAGACCATATATTCCCCATGAGTAATGTATATGTATGTGTTCCAAAGGTATTATAAAATTTAAATGCAATATTCCCATTGCCAAGAGTGAAGGGTTTTTCTTTTCTTTTCTTGTTTCTTACATGACAGTGAAAAATTGTTTTGACTGATAACTTCTCTACAGATTCGGGATTATATGCCTTTAATTGTACATGAATCCCATCTTTTCGTGCATTGTTTATTTGTCTTAACATGACAATGCCTGTGATGGAATGTGTGTGCAATTTTGCTCTGGCATTAACATGCATTCCAGAACAGATATGATTGTCTTCTTGTATATATTTTTATCAGAAATGTCATTCATCTTTATAGATGGCTTTCAAAATACCCAGGTAATATGTCAACAAAAGAATTGTAAATTTTAAGGAATTTTGAAAGATGCAGTGAGATAACCTGATCAAAGAAGGCCAAGAATTTAAACCATGATGCACTAACTTGAACTTTGCATTCTCTCATAGGACTGAATAGAAAGCATTTTATTGATGAAAACAGGTGAGATGTTTTCCTAAGATGAATGATAAAACAGTCATGAAAGGTGAAGACAGAAGTATTTTCCCTATAGGAGGGAATGGCAAGTGGGAACTGAGTTATTTTTCTCCATATAAATTAATGCCAAATATTCACTAAGTGTGAATGCAAATATATTTTCTTTATGGGAATGATGCCAAAATTGAACTATGAATGAAGACTCATTTAATTTTCCTCAGTGGGAATGAATGGTAGTCAATTTTAACAATTAAAACAGATATTATGTAAAGAAGAACTCAAAGCACATATCTCAATCAACTTTTACTCAGTTGCCAATATTATCTTTCAGTATACACTGATTTGTGCGTGTGTGAGTATGTTCAAATCACTGTTAACTCTTGATTAACAAGTCCCTCCAGTTTTCTTGGCAAAATTTCAGAAGTGTTTTGCCATTGTCTTCTTCTTAAGGCTTAAAATAAGTGATTGGGTGAAGTTCACTGAACTGACTTCATGCCTAGGGCAGGATCTAGAATTCACAGACTTCCAGCTTATAGCCAAGTGCCTTAACCACCTGTCAATCTTCCCAGGAAGACTAGACAGGTGAGTTAATTCTACTTCATTATAAGACTACACTAACAGAATCTTGAAAGCCTGAAAGTACACATATCCCACCCATTATGCAGCTGCTGGTTCTGCCCACTTCCTTATCTGATCATTCCTTAGACCACAGGTCATCAACCGGTGGTCCGCGGACCACTAGTGGTCCGTGAGAAAATTTTGGTGGTCCGTGGAGAAATCTTGGCCCCCGGGCCGGATATGACCGAGACCAATTACTGTGCGGGAACACAAGGCTGCACCGCCCAACATCACCCCGCCCACACTCTTAAGGCCGAGTGCAAACCTCACCTTGAGTATAGCGGTGCGAGCCACACAAGCTGCAACAGGAAGGTAAGACCAAGAACTCGCCGTGCCCAGCCGAACAGCTGCGCGGGGGGGGGGAAGGTTCAGCCGCCTACATCTCTCCTTCTGCTAGGCCTCCTGGGGAGACGCCTGAGCCTGCTAGATCGGCCCCCTACAAATTCTCATCTCTAGGAGCCCAGCCAAAGTTTCCCACACCACCTCAGCGAGTGCTCCACGAGAGATGAGTTTGCAAGGGCCGAGCTAGCATCTGCAATGGACAGCAAACTCTGGCTGCTTCGCTCAGCTGTAGGGCGGCACCAGTGTTTGAAGTGGTGAAATTTTGGTGGCCCGTGCCCCCCCCCCGGGCTGGAGAATTTGCATGGGGCCAAGCAAGCACTCATCTCTCAAGAAGCCTGGATGAAGTTTCGGCCCCATGCAAATTCTTGAGCCCGGATGAAGTTTCCCTCGCTGCTTCAAACGCTGGTGCCGCACTACAGCTGAGAGAAGCACTTGGATGCTCCTCGAGAGATGAGTGTTTGCTCGGCCCCATGCAAATTCTTCCACGTGGACTTGGGGCAGCAGGCGCTGGCGGCAGGGCTGTGGCTGGAGCTGGGCAACGAGCTGCACTCCACCAGTGAGCCAAGCCAAGCCGTGCCTGCTTTCCTGCGCACCACCAACCTGCTGGCCGTGGGCCACCTGCCCATTTTTCAGAAGGAACTGTGGCCACTACTGACGGTGGAGCAGAACAACCTTGGGGTTGCTTCGGGCAGGCGGAGGGGGCGGGGGGACTCGGCCATGCCTGATGGCCCCATCAGTTTCCCGCAGGCGGAGGGAACCGGGGGGGGTGGCGTCCCTGTGGCCGGTGGGCTTTTGGAAGTGCAAAGCCGCCAGGGAGTCCGCGAGGTCCGGCCTCCTGCGCCCCCCAAGCGCCTGCGCGGGGACCCCGGATCCCCTTCCAAAGCCTGCATGGCAGGCAGTGCAGTGGTGCCAAGCAGGAGCCCCGGCCGGTGCGGCGCTGGTTGGGACAGAGCCACTGCTGGAGCGCACCTGCCAGGGAGGCCAGCCGAGTGCTCAGCCAGCCGCGGGAGGCCTTGGAACGGCCAGGCGGGGCGGTCCCAGCCCAGCTGCAGCCCCCACGGCATTGGGGGGGTGGCAGTCCGGTTGTGCAGTTGGGGCGGCCACTCCACGCCCCCGCAGCGCTGGAGCCACGCGCGCCCTGACAGCTCTGCGTAGTGAGGAAGAGCAGGCGGGCAGCAGGGAGGTACGTGTGGAGGCGTGTGTCCTGGCAGCCGTGGGGCGAGGCGGGCTGTTCCACCTTCAAGAGGGAATGCCCCCCAAATGCAGGTGGGGGACGAGG
>QLTV01001323.1:1081906-1093822 GCA_003457575.1 Thermophis baileyi | reverse complement strand
GGAAGGAAGGAAGGAAGGAAGGAAGGAAGGAAGGAAGGAAGGAAGGAAGGAAGGAAGGAAGGAAGGAAAATACAATCTAAGACTGTCAGGCCTTCAAGTCCATTCAAAATGCAAGTGGGGGGGTGCGCTATTTGGATATGTGGGGGAACATCATTCCAATATCAGCAATGCCCCAAACTCCAGGGCCACAGAGAAGGTGGGCTTCTGGAGTCCCTATATATGACATTGTTTAAGCAAAGGAATCCAGAATGCGCCAGCCATGCCTGGTGAAGCACCAGATAAATTGACTAGATAGAAACTATGGAAGACGGCAGTCCTTCAGATAACCAGCCCTATGCCATAAAAGGCTTTATAAATAACAACCAGCAGCACCTTGAATTGTACCCAGAAGCAAACTGGTAACCAGTACAGCTCACAAAGCATGCCCCTCATTGTCACACTAAAATTACTTAGACTTTTGAGCAGTGGTGAAATCCAATTTTTTTCACTACTGTGGGCGTGGCTTGGTGGGAGTGGTGTGGCTCGGTGGGCGTGGCTTGGTGGGTGTGGCAGGGGAAGGATACTGCAAAATCCCCATTCCTACCCCACTCCTGGGGGGAAGGATATTGCAAAATCTCCATTCCCACCCCACTCTGGGGCCAGCCAGAGGTGGTATTTGCCGGTTCTCTGAACTACTCAAAATTTCCGCGACCGGTTCTCCGAACTACTCAAAATTTCCGCTACCAGTTCTCCAGAACCTGTCAGAACCTGCTGGATTTCACCCCTGCTTTTGTGAAGTTGGGTGTCAGAGGAAAAAACAGATAGTAGGATTTTCCCCATCCAGAATTTCTTTCCCCCTTGAAAGATGTTTATTTTAGTTGCACAACTGAATTTTTATTTTTTGCTATATTGACACAATCTGTAAATAGAGACTCTGGCATAAGAAGAATGGAGAGGTATATTTGAACAGCAAGGTGCTGAGAGGAGCTTCATCTATTTAAGTGGTATGGAAAGAAGTGAATTATTTCTGTAACATATGACATCATATTTTCCTGCTGGAAGGCAGCCACTTCTTGGTTCTAACATCTTACAGGAAAAAAACAATTGGCTGAAGGCAAAAAACAGAAAATGGCTTTGTATATAAAAGCTAACAAAAAAGCAACAGGGTCCTACATTGCATCTGGCTTGTGTACAGCTGCTATTTGCTTTAACCAGGTAATTGCAGACATTTGGAATAGCTTTTTTACAACTCATATCCATAAATCTCAGTTCAGTTTTATGGAAGATCTGGAACTCTGTTTTATAGGAATAGGAAGGAGAGGTATCAAAAAGTCATGCAGATGTGCTCACACGGATACACCTGTCACTACCAACTTGAATACCATTCACATCTTGACATGATGACCATGATTATGTGTCATCAAGTCACTGTTCATACTTAGCGGCCACAAAGGTAGATTTTCTCCATGATGATTTTTTTCTAAAGTAGTGTTTCAGGTCTTTCAATAGTGCACTACCGTAACTGTAAGCTTGCTGCTGATTGTCCTTCTCTCTGGTTGGTCTCAAAGAGACTAGCTCAGTGTTGTCGAACCTTTTCAGCACCAAGTGCCGAAATGGGAGTGTGAAACCGGAAGATCAACAGGCGACGGCTCGCGTGCCCGGAGAGATGGCTCTGCGTGCCACTTCCAGCACGCATGCCATAGGTTCGCCATCACTGGTCTAGCTGATTTACATAAGGACCCATATAATTTGGGGATAGACACACAAATTGGCAAGTGTGGGGTCCTGAGCTTGGTTATTTTCTTGCAGATATTTCATTACCCAACTAGGTAACTTTATCAGTACTAGAAGGGAGTGGAGTTTGCCCTCTTTTTGTATTGCCCATTCAATTGGCAAGTTTAGAAAGTGGGTTAACATGCAGTGAATAAAGAATTGACCTGTTTGACACATTCAGCCTTTCCAGATCATTCCTTTGTTATAGATGTATTTTGCAGAGTCAATGATGTCCCATTTGAAAAACTATTGTCACCAATGGCAACCACTAAAAGGCAGCAAAAAGTGAGATTTAGTTACATCTCTTTGTTACCACTTAATGATCTCCTAATTTCTGCAGCACAGATGTTGAATCCCTATTCTCCACACATATTTTTGTAGTATAGTGTTTTTTAAAGTATCGAATGGATGAACTCAATTAGAGAAAAATAATACCTCTGAAAACAAAGTTTCATTTCCAACATTGAAATATGGAAAATACTGTATTTAGATTCTAGTAAATAATCAAGATCATAAAGTCAAAGTTCATAACATAAGAACCACAACATGGCATTCAATAAACCAAAATAAAGTGTTTGAAGAGAACATCCTACTCTTCAAAAGATAAAGTTCGTTTAATATCAAGCTTGTAAAATTTCCCTGAAGAAACACAGATTACTCTGTAGCTCTGGAAAAACTCATTTCAATGGGTAGCTGGACATTTGGCCTATTTCAATATATCTTCATTACAAATCTTAATAAAATATAAAGCCGTGGAAAATGGTATTGTATGTGCATTCCTGAAATGGTGCAATGACCTTCCTAGCTTGTAATTCTGGCAGTATAATAGATAAATCCTCAACTGTTAACAAATTTGGACAGCCATAATATTGCAAAGAATTATTCAAATATTGTCCATACCTGTATATGTTAAAGCATGGATTTTGTCATTTTGAAGTAAAAATAAGCTGTGCTTGACTACTGAGGGGTGGTGTGAAATGTTTCTTTTGCTGTCTGCATGCTATGAAAAGGGGTCATGGTTGAGAAGTCACCACTAAACCCAATCTCATTCCTAAATTCATATTTCTGCATTGAAAGAGAAAATCATGCATCATTATTTCCATGTGGTCACTCCGCTTTCCCCTAATCATGCTAATAACCATTTTCATGCTACTGGAAAAAAAAAACCCAACAGTTGTCCCACCTTCTCATTGCTGCCATCCAGAACTTCCTCCAGCCAGCCAATGGGATCATTGCTTTGTTTTGACAGTTCTCTTCTTGACATTACCATTTCAGAGAAAGGGAACAGAAGTTAAAGAAAGGAAAAATAGGCCACCATGAGAGAAATATCAAAACCCTTTCTTCTATTCACAAGGGAAAGGGTGAGAAAGAAACCAAGGCTCTTCCACCAAGTGGTCTCATCCTGTAGCCTGGGAGGAACTGCTTTAAAAATGACATAGGGAAGCAAAATGGAGACTGTGCATAATGTATACACCTTAAAATCAAAATTGAACCAGTTCATATGTATCTTGGTGAAGGATCAGTCGTAAGCCGCCATTGGTTTTGTTCACATAGGCTGCCATCCAGTAGTGGGTTCTAAATCCCATCGCTACCGGTTCACGTGCACGCTTGCACATGCGCGCAATGCGTAGAAGGGTCCCGGGTGGGTGGGCGGAGCCTCCCGCCACCGCCGCTACCAGTTCGCCAAACCGGGCTGAACCGGGAGCAACCCACCGCTGCTGCCATCAGTTCTGCAAGATTTCTGGCAGCCTTTCCCAGCCATAGCTGGAGATGCTGGGGATTTAACTTTGAACTTCTTGCAACTGACATATGCACTTTGCCTCTGAGCAATAGCTCTTCCTCTAATTCAGCGGTTCTCAACCTGTGGGTCGCGACCCCTTTGGGGGTCGAACGACCCTTTCACAGGGGTCGCCTAAGCACGTGCTAGCCCACCATCTTGGTGCCACGCCCCCTTTGTCACCTCATCGCACGTAGGAAGGGGGCGGGGAGGGGGTCGCGGTGGCGGGGCAGGGGTCACGGCATTAGGAAGGTTGAGAAGCACTGCTCTAATTGTTAATCCAAGAAATAGAAATAAGACGTGCAACAAAACCAGAACTTGTTCCAAGTAAAATCTTAAACAAGACACAACTAAGGATGTTTCTTGGCAGTTGGTCTTACTTTTGGCACAGAGAGTTGGCACTCAGGTAATTTGCTTGAAGGTAATGCAGAATTTCTGGCACTATTCAAATAAAAAGAAGTTTGTAGGCTGTAGAAGTTGTGCAGGTACAGATGTTTCCATGACATCCAAGAGCTGTATATTTTGCAGTTTGTCCTCTTCAAAACTGCTTCATGGAAGTTTCATAAACACGGCTAATCCCACTCTGCCTTGCTTTCTTTAACAATCTTCTAAACTGCAAGGGTAAAATCAGCATATGATCATTTCTTCACTGCACCTGAAGAACAGTATATGTATTTTCTCTCCTCAACACTGCTCAGCAATGGTAATAACCTAGCTTTGGGGACAAAAATCAAGACTTCAGTCAGATACATTCCAATATGCTTCATGCTATCCATATTTCTACTGAAAATGAAATATTTCTGTTTTTTCTTGACCACTTAACAATTCCTTTAATTAAAAAATCTAATTTTATTCTTTCTGATGCTATGGTTTTATTAGCATCCACATCATTGTGTAAAGATTAGTTCTTTCTCCTCTTACGTTATTCATTAAAAGTCTTTCTGTTAAAAATATATTTAGGGAGAAAACATAATTGACATTGGATGAATTATCAATAATTCAAAGTCAATATCAGCAGTTTCCAGTTATGAAATGGTAATTTGTTGTCAGACCCAAGCAATAGATCAACAGGTGAAGAGTTCAAGTTGAGTATTTTATTGCAATTCTACCTATAATGCAGGAATCTCTCCAGAATGCTTGCCTTCGCTTGGGAACAGATAAATTAGGTTCCATGGAGCTTGTGGGGAGAGGGAGGGGAGATCAGTCCTGGATCTCCTGTGATTGCACAATGATTGAAGGCTAACTCCTCACTTGATTCCTCCTCCCTGCCTGGCTGGGTATTTCCCAACATCTATCTACCTAGTGATGTCTTAATACTTTCACAGGTAAATCTCCATGGAGAGTTGTCTCCAGGATGGTCTATACCGAGACTTTGGTAGCCACAGTTGCAGCCAATTTTCTGGATGTGCTTGAGAGACAAGACGTCCCATCAGCTTCCTAAGACTTTGGAAAGAATAAATAGCAAACCTAACAAATTACACACATGGGGGATCCCATAAGGTTGGGGGACCACTTTAAACAGGCATAGTTTTCCCACGAACAAGTGACTTGAGGGACAAGTGACTTCACTTGTCTGATGAGCTACTACTGTGATGATTCTTGGACCGACTAACATGCCATCGCAAATGACACAAGATGAATGTTCCTCTTGGGAGAGGCAGACATTCTGCCCTCAACTGCTCAGAGAAGCTTTGTAGATGACTGTGACTGTGTATATTCTTGAGAAGCAAATCAAGACATTCAGAAATTGGCCACAAATTCTTCCTTCAGCTTCTGTTTTAATCCTTCTTTTGTCTAGAACTTGAGAACGTGTCTTCCATGTTCTCAAACCAGAGGTGCAAATGGCTTGGAATAAATTTTTCTCTCCCACTACCTATAACTGTGTTTGTATCCATAGAGTTTCTAAGGAAAGTGTTGGGTACATGTCACCCATCACTCAGTTGCAAAGCTGGACATCAGTAGCAGCTTTATTCACATGCAATTCTTTTTTTAAATACAGTATATACATGTATTTTCTATGAGTATATTAAGTTCTAACTATCCAAAGAGTAGTTCATAAGAATTAATTATTGTTTTTATTTACCAAATGTCACTGTTCATGAAAAAATATAGACCCTTGAGAGAGGGGGATTCAATATAGTTTCCACAGGTTCTTTCAAGGACGTAAAACTAATACCTCTCTTAGAATTTTAGCTGTTGCAATTCTGGAGAAAACAAATCTCATTAAGGAAATTTACATACCTGTAATAATATTAATTTCAATTTAAATGTAGTCATCTTTGTATCAAAATTAATGAGACCTAATTTAGAAGTTGGTATCCAGAGATTAAATGCAAAATTTAATGCTTGACCATAAATACAACACTACTGAAATCATTCTTTGTTGCATTTACAACACAGTAAGTAGTCGTGGAAATTTCCCCATGTAGTGGGCAGCATTTTAGGAGAGGATTTTTGTACATAATATTCTTTTATGATTATTATATACAAAACCCACAACAAATCACTACAAATAATTTTCCCTACTTCTAAGAAATGGGTGACACACAAAATATCATTTAATTGAATTAAACATTGCTTGCCGTTACATCTGTCATCATAATTCATTATTTTTATAATTGTTGAGTGAAGTCCACATTTTGATCCTTATTTATCTGGGAAGTTGGTATTACTGGGCATGCTTCAGCTTCAGCTTCGGATGAAGACATGAAACATAATGCTCCTTCACTGAAAAATAAGGAACACTGTTGAGGGACTGAGGGTGGAGGAGAATTTAGGAACCCGAACTGTATCTTTTTCTTCTTCTACACCTGGTGTAAGACAAACAACTCGGTTGTTCCTAAACTCTTCACCTTCAGCATAGACATGCAAAGAAATCTCTCACCCAGATGGGAATTCAGGTCAGAATTTGCTGATTTGTTGACTCTTGAAAAAAGGTGTTTATTCTGCCAATTACTCTACACAACTGCAAATTAAGAAGGCAAAAGAGAGGAGGTCAGTGTTTGATGTCAACCATGTGTTAATATTAGTCTCTAAGTGGATGGATCTTATTTCAGAGAAAGTAAAAACTCCTTGTCAAATCCTTGCACTTAGTTAACCATCACTAACTATAGACCAGACCATAATTATATGAAGTTACGTAGAACTTCATGGGTTTTAATGGCCAAGTTTCTTTAGGATCAGGCTGCTATTCTACCACATTCTGGGGGTAGGTGGGAATATTGGAAGCTTTTACTAGAGCTCATAATTATCCCTCTAACTAAACAGTCAAGGGGATTTTAAAAGCTTAGTCTCCACACAGTTTTCAGAAGAATATCAGAAGTTGTTGAAAACTGCCTAAAACACATAATGTAAGAAAACATGAAAACAGATAATGATTAAATGCTTAGAGTTGATTTACTGAATTATTTCAATAACTTGAATAAATAATTAAATCATGGGAGCAAGACCTTGGGAGAACAGCTAGGATCTACCACACGGGTGTCAAACTTGTGGTGTCACATTCCCATCATGTGATGTATCGTGACGTTTCCCCCTTTGCAGAGCTGGGGTGGGCGTGGCCTACGTGTGACGCATCCGGCCCGCAGGGTGCCAGTTTGACACCCCTGATTTTACTACCTTGGCTCTTCTTCTTGCAATTGCTTCATTCTTCACAAGTGTTTAATCATTATCTGTTTTCATATGGGGGTGCATCTTAGCAAAAATGGGGAAGAATTCTTCCACTATGAGATAACATCTCCCATCTGGCTTTTTTAAGATCAGGAAATATTATCAAGCAGGGAGGTTCTAAGCTGGAGGCTCTGCTGATAGTGTCAAATGAAGCAGAAATGATGGGTAGATGAAGGTGCCTAACACTTGTTTTTTGTAAGTGTAAATTCAGAGATTGTAGACCGTATAAAATTTAGATGTCTTGTTGCACCAATGTGAACCACGAGCAATCTCTTTCCAAATCCTGAATCTAGAACAGCGGTTCTCAACCTGTGGGTCACGACCCCTTTGGGGGTCGAACGACCCTTTCACAGGGGTCGCCTAAGCACGCGTTAGCCCGCCATCTTGGTGCCACGCCGCCTTTGTCAATTCATTGCGCTGGGAGGGGGTGGGGAGGGGGTCACGGTGGCGGGGCGGGGGTCGCGGCATTAGGAAGGTTGAGAACCACTGATCTAGAAGAAGCACTAAGATTGCATTCAGCAATAAAGCAAATGGGGATGATCTCCCCTAAAACAACAAATACAAAATACAGAAAAAGAGGAATGATTATAGGTGGGAAATGATTATAAGATTAAAATGCAACAATCACCTTATAACATTTCAATAAACCTTAAGGAGCCATTCTGCAGTTACGATATGCCAACGATAAAAATTGGTGAACACAAGGATTGCTTTGAATAAAACCCTGCAGCCCTTCAGTCCACTAGTCTGGTAAAATTCTGCAGCTCTGCTTGATGGACAGCCAATCACTTGATCTGTTTCAGCTTATTTTCAATGTGTGCTTTAATCCAAAGCAAAGCCTCAGCAATGTGCATGATTTATATTCTGAAATGGTGATGTTTTTCTATGCTGCTCAAAGAATTAGATTTTTTTTTCTTCTTCTCTCAATACTTCTGACCATGACAGACCTGCTTGTAGAAAGCTAGGCAGGAAAAACATAACTTTTCCTCCCTCTGGCCTTCGTCTTGTCTGTTTGCCACATCTGGCTTCTTCATATAATACAATATTCATACACCAAAAACTTCCCTGCAGTAGGAATTAGATTGAAATTCAAATAATCACATTTTATAGTGTTCCGCACATACGTTTCCACTGAAAGTTTATATTCAGCTGGTTAGTTAAAGGACTAGTTGTTTAAAAGATGAACATATACATTGCCTTACAGTACAAAAATGGCTCAAGAAGATTCTGAACAGCACAGAAATGGTTCAAGATTTTATTTTAATAAACCAACAATCAAAAGCGGGAAAGAAAAGAGACTAATGCCCAGGAAACTACCTATAAATCAAAACTGGCTAAATAAGAATTAGGAAACAAAACCATAGATAAAGTTGAATTAAACAGGATCTAAAGGCTGGCCCACTCCTCCAGCAAATAACAGAAGGAAGGAAGGAAGGAAGGAAGGAAGGAAGGAAGGAAGGAATCAATCAGAAACATTACATTGTGATCGTTGATGGGAGTACATTAGCTGTATCTTTAATTTAATCTATCGTTATAGTGACCGTATTTTCTGAAAAAAAGGACAAACCAGAAAAAGAGGCAAATATGAAAGAGATTCATAAGGATAAAATATTTTCATTCTTTATGTTTATAACTTTGCTTTACAAAGGAAAATTCAAGAGCGAAACCAAGAAAAAAACTTTGTAAACATGCATATTGTAATAAAGATATCTAAAATTGAGCCCTATGTATAAATGTATGAAAAAGGCAATTCAATGTCCATGTTTTTAACACAAAAAGAAAGAGAAGGAAGGAAGGAAGGAAGGAAGGAAGGAAGGAAGGAAGGAAGGAAGGAAGGAAGGAAGGAAGGAAGGAAGGAAGGAAGGAAGGAAGGAAGGAAGGAAGGACACTACCTAGTACCTAAACCAGAATTTCCCAATCTTGGCAACTTGAATTCCCCAGCCAGTCTTGAGTAGTTGAAGTCCACACTTCTTCAAGTTGTCAAGGTTAAGAAACAGTGACCAATATATACGAGAGAGATCTTGGAACAGAGGACTGTTATTAGGCACAGTTACAGGTAATTCCACCAAGCATCACTCTACAGGAAAGGAAACAATCTGGAGACAATCTTCAGGCCTGATCTCTCATTCCGCAGATTTGCAGAATGACTTGGCTACATGGCAGTTTCTGCCTAATGACAAAAAACATTGCATGAAATGTAAAGAAGTTGTGATGACACGGACCTTTTCACATGATTTGGGGATTTTACCCGTTATAATTTTTTGAAATGAGAATTGTTTATAATTATCTTCCATGGTTCATTCTGAGGAGCAATGTTGAGGTTCCATGTTGTAGCTGGTGGAAGCCAGGGGTGAAATCCAGCAGGTTCTAACAGGTTCTGGAGAACCGGTAGCGGAAATTTTGAGTAGTTCGGAGAACCAGCAAATACCACCTCTGGCTGGCCCCAGAGTGGGGTGGAAATGGGGATTTTGCAGTATCCTTCCCCTGCCACACCCACCAAGCCATGCCCACAGAACCGGTAGTAAAAAAAATTGGATTTCACCACTGGTGGAAGCTGAGAAATTTGCCCTTTCTTGGCACAGGAGAATTTTTGACCCTGCTTTTCAAAAAGGCTCACCTTTCTGGAGATATGGAGTGACCTCTGCTGGACAAAGGTGGTGGTGCAGGAGTGAAATGCTCCCGGTCCGCTCTTACCTGTCGGTCGCCGTAGAGCCGGTCGCCAAGGTAGCGCGAGGCGCCGCCCACCCGCCCGGACGCCGCCATTTGAGTTCTTTTACCCTCTGCAAATGCACAGAATGCTTTGCGCATGCGCAGAGGGTAAAAGAACCTAAATGGCGGCGTCCGGGCGGGTGGGCAGCGCCTCGCGCTACCTTGGCAACCGGCTCTACGGCGACCGACAGGTAAGAGCGAACCGGGAGCATTTCACCCCTGTGGTGGTGGTTATGTATCTGTGGTTTGTCCTGGAGCAAAATATTAAATAATAAACCTTAAACCATCCATGTAATGCAATAGCCATGGTTCATAGAGTTATTACGAATGTACTGAGCATGATCATCAGTTCTTAGAGGTAACAAAGATCTCTGTAATTCATTGGAATAAACTGGACAGTCTTCCAAACAGCTATAACCAATGTTCAACTCAGGGGTGGGTTCTAATTTTTTTTACTACCGGTTCTGTGGGCGTGGCTTATTTTGTGGCTGTGGTTTGATGGTCATGTGACTGAGTGGGCGTGGCCAACTTGACATCGCCCATGCCCACGTCCACGCCCACTCACATGACCCCCCCACCAAGCCACGCCCACAGAAAAAGGTAGGAAAATTTCCCCTCCTTTAGCGGCCCCTCCCCGCCCCATCCCCTGCCCCATCTGCCACCCCCAAATTGCGCCCCACTGCGATATGTGCATCTTACCGGAGACTGGCAGCTCCATCACGTCTCTCAGCCGTTGCGTGCAGGGCGAGAAGTTGTTAATTGCCTCGCACTCACGAGAAGTTTTTTACTTTGCAAGGTTTTTCCCTGCACTCAACAGCTGAGAGACGACCCGGAGCTGCCAGTCTCTGGTAAGATGTGCATCTCGCGGCCCTCCCGCCCCATCTGCCACCCCCAAATTGTGCCCCACTGCGAGATGTGCATCTCTCCCACCCCCCCACCCCTCCCCACCCTGCTTCCCTTTTACCTTTCTTTGATGCGCCCCGCTTCCCTCCCCAAACCTCAGGAGGCGGCTGCTCCCATCCTCGCGGCCTGTGGAGGAA
The DNA here is from genome assembly GCA_003457575.1 of Thermophis baileyi. Taxonomy (NCBI): domain Eukaryota; kingdom Metazoa; phylum Chordata; class Lepidosauria; order Squamata; family Dipsadidae; genus Thermophis; species Thermophis baileyi. The sequence continues at coordinate 1,082,875 of QLTV01001323.1, read as the reverse complement.
GAAGCCTCCATGCCGCAAAGCCCTTGTGGCGGCAGGAAGGGGAAAAGAAAAAAAAGGCTCGGCCTCTGAAGCCTCTCGAGGGAGACATCCTTGTGTGTGTGTGTGGCGGCGCTGTGAGGAGAGCCAGGCAAAGGGAGCCCGGGAAACCACACTGGCTGCGAAGTGATAGGCCCCTTTCCTTCCGTTGCCACCTCTGCCTCTTCCTTCTCTCTGCTAACAGAAGTCGGAGAGAAAAAGGCAGTTGCTTCGCCGGGCGTTTCTCCGCGTTTCCATCCCAAGTCAGCCGCAGCCGTCACCTCCCATCTGCTGGTAAACATGCTCACAAATAAACTGCAGATTAGAGGCAGCCGGCAGAGCTTACTCACTCTGCTGCTCGCCGCCCGCAGCTCGCAGGCAGCAAATGAAACCGCAGCCTCCTGCCTCCACGCATCGAGGAGCATCCTGCCACAAGCATCGCCTTCCCAACAGCAGATGGGAGGTGACGGCTGCGGCTGACTTGGGATGGAAACGCAGAGAAACGCCTGGCGAAGCAACTGCCTTTTCCTCTCCGACTTCTGTTAGCAGAGAGAAGGAAGAGGCAGAGGCGGCAGCAGAAGGAAAGGGGCTGATCAAGGGAGACATCCTTGTGTGTGTGTGTGTGTGTGTGGCGGCACTGTGAGGAGAGCCAGGTGAAGGGAGCCCGGGAAACCACACCGGCTGCGAAGCGATCGGCCCCTTTCCTTCTGCTGCCGCCTCTGCTTCTTCCTTCTCTCTGCTAACAGAAGTCAGAGAGCCTTTTTTTCTTTTCCCCCTCCTGCCACCACGAGGGCTTTGCGGCACGGAGGCTTCTTCCTCCACAGGCCGCGAGGACAGGAGCAGCCGCCTCCCGAGGTTTGGGGAGGGAAGCGGGGCGCATTAAAGAAAGGTAAAAGGGAAGCGGGGTGGGGGATGGGTGGGGTCGGAGAGATGCGCTCCTCCCACCAGCTTCTG
>QLTV01001323.1:1024860-1081813 GCA_003457575.1 Thermophis baileyi | reverse complement strand
GGGTGGGGTGGGAAAGATGCGCATCTCGCAGTGGGGCGCAATTTGGGGGTGGCAGACGGGGTGGGAGGGCCACGAGACATGCATCTTACCGGAGACTGGCAGCTCCGGGTCGTCTCTCAGCAGTTGCGTGCAGGGAAAAACCTTGCAAAGTAAAAAAAACCTCTCGTGAGTGCGAGGCAATTAACAACTTCTCGCCCTCGCGAAAAGTTTTTCTTTACTTTGCAAGGTCTTTCCCTGCATGCCACGGCTGAGCGACGTGACCGGGGACCGGTTCGGGGGCGTGGCCAGCCAGAGATCACTACCGGTTTGGGGAACCACGCCAAATTTCCCCTAACGGTTCTCCCGAGCCGGTCCGAACCGACAGCAACCCACCACTGGTTCAACTTTAACTAAAATGAAGAATAAAAAGATAATTGTTTAAGCAAAGAGTGGTGCAACATTTCACTGTAGCATTTTATTTTTTTTCTGCTTTTAGCAACTAGATTAGAGTAAGGACAACTTTTCAAAGAATCTGTCCTCTTAATTTATTGTTTACTTAATCCTGCAGTTTTAAAAAATATTAAAATGGCATTTTTAAAATTTGTCTCTGGATAGTAGACAGGCAAACCTATAAACAGATGACTGTCCCCATTCATTTCTGAGTATCCCATACTAAGAAAGATGGAGAGATAACAATAGCACAATAGCAATAGCAGTTAGACTTATATACCACTCCATAGTGCTTTATAGCACTTTCTGGGAGGGTTACAATGTCAGCATTATTTGCATACTGCCCCCAACGATCTGGGTCCTCATTTTACCGACTTCAGAAGGATGGAAGGCTGAATCAACCCTGACGCTGGTTAGTTTCAATCTTCTGGCTGTGGACAGAGTTAGCCTGCAATACTGCATTCTAACCACAGCACCACCGCCGAAATAGATATCTATAGTCACAATTGCAGTTTAAGGTAAATTCTCACAACTGTCTTTTCTTAAAGCATTCCATTGCAAAATGTGCAATACCATACCTGTTCATCATGAAAGGACATAATCAGTCTAACTGTTGGCTCTTGTACAGCCTGTATCTGGAGAAATGAAGTAAATATATCCTGGATCATTTTACAAATTATATTTGCTCTCCTCTGCTTATTACTATTCTAGACTGGGATTTATCAAGGGATTCCAATGATCTCCAGTTTGGATTATAGATGTGTACTTCTATATTGTGTGGAATATTTGTTATTGCTATGACTGTAAAATCCATAATAAGGAGCGAGACAGTAAATGGCTGACTAATGGAGGAAAATCCATGTACAGAAAGGTTTTTGGCTGCATATATTTTCCAGATTGAGTTGCAATAGTAAAATTTGTCTCATAATGAAGAATGAATCTCTTTAATGAACTATGACTGAATGGCTAGATTAGCGACTTCCCAAATGCTGGGCAAGTTGAAAGGAAAGAGAAGAAGAAGATGACCAGTAGCAAGATGGAGGGACCCAGTTACAGTGTCAGTGAATACACTGTTGGTAGACGTATAACAACATGTTAGGGAGAGATTGTTATGGAAAAGATCTATCTATGTGTTTCCAGGAGTCAAAATGAGAACCACTGTGATGTAGTGGTTAAGGCATTAGGCTAGAAACAGCTTTAGGCACAAAACCAGCTGGCTGATCTTGAGCCAATCACTCTGGCTGATCTTGAGCCAGTCACACTCTAGGAAGGAGGCAATGGTACTTTTGAAAAACCTTGCCAAGAAATCAGCCGGAACTTGTCCATAAAATTTCCAGAGAATTTCCAGAAGTTAACATTGACTTGAAGGTACACACACACATACAGGGGTCAAAAAATGACTTAATGGCACATAGTCAGTCAGTCAGTCAGTCAGTCAGTCAGTCAGTCAGTCAGTCAGTCAATCAACAGAGAGCTAAAACCTGTCCTGTGCTGATTTCACCAAGCCATTCATAGAATATTTAACAAATATGGCAAGGGGAGAATAACAGTGCTTGTGCTGTGATTTTTATTTATTGTAATGCCTTGAATTAATTTTCTTTTAACAATGTTCATTGATCTTGATTGGATATCGTCTTGGGTTTGTGACATGTTTCCAATTTCAGCATCCATGGGAAATCTTAATTACATTTTGCATTTTGGATCCAGATTCATGTCTTTAGAAGTATGGCACCTTACCACATACTTCGGACTTACTTTGTGCCTCAAAATTAGATGAGATTTGTTAATGCAACTTGATATGGAAGCCATGAGCAGCATGCACATTTATGCATATTTTAGGAAAGGATGAGATAAAAGTTAGTACCACCATTAAAAAGCTCCTTCAGGTTGAGCTTGTCTCCTTGTGACTTTATACAACAGTATTTCTCAATTTCAGGAACATTAAGATGTGCGGACTTCAATTCCTAGAATTACCCAACCATCATGAAACACCATTATAGATTCTTCCTTGTCATTTTCTTGGCAGTTGTATAGAAGTAGTTTGCCATTACCATCTCCTGAAGTGTTCTTTTTTCCTTCTCAATCTAGCCTATGGCCCTCTTATGCCCTGGCATTTGCCCATCCCAGTACTAAGCAAGCCTGATCCAGCTTAGCTTCTGAGTCTAGACAAGGTTGGCTGGTGCTGCCACCTGCTGAAACAATACCAATACTAGAATTTTAACATTTAATGCAGCAGCCTTCACCGGTTTGCCGTCCTCCAAGTGAAGGGAAATTTTAGGACTCTAATCCTAACACACTTAGAGGGCATCCTGTTGGAAAAGGCTGAGATACATTTTCAATGCATAAAACTGGAATATAATTTGAGTGTTTCAGTTTCATGTGCTGAAAATCTAAGCCAGTGTTTCTCAACCTTGGCAGCTTTAAGCTGTATGGACTTCAACTCCCAGAATTCCCCAGCCAGCATATGCTGGCTGGGGAATTCTGGGAGCTGAAGTCCATACAGCTTAAAGCTGCCAAGGTTGAGAAACACTGCTCTAAGCAGTCTTCTCCAATCTGCTGACCTCAGGAAGTATTAGAAGTACCATCGTTGGAAATCTTCAGCAAATACATAAACGAATAAATATTATTCTTAAATATTCAATAGTTTTTCTGAGAAGTGGCCTAGACTCCTCAAATGCACGTTTCTTTATATTCTCATCAGACAGAGCTTCCAGAGTTCTTTGAGGGATGCTATGAATGTTAAACAGCTAGAAAACTGCCTGTGAGAATGGCTGCTGCTTCCCATGGGAGCATGAATTGCTGGAGCCATCATTAGATCGTAAAGCCGAAAGAGTTAGTTGCATTGTTGTCCTGTTGCATATATCTATCATGAAGCGGGAAGGAATAGAAGCAATGGCTTGATGATCATGATGATGAAGGGATATGAATTTCTAAATCAACATAAAATTTAAGACACCCAGAAATCTGTGGGAATGCATATAAGGTGCTAGAATTTAGAACAGGGGCCAGGAACATGTGTCTCTTTCCCAGATACTGCTGAGCTACAGCTTCCAGCATTCATAATGCTAGAGTTGCTGAGAGTTGTTGTCCATCAGCATCTGGAAGGTTACAAGTTATTTGTCCCTGGTCCAGAAACTTCAAAAAGCTAGGGAGACCAATGCAGATTATTCTTTGTAAAGAAAACAAGATTCTGGGGGAAAGGAAAAGAATCTGGGTTACATAAATCTTTTTTTTTACAGGAAAGGCCATCAGTGACGGGATACAGATTTGGTATGTAGAAGATCAAGACCTTCACCTAGTATCATATGACATTACCGACACTAAGAGCAGCTTTAATGGGGCAGGTGGAGAAGTAGCCCCAGTTTGAATAAGCCATTGTCTTCCACTTGGTTTTCCTGACATTTGGGGAGAAAGGTGAATACATAAGTTTCAAAAATCCAAGTTTGAAGCAAAAGCGTATTGTTTCCCATCCTTTAGCTATAATGTTTTGAAATGTGCAGTAAAATGTCATTTCCAGCATGATAAATTGCTACTGGTAGGAAATTTGTAAATGAATTTGGTCACAAGTCATTTTTTGTGTGTTAAATGTCATGATGAAAGAGTTACACAAAGGGTTGGGGCATTATGACTTAAAATTCGGTGGAATGATCTTCTCGTACCCATGCAGAATTCCCAAACTATCCTGCAATTGGAATACATCTGTGGGGTGCACCAGATTACACTGTATGGAAAACAGAGACAGAGCATAGCTGCTTAGGAACTGCCAGATATGTCCAATATATCTGCCAGATAGATATAAAAAAGGATGCCAGAAAGCTCAACGAATTCTTCTAAGATTTTGCTCATTTTATTACAGATAAGAGAAAGCCGTAGTCTGTATGGGCAATAAACCCATGTAAAGATTTGAAACAGAGTTTCAACCATTTCTCTCTGTATCAAATGCTGCTTTGCATGATTATTCATAAAATAATTCTTCCTATACTGTATATTTTGTGCACATGTGGGTTTGATCACATTTTGGGCAATGGATTCAATATTTAGAGCAGTTTATGTGATTTTGTTTGTTTTTGATTGTGAGATCTTCTATACCATGTGTACTCTGTCACTTGCTTCTGAAATTTATGGATGTTCCATATTATGGGCATTTTCAGATCAAGTGCGTGTTGGCCATTGCATTCTTTGCACATCCATCAATTCAAAATAAGAATCAGTAACTTTTTAATGGAATATATTTTCAGTTGTCAATATTAATGTGGCTTTCTACAAGCTTTATAAATGCCAAAAATGTAAACGTGTACAGTCAATCTTTATTGGAGACCCCTGATCGAATGCACTTCTAAAAATAGTCCTTAATCATTATTAACACACACACACACAATATTATTATGAAAATTCCTTCTTCATACCACTTTCTCATGTGGTCCTTAAAAGTAAATGGTTTCCCTAAGCCCAAAAGGAATGAAAACACTTATAACAATGATACATTAACAGGTAACTTTTCTGAAAATCATTAAAATGGTTTGTTTGAAAATTGAAACGGGATGTAGTGTACTTTAATCAATTAAAAATGAAAGTACTTATAAAAAAGTAAGGGAAATTTGATTATGTAGAACTGAATGATTTTAAAATTGTTAGAGAAATGGGTCCAAGTCTTGTCCTAATCTATACCTGGCATACTACTGGCCAAAACAGAGTTCATGCTTCACATGGAAATATTAGCAGCGAGAGTTTCAGTTACAAGACACTATTTTGAAATCCTGAAAAGTTTCTCCCAGTATTGGCTAGATAGATCAAAAGTGTTCTCTGGGGCTATGAAGTGCATTCATATGATTGGAACATAGATCATTCTTGGATCAAGGATATCCAAGGGTCTTTAGGCAAGGCCAAATTGTTTTTGAGGGATCAAGGGGGAGAAGAATGGAAGACCAGGTTAGTACGCCATGCAAACAATCTTGCTGTTTTTAAATCAACAGTTGTCATCTGTCAGAGTGACTAAGCAGGTGTGTTTCAAAATAAAGGCTTGCCTGCTTGAAAAATGATACTTTTTGACTTGGAAACCTGCTCTATTGCGTTACACAGGAGTTGTTCGAGTTCATTTGTTCCCACTGTAAGTCACCTTTGGATATACTAAATATATCACTGTCATTCCTTAAATATCACAATGATTTACAAATGGGAAGAGGAGTTGAGAGTAAGATCTTAAATCTTCAGCTGCCATATATAAGCAGTGAATTCAAAGTCGCTCGTTTAGCACTGAGTTTTTCAACTTGGGTAAAGTACTATTTAAGTTCCATAAAACAATCTGAATGAACCAGGCCTTCTACCTGCAAGTTGGTATGATACTCTATACTGCACACGCCTGCAGCAGATGAAGGACCATAAACTTCATTCTGTTTCCTTGCCTTGGAGCTGCTGCTACTTTTCTCATTAAAAAAAACCCCCCTAAAATGCGGATTATCCAAAAGTGAAATCTGCAATTATGTACATTCTTGTGGATTGCAGCTACCACAACTCCATGTGTCTGTAAACTGCTTGATGTACTGGGATACCCAGAGCTTTATGAAGGTAAGAATCAGAACAGGGGAGAGGTCTAAGAATTGGTCGCCTCCTGCCAACATTCCTGGAGGATGGCATTCTTGAATCTGGCACAATGTGGTTCTCCACCTCCTCCCTTTCCCCTTTTTCCATGGCCTTTTTCTCCGTCTAATTCTCTCATCCCTGGTTTTGTTTTCCTCCTTCTCATTCTCTCATCCCTGGTTTTGTTTTCCTCCTTCTCTTCCCTCCCGGTCAACCCAAGCATCCCCCCAACCCATTTTCCTTCCTCTTTTCTTCCCTCTCTTTCCCTTTTTCTCCTTCTCCTTCGGTTTTAAAGGTAGTGTCTGATGCAGCGCTGTGGGGGGGGGGGTTGTACCTGGATTGGCTGGGCCAGCATTTCAAAGGCCAATCGGCTGGAGGAGACGATGGAAGGAGTATTATGCTAATCGAGAGAGAGAGAGAGAGAGAGAGAGAGGGTCCCGCCCCTCTTCCCTGCCGTACTAGGGACCGGAGCTGCCTGGAGAAAAGTGAATGGCAAGGAAAGGTACAAAAGAGCGTTGAACTGGAACCAGCAGCTCAAGCGCCAGCGGAGAGCGCGCTTCCCTCCCTTCCCTTCCCTGGGCAGAGATCTCTTCGCCTGGGTCTCTCCCTCTCTTTCGGCAAAGAATTCTCTCTCCTCCCCCCCCCCCCAACCCCCTTTATTTCGTCAAGGGCTTTGAGAAGAGCAAATCGCAGCCCACCTTCTCTCCGGAGAGACTTTCCGCCCCTCCAGACTGGAAAAGCCGAGAGCCAACTAGCCTCAGACCGAACTCCTTCAGCGGACCTTTGGGAGAAAGTTGACCGCGCGATCTGTGGGGATCATGAATCGGGCGAAGGGCTTCTCCAGAGAAGTTGCCTTTGGCACGTCGATCTCTTTGCTCTGCGCTGGGACACTGGTTTGCCTTACCGAGGCGAAAGGGACCTATTACCGCCATCCTCTGCCTATCTCTTACGGCAACAGATACAACCTCTATACCTCGGGATCTAGCCCCCAGCTCACTCCAGAGAAGCCCCTGGCGAGACATAAGTAAGGCGTCTTAATTTTGTTTGCGCGTTCTTCCCGCGTCTTTGCAAATCCCTCGGGAACCCGGTATTAGGCTTACACCTTTCCCAAAGGCAGCTTTGGTGTTTCTTACCCATTTCTTCCTTGTTTGCTTCTGGTGGTTTGTCAGTTTCATTCGTGGGTCAATTTCATTTGTCCCAGAGGATTTCCCCACCCTTAGCCGGGTCCCCGGAATACTACTGAGGTATATGAATTGGGGAGTGGTTTCCACATTAAAAGGACGGCGGGTGGGAAAGAGAAGTAGATGTTTTCTACCCCCTTTACGCTTGAGTTTCTCCTGGGACTTACTTCTCTCCCCCATCCCCGCTGCCCGCCCCCATCCTTGCCTTCTTTCCAAGAAGATCGTAGATCTGCAGGATTCCTATGGATTTGAGCAATCCGGAATGGTCCGCGAAAGGGCTGGAAGAACGGGTTGGTGTATGGAGAAGCGTGCATTTCGTTTTATGTTCGGTTGCTCCAAAGGGTATTCCGTAAACTATTTCTGGACGGATTTAAGGCAAGACAACCAAGAAGGGGGGGTGGTGGAGAAAAATTGTCGCCTGCCCTGCAAGGTTTTGGGGCTTGCACACCAGAGATCCAATCCATAAGAAGGGTTTCTTTCCCCTCCGAAACACTCGGAACAGATCGGGATGATGAGTCGGGAGGGAGGTGCGGGTTATTCGTTCCCCGGGCCGGCCCGCTCCCACACCCGGGTACCCTTTCTCCAGTTCAGGGGCAAGGAATTTTCCCTCTGAATTCCTCGAGCTGAACGCGCCTCGCTCGCTGGAGAAAGGGCGGAGAGGCGAGGGCGTGCCCGAAGGGGGAGGAACCGCGGCGCTTTCAGCTGGAGACGGAGATCACCTGCTTTGGCTCCCGGACAAGTGGGGAAATGGGACTTCCAGGCAGGTAAGATGGTCGATGGCCATATAGAGGGCACACGCCGAGATACTGCTTGGAGATAATCGTAAACAAAAGGCTGGCTACAGAAGGAACAATACGTCGCAAAGAGAGAAATCTCCCAAATTAAGCATCTAGATCAGAGGTCTTCAAACTTGGCAACTTTAAGACTTGTGGACTTCAACTCCCAGAATTCTCCAGCCAGCTATGCTGGCTGGAGAATTCTGGGAGTTGAAGTCCACAAGTCTTAAAGTTGCCAAGTTTGAAGACCTCTGATCTAGATGAACAGGACAATGTGCAGCTGGCTGGCTGCCTTCTGAAGCTAAAGAGTTTGTGGAAATTGCAAAGTAAACAAGGGAATTGTGACAAGCAGCTCAGGGCAGGCACCGGTGGCCTCCCGCATGCCTATTTCAGTGTTAGATCCTTTCTTTCTTGCAGTAGCTAGAGAAAGTTTGTGAAGTACTCCAGAAATAGGGAAGGTAAGTTACACAGAGAAATGTGGGGGGGACGCATGAACCGGTTAGTCTGATGATATACTGTGTTTCCCCGAAAATAAGACCCTGTCTTATATATTTTTTGAACCCTGAAATAAGCGCTTGGCCTTATTGCCATGCACTCAAAAGTCCGATTGGGCTTATTATCAGGGGATGTCTTATTTGGGGGGGAAACAGGGTAGCTAGTGTTCCAGACTGGCTCCCAAGAGTCACTCACCCAGTTCCTGCCAGTGGGTTCAATACTTAAAAGCATGGGAGTGGAACCAAGGAGACCAGCTAACTTAGGCCCACTTACTCTCTCTCATCTCTCCTACCGGTATTCCTGTGCACCAAAACAACCCTCTGAAATAGGAGGGATGAAAGAGAGCTATTGGGCCTAAGTTAGCTAATGTGGCCTGGATCCTGACAGGAACTGAGATATTCTTGGGAGCCAGTCTGCAGCCCTAGCTATATAATCAGACTAACCCCACATTTATGTCCCCCCTCCCCACATTTCTCTGTATAACTTGTCTTCCCTATTTCTGAGGATGCTGCAGGGAAACTTCAACGGAGATTGGAGACATGAGTAAAAAGCACATTCCTGCAACTACTCAGGATCCTGCCACAGTATTAATGCTGTTACACTGCAATTCTGAGAAGTTTTGTTTATTTAATTTATATGCTGTCCAGAGCTGATTTGGATAGTGAGATGGTCAACATATACATTTAATAAATAAACAATGTGCTCAGAATTACAGTCTAATTGATAGCTTATTGATGAACGATGTGTGTCATTCGTCATCACCTTTGCATCTGTGTTGAATGCTGGTCGTTGTCTGGATCAGTCCCTGCAGTTTTCTTGGCAAGATTTTAGATGTGATTTGCCATCTTTCTAGGGCTAAGAGACAGTGACTGGCTGAAGGTCACTCACTTTTTAGCCTGACACCTTAGCCCAGAGATCTTCAAACTTGGCAACTTTAAGACTTGTGGACTTCAACTCCCAGAATTCTCCAGCCAGCTGGAGAATTCTGGGAGTTGAAGTCCACAAGTCTTAAAGTTGCCAAGTTTGGGGACCCCCCCTTAGCCACTGCATCACACTGGCTCAATAAACCCTTATTTCTGTTCAGTTGATACCATTGGATATTTATTTGGAATTTAGGTTACATTCCTATATCATATTTACTAACAGTCAACCCCTTGAACTCAATGAGACTTACTACTGCTGAGTAGAGTTTTGTGTAGGCTTGCACTTTTCATTTGTTCCAAAAATCCATTCTTTTTCTCAAATGTGAAGCATGTCATTATTTACAGTCTTCTTTTTTTCCAAAAAGGGAAGCAAAAGGCTTGCCCAGATTTCAGTGAAAGCCCAAGGGAGGGGGTAGATGGAAGAGGAAAGATTTATTTTTTTTAGCAAAGTTTGAAGGGCAGCTGACAGGTGCATTCAACTGTGAATTGCAAATAGTTGTTTACATCAGGTGCATTTACTCCCTTTGCATTTTATATACCATCTTTTGAATGAAATTGATCCACTTTTTTACAGCCTCCCCTTTATCCCTCTGAAGTGCTACATAGAGATCTTTGAAAGAGGTAGGCGATTGTGCAGGTAACGGGGGTTGAAAGGCAAGGGGACATTGTCCATAAATTGGATGAAGACAACTTTTACGTGTGAATCTTCATTGATGAACTTAGTTTTCAGTGATCCCATTCAGAGGTGGGTTCCAGATTCAGGTACTGCCGATTCACTCAGGGACGCGCCCCGCGCGCATGCACAGTACTTAAAAAAAAAGCTTCTGCGCATGCGCAGAAGCAAAAAACAAGATGGTGGCACCTATGGCGCTGCCGAGAGAACCGTCTCGGGGGTGTAGCGGGCCTGGGTCGCTGCCGGTTCCAGCGACCCAGGCCGCCACGTTACTAACAGTTCTATAGAACCAGTCAGAACCGGTAGGAACCCACCTCTGATCCCATTTCTATGGTCAGTGCACTCCAGGAGGGTCCTTTGGTTGTGCAAGATTACAGTGAGAAGAAAGATTCCAAACACCCTTAAATCTTGATTCAGCAGGTTTTATTTTTTAATTTTAATGTGACAGCGTTATTTGTTCTGCATTGTTATAGTTACATTATTATTATGGTCTACTCAACAAAATCCATAATTTTTAGACTGGGTATTTTTGGGTTCCAAGAACTTAGGTATCATGAGTCTTCTTCTTCTCTACCTTCTTGTCCTCCTCCTTCCTCTTCCTCCTTCCTCCTCCCCCTCCTCTTCATTCCCCTCTCTCTGTCCCCCATTTATTTGTTTGGCATTCAAAGCCAGTTAATTTTAAATAACAATCTACCACCAGTATGAAGAATAAATAAAGTGGGATACATTCTTGTGTTCCTGCAGAATAATCACAAACTGGCTGAAGTGGAATTGGGGTCAATAATTCCACCCAGAAATGGCACTACTGAGAGAGTGAGGCTGGGAAACTTTGATTCTCCTAAGAGGACACACAATAAAACCGAAAATTAAAGAATGGTGTGGAGCAAGTAGATAGAGCAGATTCTCCCCCTTTCCATAATACTGAGAACTAGGGGTCACCCAATGGCAGGAGATTCAGGACGGACAAAAGAAACAGTGTCACATGACCCATAATTAATTCATGGAATGTACTGCCAAAGAACATTATTGGACTGTATTCCAACCTGTCTATTGGGCTAGAAAGTTCAAATCAGGTTGATTTGCTTCCAAATATGAGCTTTCTTAATGAAGAAAGGTTTCACCACGCATTAAATTGTGTGAACCATCCCCTCCCAATCCCTATAAATCAGCCACAGATGCATCTTCTGTTGGTTCAAAGGCTAGTTTTTACATCACATGCCAAGAGTCATATATCAAAAGTGGGCGCAACCAAGGCCTATTTGGAGAGAGAAGTTCAGAAGTTTTAAGGGATCAAACAAAGTCCCAAATGCAAAACAAACAAAGAGGTAGTCCTCGACTTACAACAGTTCGTTTAGTGACCATTCAAAATTACGACAACAGTGAAAAAAGTGACTTATGACCATTTTTCACACTTACGACCGTTGTAGCATCCCCATGGTCACATGATGTACATTCGGATGCTTGACAACTGACTCACATTTATGACGGTTGCAGTGTCCTGGAGTCATGCCCATCCCCTTTTGCGACCTTCTGGCAAGCAAAATCAATGGGGAAACCTGATTCACTTAAGAACCGTATTACTAATTTAACAACTGCAGTGATTCACTTAATAACTGTGGCAAGAAAAGTCGTAAAATGGGGGGAAACTCACTTAACAAATTTCTCGCTTAACACCAAAAATTTTGGGCTCAGTTATCATCGTAAGTTGAGGACTACTGTATTATCAGCTCCCTCCATGTTGGATGACCCATAAAAACGATGTTAGGGAAACTTGGAACATGTGAGCCAAACCTTTGGCACCCCTGTCATAAGCCTAGTGTCTTCTGAATGTAATGCATAACTCTTGCTACCAGTATGACAGTCCCAAAGGTGCTTTTTCAGGAGGCAACTGGACTTTCTTGTTTTTTCTTTTGACGACGTTTCGCTTCTCACTCAAGAAGCTTCTTCACCTCTGACAGGATAGTGGGGAATGGACCCTCTAAAAGGATGCAAATGACCAGCTGTCTGTAAGGAATATAAATCCTTCCATTCCCCACTATCCTGTCAGAGCTGAAGAAGCTTCTTGGATGAGAAGCAAAATGTCTTTCAAAACAAAAAACAGGAAAGTCCAGTTGCCTCCTGAAAAAGCACCTTTGGGACAACCATGACCTGGATGACTGAGAATCTCTACAGACTTTTACCAGTATGACAGTATGATAGTACACTTCATTATGGAGGAAGGAGTTGCAGGGAATTGTTTCTTAGCACAGCTCAGAGTGCATGAGGCTGAATGGAAAGCAAAATTTTTATTGAAAGACAAAATAGCATATCCTATGCAGATGCTGGTAAGAGCATCTGGAATATGTGTTTCCTATGCTCTTGAGAGATCCACTGGATGAAAATTGAAGGCTGCATCCTCCTGCTGAGTTATGGGGCCTTTCCAAAAATGGACTAAAGCAGAGAGGAAAGACAGGCAACATGTGTGAACTGGTGGGCTCGTTTGGAATTTTAAGAACATTGCAGGGATGGTGACACTGCTTTTTATTAGATTTATAATCTATTTTCCCTCTGGAGCTGGAAGTAGTTTACCTTGGAATCCCCATTCATTTTATGTTCTTCGAGATAGGCTGGACTGAGAGAGAACAACTGGTTCTTCGTGGGCAAGTGTGACACAGATTGAATGAAATCAAACCAGGTGAAGTCAGGTGGGGTAAGGAACTTGGCGGGTGCCACAGGAGAGGTCTGCAGGCATGCTGCGGCCTGCTCTGCTCCTGACACAAATACGGTTAAAACCTCTGATATTTTAAGCATTTGCTTTCATCCAAAGATTCTCAGGCCTGGGCTGAGAGAAGTGGTGGTTGAAGTAAATTAATGGAACAGTTTGAAAGCTTTTAAGAAGGAATGAAAGGCAGAACCTCACAAGCCTCTTCTTCAGGATCTGAAGGATTAATGATCATTGTGCATTATGCAAGACTCTGTGTTGTCATGCATGTATTCCAGCCTATGTATTTCAATCCAACCTGGTTTGCACCTACATGAAATCCACCAAGCTTCTTGCAAACATTTGCCTAAACGTTTTGTTTAATCAGGTTTCTTTTTTTTTTTTTAGGGCATGCCAAATGCTACTGATGAGTTACATGGGGGCTATTTCTTCAGACGTTTTGTAGCCAAACTTCTTACAGGAGAGTTTAAAAATATTATTTATTAAATAAAAGCCATTCTTTAAAAGAGCTGGTCATTCAACCATTCATCCTTTGGCTGTCCCCATCATTGTCAGGGGAATTCTCTGGCCTTGGCATAGAAGACTTTAGAAACATATCAGAACAACCCCCAAAGGTTTATTATAGCTTTTCCCCAACTTGCTACCCTCCAGATAGCCTCCAGCACAATATTTGGGAATTTCATCACAGGTAAAAGACACAAGATTTGAGGGTTTCTTGTCCCTAAAGGCAATAAATGAAAGGAACAGCGGTGGCTGGCTATAACTGTTCCATATTCTGCACAATTTTTATAGTGGCATCTGGTTAGCTACTATAAAAAAACAGGATGAGAAACATATGGTTTTTTATAGATGCAACTGAGATTAACATTTGCAGTTTTCTAAGTCATCTGCTGACCTTTTATGAGATTATTTGGCCCTTAGAATTAATATTATCATAAATAGGCGTGTTACTGGGGGGGAAAACATAAAGTTTGAGGATAGTGAACACACACAAAATGCATGAAAGTAAGCACAGACCCAGTCATAATTCTTGCATATAGGTAGTCCTCAACTTATACTATAATTGAGCCTGGCAATTAGAGTAATAAGTTGTGACATTGTGAGACAATTGTAAAGCAGATGATGATCACATGAGCAGAACTTACTTTATGACTTTTTTTTTTTTTGCATTGGCCATTCCACGAATGCTACGGTTGTAAAGTGAACACCGCGGTTGCAGAGTGAGTGCTGCAGTTGTTAAACAAACTCTTTGTTGGCTATGGGGCAGAAATAAATGCCGGTTTCTGGCAAAAACACCATAAATCATGATCACGTGACTGCAGGACACTGCACATGAATATAAGTGCAGGCTGACTGCAGAGCGCCCAAACTCTGGTCACGTGACCAGGGGGAGGGCTAATGTCATAACTTCAGAACTGAATCATAAGTACCTTTTGGGAGTCTGTTGTAACTTTGAGCAATTGATGAGCAGCTGGTCATAAGTCGAGAACTACCTGTACTGAACACTGCTATGTATTTTCTTTCTCCTTGATAGATAGAAGGTCAACGGATTCTGCAAAACCAGAAATTTGATTAATTCAGTAGCCAGCATGCTTTACTACAACCATTCAAAGTAATGTGGCTGCTTAAGTATTTAGAAAGAAACTCACACCAAAAAGGGAAAGGATCTGTTTAAGTACAGGCATGTAGGACACAGGTCCATTCGCTCACTCTCCTCTCTCTCCTGCCTCCCCTCTTCGTAGCTGCTGTTTCGGCTGAAAGTGCTTGGATTAACACAAAAAAGAAAGGGCCAGGCTCCATGTCTACAGTGTGAGAGAATCTGCTATTCTTTCTCCTGGGAGAATGTGTAAACACAGAAAGAGATTTCAGTGCTTGGGCTGATTGTTTGGATGGATGAATAGAATAACTGACTGATACTCTGGAGGGAATTTTAGGCTCCCAACATCCAGAGGGTGGAAATTAAGCATCCCGGAGACCTACCGCATGGCAGAACTAAAGGGAAGCTGGCTGTATTTGCAGAACATGCTTCACCAGGTCTGTTAAAGGCTGAGCGGCTCCATTTGCATAATGAGTGAAGCTTGGTTAGTTTTAAGTTTACTCTGTTGTTTTGCGGCTTAGCGCACTGTGTAAACTCAATCCGTTTTGTTTGCTTATAGGTCAACGGATTCTGCAAAACCAGAAATTATGATTAATTCAGTAGCCAGACTAAGCCGGTTGTGTTAATGCGGGCAATCCATCAGGCTGATTCAGGGAAATATTCGATATGTATTATGCATGGATACACTGAAATAGGCAACTGTACATCTCCGACTGCAGATGGGAACTCATCTTACAATTTGGAATGTTTCCCATTCATTCAAAGTTAATGCAGCAAAGGGAACTCTTCAGAATAAAACCTTTGTTTTGCCTGAATAGTGTAGGCCATTCCATGGAAGCCCAAATCAGCCAGCTGAAAACATTTCTTTGCCTGAATAAAATACAAAACAAGCTCTCTTCCCCAGGATCCATCTGGATTGGCAATTTCACCTTGCCATGTTCAAGGGCAGCAGGTCTGTCGGTCTGTCGGTCTGTTGGTCGGTCGGTCGGTCGGTCGGTCGGTCTGCCTGCCTGCCTGCCTGCCTGCCTGCCTGCCTGCCTGCCTGCCTACCTGCCTACCTGACTGACTGACTTGGGTGCTGCCTGGAATTAAAAAAACTAAACAAAAATGCCTATTATTAATCTTATACCACATTTATTTATTTGTTTGTTAAATTTGAGACTTCTTATGCAACTATGGATGGCTTAACCTTTTGTTTACAATATACTAAAGTACTGACCAGAAGAGCAAAATATCAACCATAAACCACCCAGAACTGAAATAACTGAAATAACAATCACCCTGTCCCCAAGGCCTAGAAGTACAATTAGGTCCTTAATAATTTCCTAAAAGCCATCATGATTGGATTCATACAGATCTCTGGGGGAAATCATTCCAGAAGGCAGGATCTGCAGGAATACATGTAGACAGACTTCCTGGTCCTGTGAGATGACATTGTATGATTGACCGGGCCTAGTATGTGTCCACCTTACTGGATCACAAAACTAGTAGTTGTGGGGCTATCCAAAAGAGGGACTAGCCAGGATGCTCAGGGGCAGTGGCTAGGGGACTGCCAGTGCTGTCTCATCACCTACCTAGAGATGCTCCCACCCCACTAATTCTCCAGTATTCTGTCTCTTTCTCTTTCTAATGGCAAACTCAGGTGGCGAGGACTGGTTGGGTTGAATAGAACCTCTGAGAAATGAAGGGAGGTAGGAAGAATCTCAGAAGAATCAGAACAATCTACACAAAATGTTTTAGAAATTCTGAGGGAGTAAGACCATGGCCAAAAAACCCAATGAGTGTTCATTGGAGAAAAAAAGGAGGGGAGGAATAGAAAGCAGGATTGAAGAATGAAAAAGAACAGAATATCATGGAAAAGTGCATGGAAAACCCCAAAACTCTGAACAGAAATTCTTCTATTGGAGATGAGGATACATAGCAGCTTTTTGTTGCATCTCTCCCTCTCTTGTTACATTCCTGTCTTTAAGTCACTATCACCAGTGTACCTATTCTCTTTATTTCATAGTAGCGATTACATTAGAAAATAGCGCAGTAGATTACATTAGAAAATTGGAAAATCATCTCAGAAATAACATATTGTACTATTTCTATACGATTACCACGAAAACCCCATGGAGGTCTCCATAAAGTCACCAGGGGTTAAGCCTAATTCAAGGACAGTATTACTTCTTTCAGAGGTGGAGCTAAGTTTAAGTCTTAAAGAATACAGAATAATGGATTCGGAAGGGAACTTGGAGGTCTTCTAGTCCATAACCTGCTGGAGCAGGAGACCCTATACCAGAGTTCTCCAACCTTTTTGGCTTTGCGGACCGGCGGGGGGGTGGGGTGGGGAGAGGGGATGGTTCCACGCGAGCGACATGCAAGCGTGTGCGCAGCTCCATTTGCACAAGTAGCAGGCATGCCCACCGCTTGTGCAAATGGAGCGCAGGCGCACGTGCTCAGCCGCTGTGTGCATACGTGGGGATGCATGTGCGTGGTCTCCCACCACTTTTCAAGGCCCTGAAGTGGGGCGCAGCCTGGGGATTGGGGACCCCTCTGGACAAATGGTTGTCCAATCTCTTCTTAAAAACTTCCAGTGATGGAGCACCCACAACTGCGGGAGGCAAGCTGTTCCTCTTAAGTCTTCAACTTTTTAGCTAAAGTTAGGTATGAGCCTGTTATGACCCAAAGGACTCAACAAGTAGCCTTCAAACCCCATAACTGATTTTTCATTGTGATGTATTTTATTTTCAATTCAGGGGATGCAGCTTTTGATGATGATACTACAACGTGCGCCTTAGTGGATCATGTCAAAGGTTTAAGGTTTTCAGCACTTTGTAATGTCAGAGAGATGTTCAAAAAGTTTCGGGTGTTTAAGTGCACTTTGATATATATATATATATATATATATAGAGAGAGAGAGAGAGAAAGAGGAGAGAGAGAGAGAGAGAGAGAGAGGGAGGAAGAGAGAGGGAGTAAGAGAGAGAGCTCTCCCGTAAAAGTTTCGGGTGTTTAAGTGCACTTTGATATATATATATATATATATATATATATATTGTATTTAAGTGATTTTCATTATTATCAAATTGCAAACAGATGGCATTCCACTTGCAAATTAATGCAGCCATTATTTCAGAATTCCAGCTAGTGCTGCAGTGGATTTTGGAGAAGACATTATCTGCCAAATTCTCAAAGTTCATAGTTCAAAGTCTCAGTTTTACATGTGATATGTATCAGCTTTGATAAATATAATATTTCCATTGCCATTTCACTGACCTCAGATATAATATCTGTAACATCTTCCTTTATTTCTTGTTGCATGAAAGAACATCTTGTTGCCTTTCATAACAACTTTAAGCAAGTCTCCCAGTAATCCAGGCATACTCCTTACCAGTGATTCTGGCAACACATGATCGCGCTAAAAGTCACTGTTTTGGGAATGCTGAGTCCTCATCTACTTTCTCCAGGAAGTGCTTGGTATTCCTTGCTTCAGTTCACCAGCAAGATGTTATTCATTGTGTTGTATGCCCAGCCATTTGTATTTTGTCTAGAAAGGTAGAATTAGGCTTGGCTTGGCTGTTGTAATCAGACTTTGGGAGGGGTGTTCTGGGATGCCAGACCTTAGCACTGAGTTGTCTGATGGAGAAACTTGCTTTTTCAGTCACCTATCTTCTGACTCTCCTACTACTACTACTATTACTACTCCCCCTTCCTCCGCCCTCCTCCCTCCTCCCTCCTCCTTTTCAAATGCACATTTCATCCTTTTTTTTTAATCATTGTGGTTTTGTAGTGGGCATTTCTGGTCCCCATTACCCTTAATCTGATTTACCTTCCCTTATCTACCACATATTCTGTATATTTTATATCTTCAGTCAAAGATTCCTGATCTGGATCCATCAGTTCTAGGGCTATGCAACTGTAAGGATCCCAACAGCTTTTCTTAAAGACAGGCATTCTTTATCAGTTCAAAGATTTAATGGTAACCTACTCTCACTCTCCTATGGTTGAGGAGGCTTCTACAGACCAAGTATTCACACTGACCCCAAACAGCAAGTCAACCATAATCAACTGCAAGCAGAGCAATGAATTTCTTCTTCTGTGATTTGGTGCCCCTTCTTGACCATTTCCAGAAGCCTTCGAATAAAGGAGAAAAGGTCTGTATTATCTTCTAGGTATACAGTCCTCTCAAAGCTGCTATTGGTTTCTCATGAACAATTCCAGCTATAAACACTTCCAGATGTAGGGTGGGCCTTTGCTCAGTCCTCCAAGGAACTGGAATAGTTGCTTTTCAATTTATTTATAAATGATCAGAAGATAGAGTCGAGCAATGAGATGTCCAAATTTTGAGATAGAATAAATCATTCAGGGTGGGAAAAAGCAAAAGAGATGTATGAGGGAAAAAGGCAAGTGCAGTTCAGTATAAATATAAACCAATGGGAGCAAAAAGGAAATGATAAAAAATTCATCATAAAAAATATCACAGATGGGGGTGGAGAGTCAATTAAAATACCATGGGAGTATGGCAACTGTGAAAAGGTTAATGTTATGCTGGCTTTTATTAAGAACTAGACTGAAAGCAGACAATACTATAAATACTTTATACAAATCAATAATGAATCTAGAATCTGGAATAACAACAGTTGCTAGAAAGGAGTATCTAAAACAACCAGGAGGAATGGAGCAACTCCTACTGTGTTTTCCTCTTTATTTCTTCTCATCTTCAGCCCATCTCTATGAAAAATTCATAACAAACAGTGGAAGAACTTGATGCCTGGTTGAATGTAGAAAATAATTATTTTAAGATATGGTAACAGCCAACAAAGTAATAGCTTTAGAATGGAGTTAAATAAATTCATAGATATTAAGATTATCCATGCTGTGATTGCTCTGTGTGTATTTATAGGATCAGAGGCAGGGGTGGGTTCCTCCCAGTTCAGACCGGTTCTCCCGAACTGGTAGTGGCCCGCTGGTGATGTCACGATGACGTCACCAAACCGGATCAGTTGGTGCCGGTCTGTGGGGGCTGCCATCTTTTTTTTGAATTTATTTTTATTTATTTTTTTTGAATTTTTAAAAAAAAATTAATTTTTTTTTCTTCTGAGCATGTGCAGAAGCTGAGTTTCCGGCACTGTGCATGCGGTCACCATCTTGTTTTCGGCTTTCTTTCTTTTCTTTTTTTTAAATTTTTAATTAATTAATTTATTTATTTTTTCTTCTGAGCATGTGCAGAAGCCGAGTTTCCGGCACTGTGCATGCAGTCGCCATCTTGTTTTCGGCTTTTTAAAAAATTTTATTTATTTCGGATTTTTTTGGCACTGCGCATGCGCGCGCCCACGAGGCGCGCCCATGCGACGTGGGAGGAAGCGAACCGGCAGCGAGGTAAGTTAGAACCCACCCCTGATCAGAGGCAATATGATTTGAGGTGGCAACTGATGGGAAACAATAGGGATGTTGTAAGTTGTTCTCAATTCCACTCATCTGTGCAGTTTGTTAAAAAGGAAAAAAAACAAAACCAGTGCTTTTAACGTGCAGTGCCAAAAAAGAAGAACAAGGAAAGCTCAAAGATAACAGAATCAAAATAAACAACATGATAGCAATAGCAATAGCACTTAGACTTATATACTGCTTCTTAGTGCTTTACAGCCCTCTCTAAGCGATTTACAGAGTCAGCATATTGCCCCCAACAATCTGGGTCCTCATTTTACCGACCTCGGAAGGATGGAAGGCTGAATCAACCTTGAGCCGCTCAGAATCGAACTCCTGGTGTGAGCAGTGAGTTAGCCTGCAGTAAGTACTGCATTCTAACCACTGCACCACCACGGCTCTGTGATAATATTAAAGTATAATAGGTAGGAAGATAGGTAGGTAAATAAATAATATCCATGAAAAAAAATCAGTTTTTTAAACAATTGATTAACCATAGATCATGCAGAGGGGAATTGGTCTTCCTTTCCCCCAAAAGAAAGTGTGCTTGAGGAACACAACTTTATAACTTCAAAGTACTGTATAAACATATTATAAATTCCAAGATTTTAATGTCAAGTATGGAAGGTCTTTTCATCATAGTAAAGCAGTCTAATTAGCTATAGTCCACGCACAATAAATCCAGAGCACTCAGTGCAATAATAGGTCCCACATTTTTGAATATAGGTCAACATTGCATTGACATATTTAAATCTTATTTCTTTTGCCAGCACTATAAGTTTATAAATATTAAACTAGAAAGGAATAATCTTGGAATAGCCCCAGAACACATGTGTCAATATCTAGTCCACTATTGGACTGAGATTGATTTCTAGCCCTTACTAAACATCCTCTGAATTATCCAAATCACTCAATATGGGATTTGTTGTTGAATTGCAAAAGTGCATCTTAATAGCAACATATAGAAATTTTAAACTCCTAACCCATTGATTAAAAAAAATATATGGGAGATTCCAATTTTTTATTCTATTTTTCTTGCAACTTACCAATATCTGTCTTTATAAAATTGCTCAGTTGTCTGTTAAAAATAAATTGTAGGCTTGGAATCATCCAAAAACTCTTAGTAGTGATAATAATATTTGAGAGGTTTCATATGCTTCTTATATGTCTGGTCCAAATTATGCAATATTAACTGAATATATTACCATTCAGCAGATTTCAACAATCTGAACATTCCTGCAACATCAGAAATGTTTTAAAACACTGATTAACCATACAACTGATATAAACTGTTTAATCTATTTTTGTTCCATGAGCTCAACATAGAAAGAAAACAAAATCAGTTACTATACCAGAAATTCTGAAACTGAAATTGTCTCAAAGAGTTGGTTTTCATAGAGACAGATATCAGGCTTAAGTTTCAACATCCAAATATGTCTTGCAGATTTTAATTCCAGAAAAACAACTGGTATGGGCAAAAAACAGAACTAGCATTTACTCAAATTTCAAGGGAATTAAATAGTAAGCTACCCTGTTTCCCCCCAAATAAGACATCCCCTGATAATAAGCCCAATCGGGCTTTTGAGTGCATGGCAATAAGGCCAAGCGCTTATTTCAGGGTTCAAAAAAATATAAGACAGGGTCTTATTTTCAGGGAAACACGGTAGTTTATACCTTTGCACTTGATGGACAGGAAAATGCCACTACCTTGGCTGAGACAAGGGCATGCATAGCAGATGATATCCTGGCATATGCTAGATATGAATTGAGGAATATAAGGAAAGTCTAACTCAGAAGAATGTTCACGTTCATTTATAAAAAAGAAAAGACTTAGAATGCCAGTAAAGAGGACAGTGGGGATGGTATTTCAAAACTAACACACAATAGGGATAATGTAAATTTCAGTGTAAGTTTCAGAATTTGAGCAAACTCCTGGAGACAATGGAGGACAGGAGAGCCTAGCTTGCTATGGTCCATGGGGTTGCGAAGAGTCGGACATGACTTAGCGACTGAATAACAACAAAAGTTTCAGTAGCCTTTGGTTTGTACGCAGTGGATAAAATGGGCAGATTCAGAGGAAAAAGATAACGAAGTGGATATATTTCCTTCCTTTGGGAGAGCCAGTTTGGTGTAGTGGTGAAATCAGGAGGCTGAGTTCTTGTCCCACTGTAGACATGAAGCCAGCTGGCTGACCTTGGGCGAACCACTGTCTCTCAGCCCTAGGAAGGAATAATGGCAAACCATCTCTGAAAAACCTTGTCAAAAAAAAAAAACCCTGCAGCAACTTCCCCAGTCAGTTTCCAGGAGTCAAAAAGACTGCAGGGCACACACAGTGGAAGGAAAGTACCCTTCCATTCCAAAAAACAGTTTTGCATTCTATTCCTTATCGGCACTTTAAATACATCAAAGATTAAAAATAGATATGTACATTACAGATTTTTTTTCCATCAATCTCAACTCTCTCTTTTTTTTTAATAAATTTTTTATTTTATTTTATAATACAAAAATTCCATTTTCAATTTAAGCAATGTGTTGTCAGAGTGCTTATACATACATACATCAATATTATACTTTCAAATTTAATTATATTCATTTAATAATATTTTTAACCTTTTTAACATCTTCCATTTTAATATTAATCATACAACCATCAAATCAACCAAAAAATAATTATTTTTCTGTTTATTTTCTCATATTTGTCATATTTCCCCCAATTTTACAATCAAAACCATCTTTCCTTCTTTCCTCTTTCCTCTCCTCCTCCCTTCCTACTTCCCTCCTCTTCTCCTCTCCTTCTCCTTTCTCTCCTTCACCATTTCCATCTCTTTCCTTTCTTTCCCTCTCTTCTTTTCCCTCTCCCCCTCCTCCTTCCTTCATCCTCTCTTCTTTTTTTGGCCTTTCTCCTCTCTTCTCCCCTAACTTCCCTCCAATCCCCTCCACTCCTCCGTTCTTCCCAATGTTATTTTCAATTATTTACCATCTACAATTTATTTCTTGATATACTACTAAAAACAAACAGATTTAATATTATAAATTACATTGACGATATTAATCATCCTCATTACTTTCAATTTTATTTAATTTTATATTACTTCTTTTTTCCAATATTCATTTTCTTTCTCCCCTTCTTCATAACTTTATTGTGAACAAGATGTTGCCCCGATCTTTTCTTTTAATTTCAACCATAATTTTTCTTTTCCTTATTTTTTATCTTTACTCATTTTATTTTTATACAAACAATATCACTACAAGCCCTTAAATTTTCATCTCTTATTATGTTAACCACTGATAGAAATCTTATACATCTGTATTTCTAATTTGGTATACACTATATAGTTTATATAAAAACCATTTAAGATAATTATTTAAAAACAATTGATAACATTAATATATTTAGTTTTTCTAATATCTATGTTCTTCATCACATCTTAAATCATCATTAAAAAATAAGCCATATTACTAGTTTTCATCTTTCACATTTATATCTTTTTCTTCTTAATTTAAGTATCTATATTTCATTTTATTTCTAAACATTATGACCTTATATGCCAATCTTATTTAAGAACCACTTAAAATGATCATTCAAACACAATTAATCACATTAATACAATTCAGTCGACTAAAATGTCTCTTCAGCCATTTTCTTTTGGTCTCTCAAAAATTTCATCTCTCATAACTTCCTCTTTTTTTTCTCCTTCTGTTGGCTTCTTTCTTTTTCTTTTTTCTGTTATTTCTATATCTATACTTTCTTTTCTTTTTAATTCTTTTGTTACCTTTTAAGTATATTATTTGAGTAAATTTCCTCCAACCTCTTAGAATCTTCCCACTATTACACCCTTTACTTCTTAATTGATTTTTTTTGCAATATGTATTTTCCCCTGTCTACTCTTTCTATACCACTGTAAATCCCAGTGAAATCATTTATCTGTTTTTTTGCTTTCTATTTTTTGTCCTTCCATGTTTTTTTCTTGGTTCTCCAATGCTATATTTTCTACATATTTTGTATCATCCAACATCACTTCTAATTTCTCATCACCTTTTACAAGTTTTAAAACTTTACGCCATATTTTTTTTTTTTTTTTCTAACGCTATATTTTCTACATATTTTGTATCATCCAACATTACTTCTAATTTCTCATCACCTTTTACAAGTTTTAAAACTTCACGTATAGTTTTTGAGATCTCCATCAATTCTTCATATATCCACAGTTCCATTTTATCCATCTTACTGTCTTTAGGGTTTTACTATTGTAACTTTCTTGATTCAAACTTAATGTCCGTATAGTCTCTTTAAATTTTCATTTTCTAGTATCCAAATGTCCAGTTTTATTCTGCTCCTTTCCAAGTCGAAGCTTTAATTATCTTCCACTAACGCTAAAGTCAGGACCAAATTCTATAGTTCAAAGCAATCACTCCTTGAAGGTTTTCAGTTTCCAAAATATTTTTCTTTAAGCAAGGTCAATCTACAGCTGCACATCATTTTTCCTCTTTTTTTTCTCCTTTGTCTTCCACCAAATTGTTATAATATTCTCTTTCCACCAGCAGATGGCATCCTCAAATTCCCCATAGACATAGATCAGCTTTCTATTAAAACTTCCCAAAATACTTTAAATCCAAATATAAAATGTTTTCTTCTTACTCTTTATTCTCTTTTTTAATTATTCTCTTTATTTTCACCAAATCCAATTGTAACAATCACAATCCTTTTGGGCTTTAGGTGTTATAATCTCTGTTGTTTTTCCCTTCCTTTGTAATACTCCTGGTTGCCAATTAGCTGCTAATTTCCACTCCGGGTTCTTTTACAGTCTCATTTTAAAGTTTCCTTTTATCTGTAAATTGATCAATCACTCACCGGGTGTCATCACCTTGTTCACTCGCCACTCCTGCACAGTACTTAGATCAAAGCAATCTTCACACCCCGACAATCCACATTTTCTTCCTCCTGCTTCTTTCGATGTGGCCGCCCTGGCTTCGTAACAGCTCGCAATGGCTGCTTTCCTCAGCTTTCCTCAGGTTTCAGAGGCTTCAGTCGACCCTCCAGGGAAATTGCCTTTTCCCTGTTTGCATCGGCTCGTGTCTCTTTATCCACTGTTCCTCCAGAACAGTTTAGGTCAATAAAGACCCTGAATCAGCTGGGATTCGACGTTTCTTCGGGCGCCCCCGAAGAATCCGTCGTGTTGCCATGGCGTTGGCCATGCCTCCCCCATCAATCTCAACTCTTGACTTCACAAGAATCTATGTAACTTCATAGATACATCCATGTCATTTCTTGGTAACAGTATAGAAATGGTTTGCCTTTTCAGGAATGTTGTTCAATTTTTCACATTCTATGGTCCCAGTATTCCCTGGAGTTTTCCCCTCCGAGTATTAACCAGACCAGATCTTGCCTAACTTCTAAACTCAGACAAAGTCAGACAAAGACTGCCATCTACTAAGATACATTAAGGATAATAGCTATGTTAATCTAAGATCTGTCAGCCTCTGATTCACAGTGGAGTAACTATTCGAACTTCTTAGCACATTAAAGTATACAGAAAATGCAGTGCTTGCAAATAAACCCTACCTCATTCCTAGCTCACATTGTTCACATTACAGTTATTTGAATAGGGCTATAATAAATGACTTTTTGTGCATATGTGACGGGTGGGTTCTAAAAATTTTTACTACCGGTTCTGTGGCCGTGGCTTATTTTGTGGGCATGGTTTGATGGTCATGTGACTGAGTGAGTGTGGCCAACTTGATGTCACTCATGCCCATGCCCACTCACATGACCCCCACCAAGCCACACCCACAGGAAAAGGTAGGAAAATTTCCTCTCCTTTAGCGGCCCCACCCTGCCCCATCCCCTGCCACCCCCAAATTGCGCCCCACTGCAAGACGCGCGGAGACTGGCAGCTCTGTTGCGTCTCTCAGCCATTGCGTGCAGGGAAAAACCTTGCAAAGTAAAGAAAAACTTCTCATGAATGCCACACGAGAAATTTTTCTTTACTTTGCAAGGTTTTTCGCTGCACGCAATGGCTGAGAGATGACACGCAGCTGCCAGTCTCCGGTAAGATGTGCATCACAGACTTTACTGTGCAAGGTTTTTCCCTGCATGCAATGGCTGAGAGACGACACAGAGCTGCCAGTCTCTGGTAAGATGTGTGTCTCGCAGACCTCCCGCCCCATCTGCCACGCCCAACGCATATCTCTCCCACCCCAACCACCCCCCACCCCGCTTCCCTTTTACCATGCTCACGAGTAAACATGCTCACAAGTAAACTGCACATTAGAGGCAGCTGGCAGATTGCTGGCTTACTCGCTCTGCTGCTCACCACTCGCAGGCAGCAAACAAATCCTCTGCCTCCTGCCTCCGCACATCGAGGAGCATCCTGCCACAAGCATCGCCTTCCCAACAGCATATGGGAGGTGGCGGCTGCGGCTGACTTGGGATGGAAATGCAGAGAAACACCCGGCGAAGCAACTGCCTTTTCCTCTCCGACTTCTGTTAGCAGAGAGAAGGAAGAGGCAGAGGCGATGGCAGCAGAAGGAAAGGGGCCGATCGCTTCGCAGCCGGCATGGTTTCCCAGGCTCCCTTCGCCTGGCTCTCCTCACAGCGCCACCACACACACACACAAAGACGTCTCCCTCGAAGGCTTCAGAGGCCGAGCCTTTTTTTCCCCCTCCTGCCACCGTGAGGGCTTTGCGGCATGGAGGCGTCTTCCTCCACAGGCCGCAAGGACGGGAGCGGCTGCCTCCCGAGGTTTGGGGAGGGAAGCAGGGTGCATTAAAGAAAGGTAAAAGGGAAGGGGGTGGGGGGGTGGGTGGGGTGGAGAGAGAGCCTTTAATTTGCTTCGTGTGATGCTGGCACGGCAGGGCGGGAATGAGCCGCCGTTTAGCGCAGTACAAGGGAAGCGGGGTGGGGGGGGGGAGAGATGCGCATCTGGCAGATGGGGTGGGAGGGCCGCGAGACACGCATCTTACTGGAGACTGGCAGCTCCGGGTCGTCTCTCAGCCGTTGCATGCAGGGAAAAACCTTGCAAAGTAAAGAAAAACTTCTCGTGAGTGCGAGGCAATTAACAACTTCTCGCCCTCGCGAGAAGTTTTTCTTTACTTTGCAAGGTCTTTCCCTGCATGCAACGGCTGAGAGACGCGACCGGGGACCGGTTCGGGGGCGTGGCCAGCCAGAGATCACTACTGGTTTGGGGAACCATGCCAAATTTCTGCTAACGGTTTTCTAGAACTGGTCCGAACTGACAGTAACCCACCACTGATGTGTGATGACAGTCAGAAAGATTGTAAAAGCAGGATAGGTTCAAAGAGTCTTTCAGTTGTAGCTGTTACTCCTGGGAATGAATGCGTATAGGCATTAATCTGTTTTCATTATTTATTATTGTTGCATTTATTGATCTTATGTTGCAAAGTGCCAGAGGTCTTAAGGTATAGAAGAACTGTACATAAATTAATTTTAAAAATTACCCATCAACTTATGTCTTTCTAGAATAGGTGTGTAGAGATGCTTTTTCTGCTGTGGGTGCAACATTGTTGGGGAAAGAGGCAGGATAGACAACCTAGTCACCAAGTGGCTTACAGAGTGGAGTTGCTGAGATGCAGCTTTAGAAGAGAAGTGTTAGGCTGTCATTGCTGGAAAAGCTCAAACTGGAATTATCCTCGTAATAGTTTTATTACTGATTCAGCTTTATGTATGAATCCCATACCTCAAAGTGTTAACTACTTATTTGGTTTCAAATAACTACTTATTTGGTTTTCCTTATTAGGAAAAATGTACTTTTTCCTACATAGGTTTTGTTAGGGGGAAAATGACAGTCATCTAAAAAGCATTGAATGTATCTTAATATTGGTACTTAAGGAGTGTAGAATTTGAACTTTAACTTTTTATTGGGTCACCCAGACAACACTTAACTTACTAGTTTGTACTTTCATAGTTGAGTCCCTCCAAATCAGATCGTCCTTGTCTGAAACTTTCTGGTCTCAGCTATTTAATTATTCCCTGCTAATGAAAAACCAAAAGGAGAACGCTTTAGCTGTTTGCTCAACTGGACAACCGCAAAGTCTGGCCTGGAGGTTTGAGAGGTGCTGGGAGATCAAATCTGGTTGTCAGATGTTTAACCAAATCTGACTTTGCTTCTCATGCAGGATCTATTGTGCATATGTGGTGCAGAGGAATGTCACGTGCACTCTTCAGGATGGAGTGGAGAGCTATGTGAAAGCTGAGTATCACAAGTGCAGCTGGGGACCCAAGTGTCCTGGAAAAGTCGTGTGAGTATAGCCAGGAATAAAGATGTAGAGATCTCTCATCCTTTGACCTGAGAAAAGTCACTCCTGAATATTGATTTCATCAAAGATAGTACCAAAAGTCCTGATTCCCCTTCTTTCATCTTCTTATTAGTTTTCTGAGCCAGTGTGGTTAAGCTGGCTACATTGAAAAGTGAGGACCAGGGAGTCTTAAATCCACCCTTAGTCTATGGATGACTACTACTACATTCGTGTCGGAAGCACTTACCAAGGCACTTCCAGGTTGAAAGGATTAGCGGGTAAAATCACCATTGCCCAGGGGATGCCTGAGTGGACTCCTTTCATGTCCCTGTTATTTTCCCACAAAACTGGTACCTATTTATCTACTTGCATTTGCATGCTTTTGAACTGCTAGTTCGGCAGGCGCTGGGACAAACTAACAGGAGCTCATTTGTTATGCGGCTCACACTCTTAGGTTTTGAACTGCCAAGCTGTCGACTTTTCAATGGTCTTCTGACTCAGTGTCCTAACCATGTGAGCCACTGAAGCCCCTCATGGATGATTTAAGACTAGATCTGTCTTTCTCTCAGCCCAATCAATTCCACAGGGAGTTGCAATTCCTAAGAACTGGTCTAAGTTCACAGAGTAAAGGTGGGATATTATTATTACTATGGTCAATGCAAAGTCAGCCAGATGTTTAGACTGGATTTGGCATTTTTATCCACCTATCGGGTCCTTCCCAAGAACTTGGGATAGACAGATATTGTTGTTTGATATTGTTAAAGATATTGTCCTATGAAAGGTGTTCCAAATAAATCTTCCTTTTGTAATTACTGAAGTTATTTTTGTAATGCCAGTGATGTGTGACTTGTTCAGTATCGTTGATGGAGGAATCAATGCAATGAAAAACAGTAGAGTTGAGAACGAGTCTTCTCTCTTGATATTAACCTCTCTCAATCTATCACCATTGACTACCCCCATCATGCTGGGGTTAATTCCCCTCCCCATATCAGTATATTTGAATCATTGTATCATTTGTTGGGGTGGGGAGTGATTTAGCTGTGTGTGATCCTCCCCCTTGGCTCAGTCCCCCTGCCTCCATTTCCCCCTCCCAGGTTCCTAACCGATTCTGGTATGCTTCAGGAGAAAAAATGCTATTAGTGAAATGAAATACATGGAAATTATTCTATGGCACAATTGACTACAACTGTGTTTTTCCTTGTGCCATTGATCATGCACAAAGCTTCTAAGATTTCTAATGAATTCTATTATTTCTAGGCTCTTGATTATTCAGTCAGGTGGCAGGTAGTCAAATGTCTTCTTGTAATCAATCTAAACTACACTCAAATTGGTCTTCCAGTTTTCCAAAATCACCTTATCAATTGCAGGTAGTCCTTGAGTTACAACTGCGATAGGGACTGGAAATTCCTTTGTAAGTTGGTGAGGTCATAAAGCGAGTAATGATGTGATGAGACCTGCTTTTACAACCAATTTACCATGGTCATTAAGTGAATCACCATAGCAATTCCAGCTTCCCCAGTTGATTTTGCTTGTCGGAAGCCAACTGGGAAGGTTGCAAATCATGATTATGTAACTGCAAGATGCTGCAACCATCATAAATACGAGCTGATTGCCAAATGCCTGAATTGTGATCACGGCGTTTGTATGACGGTTGTAACTTTGAGGACAGGTAATAAATCACTTCTTTCCAAGGCCATTATAACTTCAAATTGTTGTTAAATAAACAATTATAAATCTATGATGTTCCTATTCTCTTTGGGCACTTTCCTTTTTCCTCAGGTGGAAAGAGTTTGTTTTTAACTAGATGCTGTTGGACTGCACCAGCTATCACACCACTTAGCAATTTGAAAATTGTTGGTAAGCAGGTAATTAGCTTGTAGTTGCCTGATGCTGTACCTTTTGTTGGATTGTTCATTGTCAGGTACATTTTGTCAGATGTTAAACAATCTTCAGTTTCAGCTCCTTACAATTGTTAAACTGCTTGGCAATCAGCGGGTGACTGGTTAGAGAGTTCTTGGAACTGAAGTCCACATATCATAAATATTGCCAAGTTTAAACATTACACCATTAGACATTTCCAAAAGAAAAACTATCCAATCCTGATAACCAATAAGCATCACCAGAAATAAGAACACTTTTAAATATAGTCAGATAAACCAGTTTTAGGTTTTTCCTTCTTCCTCCCAGCCAATCCTAAGTCTCATAAATATAATTCCAACTCCCGTTTTCTTCTAATATATTTTCCTCCTCCCTCAAAATTCTTATCATCTTTCAAGTCTACTTGTAATTTTCATAAAGTAACTTCAGCATATATCTTATATTTCAGTTTAAAAGGGTAGTCCATAATGTCTTTTTCAATTTTTAAATGATTCCAACTGCATTTGTAAATCAAATATTTACATCTGCTTCTTATAAGTTGTGATTTTTAAATCTACCTTAGAATTCACCTCAATTATCTCCAGAAGGGTTTGTTCACTAGAGGTTTTTGTTCCAATAGAGTTCAAGTGCTTCACAGGCCCAGAGATCAAACAATTCCTTTCAAGTTGCCAACGTGTGCACTAGTAATTGATCTTTAAAGTCTTGTTTGTAAACAAGATACAGTATATTTTTCACACACAAGAAGCCCTTTCTAATTAACTTCAAAGCCTTTCTTTAAATTAATTTCACAAAGCTTTTAGCATTTATAAAGTTTTCCAGAAACCACTCTGGAATCACCTCTTTGCTGTATATTACAAGAAGTTACCAAAAAAAAAAAAAGATCTTAAAAAGCTAGAAAAACGTGATATTCTTTCTTTTTAAATGTATTGAAGAGAATAGCAATAGCACTTAGACTTATATACCGCTTCACAGTGCTTTACAGCCCTCTCTAAGCGGTTCACAGAGTCAGCATATTGCCCCCAACAATCTGGGTCCTCATTTTACCCACCTCGGAAGGATGGAAGGCTGAGTCAACCTTGAGCCTGGTGAGATTTGAACCGCCGAACTGCAGCTAGCAGTCAGCTGAAGTAGCCTGCAGTGCTGCACTCTAACCACTGCGCCACCTCGGCTCCCACCCAGTGACCGGGAGTCCTGTGATTCTGAAAGTTCTTTCAGTCTTAAACAAACAACAAGAAAAGTAAAACTCCAAAATGATTAAAAAGATGAGGCTTGGTCAAACCGAGTCCTGAAAGGCTGCATTTATGGCTCAGAGCATGATGGAACCTTTGACTTCCAGTTGATTGCAAGTGGCTGTAAAAACAATGGTTTCTGTAGTCTGCTCACAAAAATCAGCTGTCCAAAGGACATGTGGGCAATATCCAGTTCTCTCTTTCTTCCAGAGAGAATTTTAGTGTATCCAGCTGCCAAATTTGACCTTAATGCCCCCGCAAAAAATGTGGGGATTGGTTCTCTTCGCCTCACCAGTTATTGTCTCTATGAATAATATGAGTTTTCTGATGGAAAACCACTCAATAGAGTGAAACAGATAAGGTTTTCCCCATATATGAATGTGATGCTTACATTAGGACCATTTAGGCATCAGTTTCCCATGCCTCCTTTGCTTTCCCACATCATATTTTAAGTGACAGAAGTGCTGTTGTATTTAAAAATTGGAATGGGTGTATGTAATGGTTGCTTGCTTGCTTCCAACAAAGGCTCACACTAGCTAAGACTCCAAAAACTGCTCAGCATGATCATGTATTTCTTGGAAGTTGACCCAAATATAGCATAAATCTTTCTTGTATTACAGACTGGAGCCAAAGAATTGTGAGTGAAAGGAAAATAGCTGTCAGCCCCATTCCATAGATGCTTTCACAGACCTTTTATACGATGCTATTGGAGGTGGGTTCAATAGCAGTCGGTCAGTAGAAGGTCTGCAACCAGGCTAACATTTTTGGAGGTAGCTTTACTTTCATTACGAGCCAGAAAAGCAAATGTTTTTAGATGCTTTCTGTATTTTTTCAATGTTACTCTGTGATTTCGACACTGAAATGGTACAGAGATATATGATGATCATGTTGCTTGCTGTATATTGTCCATATACACAATTTTCAGAAACAAAGAGAAAATGTAGACAGACAGAGTGCTTACAGTTTAGAAAGAAGGATAACAGGAAGAAGATGTGGAAAAGGAAGAAAGATTAAAATGTATATGCAAGTTAAGTTACTGTAGGAGAGGAGCTTTTTCTAAGCAGCCTCTCTCCGGATGTACAGGTAGTCCTCGACTTACAACAGTTCATTTAATAACCATTCAAGGTTACAACAGCACTTAATAAAGTGATTTATGTCCATTTTTCACAGTTACAACCTTTGCAGCATTCCCATGGCCATGTGATCAAAATTCAGATGTTTGGCAGCTGGTTGATATTTATGATGGTTGCTGTGTTCCAAGGTCATGTGATCCCCTTTTGCGATCTTCTGACAAGAAAAGTCAATGGGGAAGGCAGATTCACTTAACAAACGGGTTACAAACTTAACAACTTCAGTGATTCACTTAACAACTGTGACAAGAAATGTTGTAAAACGGGGCAAAACTCACTTAACAATTGTCTCACTTAACAGAAATTTTGGGTTCAATTGTGGTCATAA
This sequence comes from Thermophis baileyi, assembly GCA_003457575.1. NCBI lineage: Eukaryota > Metazoa > Chordata > Lepidosauria > Squamata > Dipsadidae > Thermophis > Thermophis baileyi. The sequence goes on along the minus strand of QLTV01001323.1, from coordinate 1,049,234 downwards.
GTTGGGGACTGCCTGTATGAGGTTACATGGGGCTGATGGGAGCTGTAGTTTACATACTAGAAAGAATCAAGGAATTCTACAAATAATACTGAGAAAGTATTATCATGATGATCATGCCAAGATTATGCAGAAAAGTGCACCAGGAATAATGAATGGACAAGTTTGGGATATAATCAGAGGTGGGCTGCTGCCGGTTCGGACCGGTTTAGGCGAACCGGTAGTTCTGACTAGCGGTTGGGCCTGCCCACCCACCCCGGTGCTATCCCCTTCTATATAATTGCTGTGTTTTTGAAGTTGCACACGATCACATTTTCGGTACTGAGCGAACCGGTTGTTACATTATGTGACGCCCACCTCTGGATATAATCCAGGCAATCTATGCCAGAGAAAATGTGTGTTTAATTTTTTTAAATTGAAATCAGTAGAATTTTTGCATTCTTCCTATTTGTATGCAGATGGTGATTCCCTAAATTTCAAATCTAGTTCTGTTACCTACCATCAAAAGTGTCTTGTATCAGGGTTCCAAGTAACAGACCCAATGCAATTCAAATCTCTGAGGCCTAGGTGTTCCTCAAAGTACAGATTTATTAGGCATGTCATATTGGCACATCTGGTAAAAACCTGACTCTGAAGGTCCTGTGGTTTTCCCCACCGAAAATAAAAAATCAAAGTTCTTTTCCCCAATCCACATGTCCATCACACAGTCCAATCCAGTCACAACCCCAACTCCAGTTGGTTTCAGTCCATGCCTCCCCAGCAACTGGTGAGAACGTCCTTGATTCCCAGGAGAAAGAATTTTATTTTGGCTACAAGTCCACAGCTATCTATACACCCCCCTCCTGTTCCCACAGCCCCAACCAGCATAGCTGAGGCAGCCCTGAAGATGCTCCCAAAATGGCTTCAGGGTTGACATCTTGCCTATAAAGTCATTATGTGGGTTGTATACGAGATCACACAGGGTCAACCCAGCATCCTGAGAGTATTCTTCTGAAATCTGGTAGCAGAATGGCTGATTTGCAGAGGTGTGATTTTTTTTTTCTTCTAAATAAAAATGAGAGGAACCAACTCCATTTCCACCCTTAGCGCCTCCATATAGCTGTAAATTTAGCAGAAGTGTATTGCTAAGTTCAGAAGTGCAAAAACTGGGTTAAAAATCAAGCTTATGTATTAAATTGATAGGCTGGAAAAATTAGAAAATCTACTTTGATGGAGTATTTTAGCTTGACCTTCATCATTCACACAAAGATGAACTGTGATCAATTTTCACTTATGGGACTGCTGCTTGCTTACTTGAACATTGCCAGTCAATACACTCTTGTAGGATATAATAGTTTCCTGGCCATGGATATCAGCCCTATTTTGATCTTCTGCTAGCTTTCTTGAAAAAAATTGTAAGCACTGTTTAAACATTACTTCCATATTACTGTTTATATTTCCAAGTCTTTAACATACAAAGCACTTTGCAAACAATTTGTGACTGTCATCAGTTTAAGGTAAAGGTAAAGGTTCCCCTCGCACATACGTGCTAGTTGTTCCCAACTCTAGGGGGCGGTGGTCATCGCCGTTTCTAAGCTGAAGAGCCAGTGCTGTCTGATGACGATTCCGTGGTCATGTGGCCGGCAAGACTAAACGCCGGAAGCGCACGGAACGCTGTTACCTTCCCACCAAGTTGGTCCCTATTTTTCTACTTGCATTTTTACATGCTTTCGAACTGCTAGGTTGGCAGAAGCTGGGGGCAAGTAACAGGAGCTCACCCCGTTACGCGGCAATAGGGATTCGAACCGCCGAACTGCCGACCTTTCTGATCGACAAGCTCAGTGTCTTAGCCACTGAGCCACCGCGTCCCCTTCATCAGTTTAGCCAACCTCAAAATGTTGAGAATATGCAGTGATCACCATGAGACACCATGAACAGCTGAGGAAGAGAAAAATGCAAGAGATACTGTACATTGAGTCAAAACCCTGGTCTCTAAGCTATCACAGTCTTGCCATGCAAAAGAAAAAATACATTTAAACTCTGTGGTGAGGTGTATGTTGGGGGGAGTGGGTGGGTAAGAATAGAGTGATTGAGTTCAAGAGCCAAAAATTGGGGAGAGCCAAGAGTTATGACCAATGGAAAAATTGATTACTGACAAACTATACTGCTGCACCATTGCATAAAACAGTAGTTTTGTTCTAGGTTCAAATAAGCCATTTTGGATCCAGGAAAAAATGCTTTCAAGAATACCCAGTATACAGCCACACTGGTTTGGAGTGGTTATCAACCATGGCAAAATCCTGATGTGGAAGAGGTTTTTCCACAAGGCAATTCTTATGTAGCTTTGGAAAGTTAGGAAATTGACTAGTTTTAATTATTTTTATTGCCACAGTGAAAAGCTATTCATTAATTTATTTGACATCTTTATAAATTGCTTCTCTAGCCATTGAATTCTTAAGGTGGTATAAAAGTTCAGATGAAACAGTTCCTTACTTTAGCATAGGAAAAAAATCAGTTCTAAATCTTAGGAACTGTGGTGGCGCAGTGGTTAGAATGCAGTATTGGAGGCTAACTCTGCCCATAGCCAGGAGTTCAATCCTGACTGGCTCAAGATTGACACAGTCTTCCATCCTTCCGGGTCAGTAAAATGAGGACCCTGATTGTTGAGAGCAGTATGCTGACTATGTAAACCACTTAGAGAGGGCTGTAAAGCACTATGAAATGGTATATAAGTCTAAGTGCTATTGCTAAATCTTACAGATTTCAGTGAGAGAGCTAAAACAGGTGATTTACTAGCTCTGTTAATGGATCTTATAATCCAGGTAACGTCTGGCTTGATCACACCTTTATTACAAATCATTCTACCTTTAACATATCTAGGCAGCACATGTCCCAAATTATGATGACTGCATTTATTTCTGGCAGTGTTCTTAGAAAAATAACTAGATTCCAAAATTCAGGAATTTTGTGACCACTTGATGAGATCTGACCCAACTTTGCACATTTTACTATTGTCAGCAGCCTCACTAATGACTTCCTCAGTATGTTTGCTTGGCTCTTGAAAAAGTTCTTTGGAAGAAAGATATAAAAGATTTATTCCAAGTAAATATGCCATGAATCATAGTTTTAAATATGACTGAATCAAACTGGTGAGTCTGTCCTAGTACATACTGTAGAAACAAACTATTATATGCGTATATATTATAGGTGTATGGACACTATCATAGGGTACTCCTGTAGGCAGATATGTCTTTGATGTGTTTTAGTATTAAATATTATTACTATATGATTCTCAACTAATGTTATTGGACAACATTTTGTATCTATAGTGGATTTTCTGTGTTTCTGCACCTTGATAAAGGTACAATGTATAAATAATAACAGCAATAATTCAAAATGTGATTTGCAATTTGGGTTGAAAGATTATGATCACCATACCAATTATAATTGACTATTTTGGTTCATCAAATATTTAGAAATTATTATAAGTACTGGATGTCATACCGCTTATTTTGCAAAAGTCTATTTGGAAAAACCACACATATTATCGCAGTACCCCCATAATTCTTAAGTCCTTGCCTGAATCATTGGTGTCAGCACCAAGTTGATTACACTGTGATCTTCATTTTGGACAATTAGAATAATAATAAACAACAGTGCTGTTAACCGGATCAGCCAATTTCCATCTCACGTTTATTACTGAAAACTAGTTTTGTGTAGGGGTGAGGGTATTGGCCTAGAAACCAGGGGACAGTGAGTTCTGGGCCTCCCTTAGGAATGAAAGCTGGCTAATCATTCTCTCAGCCCAATCCACCCCACAGGGGTGTTCTTTGGGAGAGCATAATAGAGAGGACATCCTTGAGTTTGGAGGAGGAGGTCTGGATAATAGATGTTGCAGTATCCGGAGACAGCAGAAGAGAAGAGAAAGAACTGGGCAAAAAATCATGAAGCACAAAGACCTTCAAATAGAAGTAGAACACCTAAGGCAAAAGAAAGCAAAGGCAATACCAATAGTAATAGGCACTTTGTGTGCAATCCCAAAACATCTGGAGCTCAACCTGAACACCATCAGCACTGACAAAATCATCATCACTCAACTGCAAAAGTCAGCTCTACCTGGAACATCATACATCCTGCAAATGTACATTTAACACCATTAAATAACAGCTGCCTATCCCAAGTCCCTGAGAAGGACCCAATAGGTGGACAAAGATGTCAAATCCAGTCTAAACATTTGGCTGACTGTGTGACCAAAATAATTTATCTTTGTTTATTATAGATTTTAATAATTCAATTTTCATCCTGCCTTTATTACTTTGTGAGTAACTCAAGGCAACAAACATAATGTGCATAATCCTCTTTCCTCCTTCCATGTTCTCCACAACAACAATCTTCTGAAGTGGGTTGGACTCAGAGAGAGTGACTGGTCCAGCATCACCCAGCTGGTACTCATGCCTTTTTCATTCCTTTCTGTTAAAGTTGTTAAGGAAATAGCAACAATAACTAATAAATGAGCTTGGATTTGGTACTTGGGGGGAATTTAACTCGAAATAAATACATAAATCTTAAATTTCATCAGGAAATCCCTTCAAATCAAGGATTATCCTCTTCCAGGTAGGGTAGAGGGCTGGGCTAAATGAGGCTATGCTCAGCAGTCTCTCAGGGTTTAAGGGGATCAAGCCTCAATCATGAGATCACAGATGTCTTCTCGACTTTTTTGAGCCCCACCAAGGACACCCCTGATTCTGCCATTGGTTGAATGTAGACATTGTGGCTGGCTACCACTGATACTTTTGATTGAGTAGTGTTACCTTCTCAATTAATAATCCGATGGGTTTCATGAGGAAGTAGCAGTCTTACCTTCTCAGACTAAGAATAAGGCTAGAAAAAGGGAATGTTTTCTGAGCCAAAGCAATCCTACCACGATTTCTATACAGCTTTGGAAACTAAGAAGTAGATGGAGCTTTTTTTTCCAACATGGGGGCCACGGATAACTGTTTATGCAGCTGCCATAAATACTTCCTGTTACTGACATGTGAAGTGGAGGTGTTTTGCACTTTGAGACGATATATATGTTTTTTTTTTCCCCTGAAAAGAAGAGTCTCGCTTCTAACTGGAAATAGCAGTAAAGGCAGCATAGCCTGTTAGAAGAGATCTGATGCCAGCTGTTTTCCTCCTTTGGTCTGTGAAATGATTTGCTCTTTTTACAACTCTGACCTTTGGCCAAAACAAAAAGTCAGGCAGTGGCCCAGATGTCTGCGGGGAGCCAGAGTGATGGTTTGTGTGCCAGGCAAGCAGTTGGCAGTGGTTCAATACAGCAGCTTTTTCTACATTCTCCAACCCATCTAAGTTATTTTGTGGGGGGGGGGTGTTTGTGTGTGCCACACACACACCAGAGTTGTTCATCACAGCAACCTAGAGATTCCTTTGGGGAGCAAATCTCCCCAAGGCCTTACTTTCTTAGATCTTCCACATATCATTCAACAAAATAAAAGGCAAACAGAAGCTTATGGCAAGTTCAACAGCACACAGACTTAGGGCAGAATCCCAAGCAGAGGCTGACAGAAGCAGAGGATTTTTCCAGTATCCTCCATGCCAGAAAATAACAGAGGAATTGCCAAAAACATTTGTTCAGCAGAGGTACATGCGTACAGGAACCTCATTATATTTAGTGTTAACACAGCCCATCGATTAGAGAGGATGTCTGCCCAATGAGTCTTATGACAGAACTGACAATGTGATATAATAGCGGGAGTCAACCCGTGATACTCTTAGCTATTTCGGAAAACAACAGGAGACTTTGATTTACAGAACAGAATGACAGGCTATGCCTCAGATCAGGGCTACATCTAAAACTAATCCATAGCATTTGCTTGAGGATTATCTTTAGCCTGGCAGATATGTAGAACATTAGCTTAATAGCATGAAGTATGTATATGTGACAATAAGGGGTACAGTATGGCATAATCAGGCTGTGCATTGAGAATTACGGCATCTGCTCACACAATCACATAACTCCAAAGCCTTGTGACTTTCTCTCTGATGTTCAACCGGCATGTCTATACCTCACCAGAACTTTCTATAATTGGTCTCAGCACATGGTATTATTACAACCGGTGTGAAGGATTTCAAGAATCAATGTCATTATATGGATTATAATGGATGAATGTAAAGATTTGAGCATCTCTAAGGATCCGTTTATACATTCATCTAACTCACTGGTGTAACAATTTTAAGTGTTTCTGTTAAAGTCTCACCGGCTACGTCAGAATTTCTGAGCGAAATTGTTATGGATTGTTATGCGGTTAGTGCTCAGGGATCTTTCAGTCAATGGCTGGCACCAGAATGCATGAGCTGCCTCTAGAGAAAAATATGATGCTGGCTGAAGTCATGTCAGGTGATTTGGAAGTGTTTATCTGTGTAGTCTGATTAAACATTGTACTCATTAGGTAATATGGAACATGGATAACGTCCGCATAAAGTTCATTTCATAATTCATTTGTTCTGTTTGAAGTTTAGGAAAAACTCCAAAAAGTACAAGCAGTTCAAAAACTGAATCAATTATCCAGAAAGATGGTGGGCTCTTCTTTACCTGCTGTGCTCAAGTAAAAGCTGGCTAACCACCAATTTAATTTAATTTGGATTTCTGCACTGGGCAAAGACATAAATAGCCCCTATCCACTATCTGAACATCTGATCATTTAAATACTGTTTTTTATTTTCAAATTCTGGCATAATATGGGCTACAGATAGATTAACAATCCTGATACAGTGATTTGAGATCCTGTATTGCAACCCAAGCAGACCAAGGTTGCACACTCTATGTATGGAAGTTGCTGCCCTCTAGTGTTAAAATACATTTTGAAGTTATAGTAAAAAAAAATAAAAAAATATTCATGTTGATTTTCCTACTTGGTGTATGGAGATTCTCAATCATCCAGATCATGGTTGTCCCAAAGGTGCTTTTCCAAAAGGTAACTGGACTTAATTGGGTTTTTCCCCCTTAAACATGTTTTACTTCTCATCCAAGAAGCAAACATCCAAGAGAACTGAAGAAGCTTCTTGGATAAGAAGTGAAACATTTTCAAGGAAAAAACCAAAGAATTCCAGGTGCCTTTTGGAAAAGCACCTTTGGAATTTTCCTAATTTCTTCTTACAATTATAGTTGGGACCTATTTTATTTGTTTGTTTGTGTCCCGTCCTTATTATATTCTTCTTGCCTCATCATTTCACTTGTTTCCAGTCAGAAGTTTGTCAAGTGTTCCAAGACATAACTATGTACTTTAAAACTATTCTAAACACTGTGCAAATGTTCAGTATGTTAATTCATTGCCAATCCTCCTTGGAAGGCTAACACTTCATATAATCTTAATTTAATCTAAAATTGTATGTCATTCCATAATCCATCACCCTTTCCTCTTAGGTTTCCATGACCCTTGTGTTACAGATACTGATATCCACATTTTTAACTCTCAATTTTGCTCTACCTTTCTTTATTCCTGGCTATTAGGTATCGCACATTCTTCAGACCCAGGTACAAGATTGGATACAAGACAGTCACTGAAATAGCATGGAAATGCTGCCCGGGTCTTGTGGGCGAAGGATGCCATCATGATAATCCCACTAATCAAGCAGGGATTCCATCCCAGCATCCCAGCCCCAAGATGCCTCCAACTCAGAAGATGTTTCCAGGATCCAGAGCTCCACCTCATCCCAAAATCCCTGTGGACTCATTTCCTATACCAAAAAAGAATAATTATGGTGAGGGTCCAAATCTGAGTTTGTCACACCAAAGGTCATAAAAGAGATCTTTATGCAGAGGTGGGTTCCTCCCGGTTCGGACCGGTTCACCCGAACCGGTAGCGACCCGCTGGTGATGTCACGATGACGGCACGGGGCCGGTTCGGTCAGTGCCGGTCCGTGGGCGCCGCCATCTCTTTTTTTTTTTGGAATTTTAATTTTTTTAAAAAAAATTGGGGGGGGGGATTTTTTTAATTATTTTTTCTTCTGCGCATGCGCAGAAGCCGAGTTTCCGGCACTGCGCATGCATCGCCATCTTGTTTTTGGCTTTTTTTTGGATTTTTTTTAAATTTTTCGGCACTGCGCATGCGCGCGCGCAAAGTGCGCACACGGCCACAAGGCGCGGCCATGAGGCGTGGCCACGAGGTGCGGCCACGCAGCGTGGGAGGAAGCGAACTGGCAGCGAGGTAAGTTAGAACCTTTATGATCTTGCCAGTGCTTCTTGTTCTTTTTTTATCCAGATATGTTGACCGTGCAAAAACAAGCACAGGCTTACAACTTTTATTGCTCAGCCTCTGAATGAAACTGTTCTGACCCAGCTCCCCAAAATGACAAACCCTCTGAAGTTAACTCAAAGATTCCTTTATTAGGAGCACCAGCATTCCAGGCAAAAAGTTTCTCTCTCACCACAGGCTAACAAGTCCGGCCAGCCGAAAGATGAATAGTTGTCTGCCACATCTATTCATCTCCACCCCCTGCCTTTTATCCCCAGAGCTAGGGTGGGGCTTCGCTAGCAGTGGTGGCTCTTCCATCCCAAGGACCAGCCCATAGATTCCTGCTGCTCTCTTCTCTGCCTTCTGCGCATCTGCGCGTCAGGCACTGTTCCTCCTCTTCCTCATCAGCCACCTCCAGACCTGAGGGCTGTTGACTCTCCATTTGAGGGCTGATGGACGGCCCAGGCTCCACCTCTGTCTCTCTCTCTCTGCCAGCTCCATTCCCTCTTCCCCCTCGGAGCTCTCAGGTTGCCTTGATGCTGACCCTGACTCCCACGCCTCCTCCTCCTCCTCTGATTCGGCTGCTGGAGGGGCCAGCGGCCGACAGGCCACAACAGAAACTCATCACACATTTGCATGTTCATATCTACCTACTTAAGTCAGAGTCTGGCTGACTAGAAAAAATAAGATAGGATACCTATCTTGCATAGTAATTCATTCTGTGTGATGCCTCCATATTGCTCATAAATGTAAAGGTAAAGTTTCCCTGTCCAGTCTTGTCCAACTTTAGGGGTAGTACTCATCTCTGTTTCTTAGCCGAGGGAGCCAGGGTTGTCCAAAGACACTTCCGTAGTCATGTGGCCAGCATGATTGTATTCTGAGGTACACAGAACACTGTTATTTTTCCACCAAAATGGTACCTATTTACCTACTCGCATTTGCATCCTTTCAAACTGCTAAGTGGGCAGAAACTGGGGCAAGTATCTGGAACTCACCCCATTGTGCAGCACTCGGGTCTCAAACCTGGGCTGTCAACTTTCCAGACAGCAAGCCCAGCACTTTAACCGCTGAGCCATCATTCCCCTAATTGTTCCCATACACCTTTATATTGTATTTTTATAAAAGCAATCATACTTGTGGTTAAAACTTTAAAAAAAACATATTTGGATATTTGTGGCTTTTTCAAAACATCCACTGATATGACTCAAAATAATGCTGAACTTTTGATTTTTGCAGAAATTACCAGATAAGATCAAAGGAAAAAGCAGGAATGGGGAGTAAATCATTACATCTAAAAAAATTACAGGATAGCTATAATTTAAAGTTAATCTCAGTATAGAGACTAGGTGCTAAATACAGTTAATTAATGACAAATATTGCTGAGCATTTAGTACCCAGATAATGGCTATTTTCCTGACTCTGATAAAAACCATTAGATTTATGAAGTCTGGTAGTGTGCAAAGCCATGATTTGGTTTAATTATGGCTTATTGAATCAACCACAACTGGATTCATATATCATATTAAATTAAAATTCTTAGATAAATGTTCTATTCCAAGTTCATATAACACCCAGGATATCACAACCTTTTTTCATTTATTAAAGATTTCTTTGTGGAAAGCTGCTAGCCCTAAAATAACCTGAACAGCACAGCTGGAAGAAAGAAGAAAAGGGAATATTTTGCACATCCTGCAAACCCAAACAAGCTATATTATAAATTATTGTGTGGTATGAACCCAGTCAGATTATTCAATACATAGAAACAGAGGAGAAATTTGTTCAGTACATATTCAGATCACTATACAAACAGAAATGCAATTCTTTGAAACACAGACTTCGCTCTGTTCAGCAATGCAATAGTTAATTCCAGAAAGGTTTTCTACTAGATGAATTAATGAAACATATACAAAAATGCTGAATGTGGTGAAATGGGGGAATGCCTACAGTATATGAGGCTACAAAATGTGTTCACTAGAAATAATGTCAATGAAAATAAGTTCAATTTTGATGTCTTTTTTTTTTACAAAATAAACAAAAGAAGAAATGGATTAAACCAAAAGTAAAATGGAAAAGTCAAATAAATTGAACTTGCCAGATTCACTCACCTCTAAATAAGTTCAAGAGGCTACTGGGAGTCAGGCAGAGCGTTCTTGCCAGATTCACTCACCTCTAAATAAGAGTTAACGCTGCCATTTGGGTTCTTTTACCCTCTGCGCATGCATACAAATTTAATAAATAATAAATAATAATAATTCTTTGTAGGGCAACAGAAAAAGGCATTTTAGCTGCTTTTGCTCTTGATAACAATGGGCTGGCTGCTCTTTCCTTCCAGGATGCTGGGGCAGATCTGCAAATGGATGACTTGTTTTGACAAAGACTTAAACAAGGGAAGCCCCAAAGCTGCTGGTGAAGCAGCCGTGCCCTCTTACTTCTAAAAGTGAAGTGGGCATGTCGCGTATTCATTCATTTCAACCTCTTCTGGCACCATTGAAAGGTAGAAGGATGTGACATATGCACAGAAGCCTTTTTGGACTATTGCAAATGCCATTTGACATTATGCAGTGATACGATGTGCGTTGTAGAAGACAATCTAAATCAGTGGTTCTCAACCTTTCTAATGCCTTTTTTTTTTAACGATGCGGCGACCACCGGCCGCCATTTGGGTTCTTTTACCCTCTGCGCATGCGCAAAGTGTTCTGCGCATGCGCAGAGGGTAAAAGAACCCAAATGGCGACATCCGGGCGGGTGGGTGAAGTCTCCCGCTTCTGTAGCTACTGGCTGTCTGGCGACCCGCAGGCACGGCCGAACCGGGAGCATTTCACCCCTGCAAGTGACGGTGGCACCAAGATGGCGGTGACCCCTGTAAATGGTCGTTCGACCCCCAAAGGGGTCGCAACCCACAGGTTGAGAACCGCTGATCTAAATCCTTTCCCACTTCAGCCTTGTGAGGTAATCCAGGCAAGAAGCACTCTCAGAAATACTAGCTCTAAAATTATGATAAAGTTACATTAACAGAATCTTGCAAATCTCAAAGTACATCTCTCCTCTCCCATCTTTATGGTCCTAAAAGCTAGGGAGGGTCCCTTCTCGGTTGTTTAGCATACCTCCAGTTCTTCTGTAGACTGCTGCCACTTGTTTAACACTTTGTCTAATTTGTGGTTCTTCTACTGTCTCCCAAGGTCATTCCCACATACCATTACACACACAGGCTTAATCCTTTGTTTCAGAAGACACAATTTGCAGTGGCTTTTGGTCCCCTGATGGATAGCATGGCCTGAATCCAGAAAATGACCATCTAAGTGTACCTACAAAAGGGTAATAATCACATTATTTCTGTTTATATCTTGTTCCTAGGTCGAAAAATGCCTAATGTGTTTGGAGACAGACTGGACCACTTGGAAGAGGAGGTCAGACGTCTCTCACAGTCTTATGATACCTTATACAATATGGTGAGTGGCTTGGGGGATCACCTGCGACTTGCCATCCAGGAAGATACTAGTAAAATGATTGGATCCCTCATGAATAGTCCAACTGTTCCTGATTCAACCATGGGATTCGGAATCATTCCTGATGGAATTGTGGATGCTGCAGACAAAGCTGAGCTCTCCCCCTATCCACCTGTGGGTGAGATTCTAGGCAAAGTGACTGAGATGAGTGATTCACTGAAAATCAAGACTAACCTACTTGAAGAAGTGCATGGCATGGTCCTAGATCATGATGGGCAGATCAAACACTTAATGGAATCAGCTCGGCCTTCACCACTCACCTCGATCGATATGTTAGAAGAATATATAGACAACAGGCTTAGCAACCTGAGAGTGGAGCTTTTGGATGGCTTTGAGAAAAAATTGATAAATATTCAGAGTACATGTGATTACCAGATCAAGGAAGTAAAACAGCAGTGTGAGGAAGAGAAAGCAGCCAACCTCCGACTTCAACAGATCTTGGATGGCAAAGAACTAGAGATCAAGAAAGACATTTCTCAACTGGAAACACAGATCCAAGGACTGACAGTTGTGGAAAACTGCTGTAGCAACTTGAACTACCTCACCGAACGGATGGATATTTTGGAAAAAGGCCTACATAGTATTTCTGAGTCTCAGAAGAATCTACATTCTAGGGTAGATAATGAATTGTCCCCCGACACTTTGGGGATCCTCTTTGAAGGACGCTTTGTGGACCTTGAGACTAGGCTGAATTTTACAGAGAGGGAAATAGGAAGTTGTTGTTCTAATGTAGAAGACAGCATGAGAGGTTTGATGGGATCAGAGCTAGATGGCACAAAAGCTCTTTTTGAAAACAAAATGAGAACCTTGGAGGAAAGACTCATAACTATTGTAGGAGATGTGAATAATGTCAGTTCTGCAGTGGGACTACATGGAGCTGTAATGCCATTCTTGGAAGGAGAGCTTGCTACCATAACAAGGGAAACAGATGAGAAGATGGAAGTACTACAGAGCCAACTGACTAACTTGGAGAGCACTTGCTTGTTGGGTTGCACTTCCAAATCCAAAGATGTAGAAATCTTCCGTACAGAGATAGAAGACTGCCAAAACAAGAATCAAGATTTACTGCTAAGGATGGACAGCAACTCAGATCTGCTGCAAAAACTCAATATTACTATCTTGGAGATGCAGAGACGGATTGAGGAGGAAACAGCTGGAACCTTGCAAGGTGAGATCACATTATTAAAGATCAATTTGAACACCATGACGAAATCTCTAACTGGGCTGAAGGATTCTGTCTCCCAGTACTCTGACTCAGTACTGCATGTTAACTCATCCTTAGATGATCATGAGCGCAAGATAGAAGATGAGGTCCATTCACTTCAAGAAATGATCAGTAATCAAGACTCCCAGCTTTTCTTCAGTAACAAGCGTGTCTTGAACCTAAAGGGAGACCTTGAAAGGCTGAGATCCAGGATCATCAATGACTTGAGCAACTGCAAAAGTCTGGCTCTTGGCCTGCAGAAAGAAGTGCTCCAATTCGATGACCGTGTGGCCCAAATAGAAGATACGTGTGGCAGACTGGGCACTGTGATAGGAAGCTTGGAACACATCAGAAATGAACTGGAGAACAATGCAGGAAGCATGTGGGGTTACATGAATCATATTAACAAAACTTTAGCTACACACTCTGAGGAAATAACTGCGCTCAAGAATAACTTGTTGGATTGCCAAGCAAAAATTACAGAACTATCTGAAGATGTTGGTCTCCTAGAAGGCAAGCTGACAAACAACCAACATTAGTTTATATTGGGTCCAAAGTATACCTAACTTATATCATACAGACTCCAAAGAGATGATACCAGGATTTTTGTTTTATTTGGGTTTTCGAGAGGGGGGAAGGTCACTAAACTTTAAAAGCTGCTATAGTCCTTTCCCTGATTTCTTCGGTATGTTTTTTTTTAATTACATTTTAAGTATGTTTGCCGTTAACTGTTCTTTCTACAGATATTTAACAACTGTACTTAAGTAGCAAAGTGCCTTCCCATATTTCAGGTCATATACGGTATTTAGGTTACATTTCCAATACATAGTTCAGTTCAAGAGGAAACTGGAGACAGATCTTTTTTTAAAAAAAAATGGCTTCTTTGCTTTGGGAATAAATCAAAATCTAATACTTAAGGACTGAAACAAGGAAACCCAATATCTGCCAGATTTATTCATTTACTGGAAGAGAAACTCTTTTCAGAGGCCATAGTACAATACCTAGAGTCATATGAAGGCTCTGATTTAAGATAAGACTTCCTCCACCCATTTTATATAAATCCCCCCCCAAAAAATCTCCAAAATATGGGCTTGAATTCTACATGATAGCATCAACTGATACAAACTTATGGGGTATTCATGTAGGTCAGCAGCATGATGAGAGTTGTAAAAGATAAAAGAATGCCCTCGTACAGAACATATTTTCCCTTTTGCATTGTCCTACAATAATCAAGCTGAATTTTTCAAGCTGATATTCTCAAAAACTGTGCAATCTGACTACGCATGAAGGATGGTAAGGCGCAGGTCACTGAGTTAGATCCAATAGGTAGCTTGTTGCAATTCTAGGAACAGAAGAAAAGAAAGCATGCATAATATAGTGTTGTAGCATTACTATACTGTTGCTTCCTATTTTTGTATAAAAATGGAAGAAGTTCAGTTGCACAAGATAATTATTATTGTACCCATTGTATTTTAATCTGATTTCTTCTTGGGCATTCTTGAACAACCAATTCCTCTTCTATTTATTCTCATTTATTTATTTTTGAGAATGATAGCCTTTGAGTATGATTCCTTTCAAAGGAATTGCTCTTAAGATAATGTAACAGCAATGGCATGTAACAATCCCATTTAGTTTAGTTCACATTTACTTCATTTCAAGTCAATCTACAAGTAGAAGCAAATATTCATCAAAATTCATATTATTCCCCGTTCAGCAATACAGAATGCGTTTGTGTGTATATGCGTGTGTGGGAAACATGCATAAAAATACATACATTAGTGAAAGTATCACACAAATATATTTTAAGTTATAATGCATAATGTCATATAAAAATTATAAGCAATATTGATGAAAATATATTTAATTTTAAAAGGAATTTGTTTTGACTCAAACTGAAGCAGAATCGTGTTGAACTAAATTTAAAACTGAGAAATAAGAAAAGTCAAACTTAATGTATTAATCCATTGCTACGGTATGTGTGACTACCGCTTGATGCTCAAGAGAATGTCAGAACAACTCAGCTGTAGTTAAACCTCAATAAGAACATTCTGTTCTGCAGCTGAAAGTCTCTTCTATGCTTTTCTCCTATGATTGGACCTATTTTTACATTTTTGCTCCCACATGACGGCTACATGAAATTACTGGGCAATTCGCATAACATTACATAGTGGCTAGAGAAAATGTTTCATATGAAGGGCTTGCCATGCAGTAATTAAGAGCAAATTAGATTGGCTCCAGCAGTGAAATCTACTTACCTTCCCTACCGGTTTGGAAGCGCTCCGCTCATGCACAGGTTTTTTCACCCTCTGCGCATGCGCAGAACGCTTTGCGCATGCGCAGAGGGTAAAAAAAACCAAAATGGCGGCATCCGGGCAGGTGGGCGGAGCCTCGCGCTGCCGTCGCTACCGGTTCTCTGAACCACCGGCAGGCGGCGCTACCGGTACACCTGGACCGGGCTGAACCGGGAGCATTTCACCCGATTTGCTCCCATGTGATAGTTACATGTCATTGGATTCAGAGTAGGAAAGTGTTCTGGATCCAGCATGGGTTTTCTAATAGTACCTGTGACTGTGACTATTTTAAGGAACTGATGACACACATACAGCCCACACGAGATCAGAAGGGCCCTTCCTCCTTTGGATCCAAAAAGCTGCCCTTCTACTTGCGACTCCTAAAGAGCTAGTTCCTTCTTCACACAATATACAACTATTTGGTGGATTGATTTTGTGCAATCAAGCTGGCCTCAACTGTTAG
This sequence comes from Thermophis baileyi, assembly GCA_003457575.1. Classification (NCBI taxonomy): domain Eukaryota; kingdom Metazoa; phylum Chordata; class Lepidosauria; order Squamata; family Dipsadidae; genus Thermophis; species Thermophis baileyi. Next base: position 1,033,560 of record QLTV01001323.1, on the reverse strand, counting down.
TAGACACATAAATTAACATTCTCCAGAATGAACTGTCACTGACCTGGTCCTTCAAGATTTTCACCCATCACTCCTATAATCAAGTCCACCCACTTTATTGCTGGTTGTTCTCTTTCCTTCCACCTCTCCCAGCATTAGATTTTTCTGAAGTGATCTAGTCCAGGGGTCTCCAACCTTGGCAACTTTAAGACTTGTGGACTTCAACTCCCAGAATTCCTCAGCCAGCAAGCTGAGGAATTCTGGGAGTTGAAGTCCATAAGTCTTAAAGTTGCCAAGGTTGGAGACCCCTGATCTAGTCCTTGCATAAAGTGTCCGAAATATAATTTGAAATTGGATCATTTGTGCCTCAGGTGAGAACTCTGGATGGAATACTATGCTTGTGTGTATATGAAGAAATGGAAGTGTAAGCAAGACTGTACCTAGTTATTGCAGCAGGGTGTATTTTTTCCTTTTTGGCTCATCTCCTAACCCTTGTCTCAGCTAATTCGCAACCTTTAACCTAGTCAACTGCTAATGAAGAGGATCAAGAGATGCTTTCCTAGTATAGCTGTATCATTCTTCATAGTTAAGCTGCCAGTTCCTTTTCTTGTTCTTCCCTGGACAAAATGATAGTTGTGTCACATTTTTCTTTTTTGGTCTAGCAGCCCAATGGGCAATCAGGAATGATCTACTCTTACTGATGAATGGTACCCAAGAAATTAATCCAAATTAGTAATTTTATTACAGTGCACAAAAACAAATTTTAATGCCCCTTCTGAATAATGAAATCAGAGCAAAATTAAAAATCAAAGAAGAAACCCAATACCCTTAATGAAAATGAAGAAATTATCCTAGTGCATCTTGTATTTCTCTATAGGAATTTATGTTTATTAGGGAAAAAAATCTTTCCAGCCTAACCTTTGCTCTAAACCAGAGTATATTCCATTCATCTTTCTCTTTCTTTTACCTTGCAGGGTTGTTGTAAAGATAATGTGCATGAAATGCTTTGAACACTTGAAATCAGCTATGTAAATGTTGCTTTTATTAAACTGAGAAAATATATCACATGTCAGACAGTTATAAACATATACAGCACTGCAGGCTACTTCAGCTGACTGCTAGCTGCAGTTCGGCAGTTCAAATCTCACCGGCTCAAGGTTGACTCAGCCTTCCATCCTTCCGAGGTGGGTAAAATGAGGACCCAGATTGTTGGGGGCAATATGCTGACTCTGTGAACTGCTTAGAGAGCACTGTAAAGCGGTATATAAGTCTAAGTGCTAGTGCTATATGTACTGGAAGTTATCCCACCCAGAAAGAGATTTGAAACCTTTATGTTATTTGTCCTCAAATCCCCCAATAGAGCAATTAAGTGTTATATTGCAAGGTTATTCTGCAAGCAGAATAGGATGGCCCTATCGTCAGGGAAGATTCAATGGCTGCTTCAGGCAGCAGATCAGGGCATTAATGTATTGATCTCAGGACTTCATCCAATGCCCTCCTGATGCAAATCTAGGAGAAATCCACTATCTCAGTGTTACATTCTGAGGGCTTCTCAGATAAAGGTGAGACTGCAATTCCATAGTGTGGTTTGTTGCCTTGGTTCCTTGCTCTGAGAAGCCCCAATATGGCATGTAATAGTTTTCCTCCAGCAGCAGCAACCCTGTAGAGCAGGGCTGTCAAACTTGCATTGTCATGGTGGTGTCACGTGACGTATCGTGACTTCCCCCCCCTTCGCTAAACCAGGTATGGGCGTGGCCAGCACGTGACGCATCCGGCCCATGGGCCCTGAGTTTGATAGCCCTGCTGTAGAGCATATGTGAGACGCAAATAATACATTAAAAGTATGTAAAAGTAAAAATACATTCAGAAGGTGGCGTGTGAGTGAGGTCACTATGGCAACCCATCTAGGATGCTGAAGAGTTCACAGTGTCTTGATAAGATGGAAGAAATTGGCAAGCCTTGTGGCACAGGCCAGTAGTTGAACAAGACCAGTATATTCTGGGCCTCCCCTCAAATAGAGCTGACAACTTCTCCACTCTTCTCTTTTGAATTTAGTAGCATTAGTTATGAGTGATATCCTGAACTCAATCCACTTTTTCTGAACATTCTGCATTCCCTGAGAAAAGGGCACTGGTTTTACTTTTCCTCCTCTCTTTTGTGTAACAAATTGTCATGGGGTGGTAGTGTGGAGAGGTTGGAACTTATTAGTGGTTTCATAATCAACGTTTTTGGGCCTGGCAATTGATCTTATTGTATACACATTTACCAGAAGTAACTGTAACTGGTTTCAATTAAACTTACGCTTAAGTTATCTAGGATTTTGAACATGAAGTATAAGTTCAGCATTCTGAGTTGAAGTGTCCACATTCTATGAAAACAATTTAGAGACACTTATGAAATTATAGTTGCATCCTGTTTACTTCCAGGCATTGGAGGTACAACAGTTCTAATGTGGAGGTTGCATTTGGTTTGTTATCATTAATGAATAGACCAATTTGAGAGTTATATAACCTCTTCCTTTTTTCTTGGAAGTATTATTACATTAGTTTCTATCACATGCTATGTGACCTCTAGTAAGTATTACAGTACATAATATACCTTCCATTTGTCAATTCCAGACTCCAAAGTTGTAGTTAATCCATTTTCAGACTGCCAATTTACAAACCAAGTTTTTTTTGCTGAGGTTTTCAAGAAACGGGGCATCAAATTTATTTGTTGTTTCTGGTAGGTTTTGGCCATAATTGTAACAATAATGATAACCTTGTTTAGTCTAGCTGGTTTTTTTTAATGTACATTTGTTGATGGTTAAAACCGAACTATTGTTTCTGTTGGGAGTAGGGGAAGAGAGGAAACTCTCACCAAGTTTTCCAGAATTGTATTACTGTAACATCTTCTAAAGATAAATTCTCAGAAAACTATATAGACATTTAAGATATTGAGAAAATGGAACAAAACTGACCATCAATGTTATTTTCCGGATCATTGGTAAAAAAAATGGAAGAGATGTGTAGATACAGAGAGAGTTTGTACTTTACGGCAGTAACAACATTTCGATTTGCAAAATCCACTCACGCCATTACCAAACCAAGAGGGAATTACACCACTGAAAGGAAGTTTAGGTTTGTATAAAATTCTCATATGTGCACATTTGGAATCAATCACTATAATTTAAACAGAAGAACATCTCTTCATTATGGGCAAACTCATGACCAGGTATTTGGGATGCTTCTCATATATTTTTTTTCCTGTGGAAATTCAAATCCCCTCCATTCTTTGATTTTTTTTTTAAACTAAGGATTAGATTGGACAAATCTTTCAAAAGGAGACTTTTTTTCCTAAACTAGAATACATCAGCTTTCAGTTTTGGAGACAATGTAAAATTATCACCTAACAGTTTTGAAAATGATATCTTAGGTCCTCCAGCCTGCACAGATCCAGCATGGCAGTTGGTGTTGACTTAGGATTCTTTTATTTAGCTCTTCAGTCTTCAAACCCAAAATCTCAATTATATAAATATAATTGTTTTTTGGGGGGGTGGGGGAAACCTAAATGGTGCGCCCCCGTAGTCTCCAGGAGCTGTGTTCAAGCCAATGATATATTAACCATTTAATATATAATGCAAGGCCAAAAACAAACAAACAAATCACATTATGGTTTAGTATGCTGGACACCTAGCGAATCGCAATCTATTTGTGCAAATCAGATTGATAAACTCAATAATGTTCAAATCCGAATTCAATAAGTGCTGATAACATTCTGAATCTTATTACACACTAATTTAGCATATTAAAAAGTTATCAAATAAGATACTGTAGCTACCGGTAAGTTTTCAAATGTACAGGATCCTTCAAGTTAAGTATGTACTGTATTTCCTATTGACATCACGTGTGATATTAAAATGATGTTTACAGAGTTTTGGGATTAAGAACTGGAAGTCATTGTTGCTTAGGATACCACATAGCAACAGGGATGACAGAGAGAACACTTTTCCATAGTGTTCTCTTCATATGAAAATACTTTCTGTAGTTTTTCAGAGTTTGGGGTTGAGACTCTTTATGTCACCTGCTACTTGATCCTTTAAACTGATGCCAAAGTTTGAAGTTTGGAATTCCCACATATCTAGCATATATTTCATAACGAGAAATCATCTCCTCTTGATAGAAAACAAGGTATGTACAGTATAATGAAGACCATAAGAAATTCATAGTGTGTTGCAAATAGATGGCTCATTAGGACATGAGTGAAATATCACTTTTGTTCACTGTACCCCCACCTATGTTTAACGAAGGAGGCAATCATGTGCAAAGTAGAACAAGAACTGGTCCCCTGAATCCAATTTTCATTAAATTCACAGCAAAACTATAAATTTGGGGGGGGGGGATCTGCACAAATCTTACAAAATGAGTGATTTTTGCTTATTGTATTGCACTTTTTCCATCTTTATTATTGGTGCTGTTGTGATAAAGAATATATAATCTTGATTTTCAGAACTACCCGTGCTAATGGACATTTGGTGTTTTGACTATATCTCTAACAAAGACATTATTAAAAAAATATCATAGCTCATAAAGAAAAGCATTTGGCGGCCATTAATTACCCTAAGGTCAAAGACTACATTTTTTTCTTTATCATGATTTAAAATATCCCATTGCAGAAAATCACAGTATTCATGCCTGTTGCTACATTCAAGAAACAGAGTTCAGGATTCAGAAGAGACTAGTGGTCTAGTTCAGAGCAGCAGTAGAGAATATTTTTTTTAAAAAAAGTCACAGTACTTAGAAGTACTGTTTAAAGAATGTTCTACCCATATTAGATAATACTGTAATCAACAAAAGCAGCAGAGAACTGAAAGCATTATGAAAAGGGTATCATTTCTTTTAGAATACTAACGTCTAGGTCAGGGCTCCCCAACCTTGGCAACTTTAAGACTTGTGGACTTCAACTCCCAGAATTCCTCAGCCAGCAAAGCTGGCTGAGGAATTCTGGGAGTTGAAGTCCACAAGTCTTAAAGTTGCCAAGGTTGGAGCCCCCTGGTCTAGGTGAAATGTAGTTTGGTAGGTTTTAAAGCACCGTGCTGTTGAGTAGAAGAAAAGTGTTCTGTATAAGCTGCTTATCTTCAAGCCCCTGAGTTGTGTTGACCCCCAAACACTGGGGGATGAAAGGCGTGGAGACTTTCAGCCCTTATTAACATCATGAAGCCTATTTGCAATCTAAGAATAAAGACTAGAGCACAATCACTTAAAGACATCACAAATGCACATTTCTTGAAAATACAGCATCTAAGTTAAATCTTGGGTTGAAAGATCACATTTCCACACGAGGTGCTCCTTACTACAAATGTGCGTCTTTTCTAAAGGCTAAAGTACCTTGCATAATGGATGAGAAACAGCAAGCTTTATTTTGCTGCCCATCCATCACATTGGAGGACCAAAAGTTAAGGATTCTTTGGGAAATAATGTTGGTTCTGAACAATCAGACAAAGTCTTCAAAGTCTATGGTAGGCAGGAGTGATTTCCAGTAAGAGAATTGGCTGAACTCTGGAGAAGCCAGGGAAGCAACCACATCTTTGCCAATAGGTGGAAAGAGAAATTCTACCACCTCAGCCAGACGCTCATACCTAGAAGAAAGAGGACATGAACAATTAAAAAGAGCAAGCATCTTTCCTTGCGCATTTATAGTTTCAGTGTACCCAACTTTCCTAAATTTTATTAAGGAAGCAAATAGAGGTAGTCCAGGTATAACCGGTGGCTTAGCAACTGTTCAAAGTTATGCTGGACCCCCCTTCCCCAAAACAGGCACTTATGATCTGGATTTGCAGTTAGGATGGCTGGCTCCCTTCTGAAGTGATCACATGTTGGGCGCTTGGCAACTGGTTCGCATTTATAGCTGTTTGCATCATCTCACAGAGACATGACTGTGGTTTATGTTTTTTTTTGCCAGAAACTGGCATTTACTTCCTGTTTCTGGCAAAAAAACAACAACAACCACCACTCATTGCAGATAATCAGTTTATTTAATAACTATTGCAAAAAACATCATAAAATTAGATTGCTCTCGTGGTGACCCATTTAATGACCAGCATTATCTATGACTATAGATAATGGGTTCGATTACTCTCATAAGTCGAGGGCTATCTGCATTTACTTATGTTATTTATTTATTATTTTAATATTAATAAATGCATTTAATTATGTCCACCCCATGCACATAGTCCTGAACTATGGATCTCCCATTAAACCCATTACAGAGATTTCCAGTAATAGTGGTAGCCCATAATAAGTTTTTTTGGTTGCGCTATCATTTTTAAGAACACTTGCCGTATAATGCACTGACATCGCCATTAATGCTTCCATAATTTCTTCTATACATGCTGGTGCACAGTCTGAGGACCCAGGCTACATGTGGCCTTTGAAATTACATCCAAAGCACCTTCAAAAGTTGTAAAAATTATATATGCAAATGCAACAGAATAGGGAAATAGTACTCTATTTAAGTTTAATAAAAACCTGAACTTATAAAATCTAATATATGTTTAAATTCCACAAATTTTATTTTTGCCCTGGCTATTTCTACTTTTTAGAAATAATCTATATTTAAATTACATAAATTTTATTTTTGCCCTGGCTATTTCTACTTTTTAGAAATAGCCAGGGCAAAAATAAAATTTATGTAATTTAAATGTAGATTAGATTTTATAAGTTCAGGTTTTATTAAAGTTTTCTCCCAATTGTGTTGGATTTGGATGGAGTGCTGTGGATACTTTTTAGAATGTATCCAACAGGATTGCATTCAAATCCAGCACAATTAGGAGAAAACTTTATGTCGGTGCTGTATATGATTGAACGATGCTGGTAGAGGTGAAAGAATGTTTCAGCCGAATCACATGATGAAGAAAGAAACCCTCTCGCTGCATAGCTTTTGCCTATATTAGCCACATATATGTTTTGTTTAAGCAAATTGTTGTTTACAAGCTCAAGGTGCTTTACAGACTGCAAAAGAATGAGCTGATTTGCAGACTTACGTAGACTTGGTAATTTTTATGAGTTCCTGGGTCAATTCCCCTTTGGGGTTTACAGTGAATATGCGGGATTCTGGCAATGCCACTTCCTTGTAGGCATAGACATCCTGTTGAAGAAATCACAAGCAGCATATATGTCAAAATAATAATAATTATCATCATCCTAATCATAATCACCAAAGGTAAGAAATTCCCTTTACACATGTTCCTCATTCTGCTGATACTCACAGTTAGTCTGTTCCCAAAAGCAGCATGGAAAGGCCGGCTATTGGAACCAAATAAATTTTGGATATCTGTCAGACAGGCAATTTTGAACACTTCTGGCTTCTTCTCAATCACTTCCCTATAAAGCAGTGGGTAAATAGTTTAGAAAGGTGAACTGCTTTTCCCTCTTCTTGATCAAGTACTTACAGATTTAAAAAGAGGAGGAAGTAATGATAAAGTATTAATTTCCAGCATCTGTTTATGCTGGAAATTAATTAAGGTAGGTTGAAATTAATTAAGGTAGGTTGAAGTTCCAGATGCAAACCAAAATTTTAATTTCCGGCTTTTGTCTTTCTCCTTATGTGGAATCATAATCAATGAATTCCAGGTGATAGTTACTCAAATATCACATCCTTGTACTACCAGGCATCTGTATGATCTCTGAAGAAAGCAGTAAAACAAGTGCTCACACAAATTAAGACACCCACCCTCTACCATTACATGGAAATACTTACCTGTGAAATGCCGAGAAGAGGCTGCTAGGTGCAAGCAGGATCGGTCCTTTGGGGAGCATCCAACCTTGGTCATTGACACATTCTAAATATCCTTTGGTGATGTGTGCCATGCCAATAGCTCTGGCTGAACAATAGAGAAACTTGTATCCGTTGCTAGAATGGAGATGATACCAAATGGAATGAAGCCATTTTGCTTAACAACCCCCTCATCTGATCTCCCCCTCCAATAGGAATGGTACAACTGCTTTTGTTCCTGATCAGCTCTTACAACTGGGTCAAAGGGACACACATTTGAAAGCAATAGAACAAAGTAATATTCTTTTGAGTATTTCTAAAAGACCTCTCCACACCAAATACAGGTAGTCCTCGACTTACAACAGTTCATTTAGTGACCGTTCAAAGTTACAACAGCAATGAAAAAAAGTGACTTATGACCATTTTTCACTGTTACATCCCTTGTAGCACTCCCATGATCACGTGATCAAAATTCAGATGCTTGGCAACTGGTTCACACTTATGACCATTGCTGTGTCCCAAGATCATGTGATCACCTTTTGCAACCTTTTGACAAGCAAAGTCAAGGGGGAAGCCAGATTCACTTAACAGTCGTGTTACTAATTTATCAACTGCAGTGATTCACTTAACAACTGTGGCAAAAAAGGTCGTATAATGGGGCAAAACTCCCTTAACAAATGTCTCACTTAACAACAGAAATTTTGGGCTCAATTGTGGTCGTAAGTCGAGGACTACCTGTATATTTGCTCTTTCAAATGAATATTTCCCTACTTCAGTCTCCTTTTCTGGTCAGCATTAGGCCATTGTCCTTCCTCCTGCAAAATCCCAACAAATCTGGGATCCTATAATAGATACAATGTTGCCAATCAAATTTGATTTCCCACCAGTGTCACTATAGGCCAGTGATGGTGAACCTTTTTTTCCTCGGGTGCTGAAAGCGCACGTGCGTGCGCTATCACACGCATGCGA
>QLTV01001323.1:994517-1024790 GCA_003457575.1 Thermophis baileyi | reverse complement strand
GCCCAGTAGGCCCGTTTTTCGCCCTCCCCAGGCTCCAGAGGCTTTCTTGGAGCCTGGGGAGGGCGAAAACGGCCTCCTCCGCCCCCCAGAGGCCCTCCGGAGGCCAAAAATGGCCTCCCAGAGCCTCCATGTGAGCTGAAAATCAGCTGGCCAGTGCGCACATGCACGCTGGAACTGAGCTAGGGCAACGGCTCGCGTGCCGGCAGATATGGCTCCGCGTGCCACCTGTGGCACGCGTGCCATAGGTTCGCCATCACTGCTATAGGCAAATAAGGTGAATAAATTACTATGAAGCCAATATTCTATGTCATATTTGTTATAAAGGCAAAGATTCCTTCAAGTTAAACTTAATTCCTGGAGAATTTTTGGACATACAGTATAGCTTGGGGCTGTATAGACATGGTTTGTCATAAGCATCTTCCTTTTTTTTCAACTTCCCAGTCTAATCTAGCCTGGGATTTCCTGCTGGCCTCCCAACCAAGTACTAACCAGGTCCAACCCTACTTTACTTTTGGGGGGGATTTGCTCAAATCAGCAAAATGTTTCAATCTGGCTAGGTTAATCATGTAGTTGATACCAAAAAGCAATATCTTCAGGACAATGCTTCCTAAATAATTTAATAGCAACAAATGTTGTTGAATGCATTTTTAATAGATTTTAATAATCCTCTTGCGCGAGCAGCGGGCGAACATGTGCACGTGTGCTCCATTTGCGTGAGCGGGTGGGCATGTGTGTGTGCTAGCTGCTTGCACAAATGGAGCTGCGCTTGCTTGCTGGCCACTCATGCGGAACGAATCCCCCCCCCATCCGCAAAGCCAGAAAGATTGGGGAACTCTGACTTTGAGTACATAACTGATTAAGGCAGGCAGATGCAGGATTTTCAATGGCTAGTATGCAAGAAGATTCTTTTAACTTTAAATAATAACGTTAAAGTTTCAAAACCAACAAAAGAAAAAAAAATTTCAATCTTCGTGAGATATGCATCACAAATCAGCAGCAGTCCGCTTATATAACAATAGCCTACCTAAAAATATTTTGCTTGCTGGCATATGAGTAACAAAAAGAAAGCTAGCTTTACCTGCCTTGGAAGAGGGAATTAGGATCTAATAGTTTAAAAGAATCAGCAAGTTAATAGAGCTACTGTTGTACATGGACTATAGTATTATCTTCATATCTCTGAACGACCAATACCTACAGATGGATTTTATGGAAGAGCTTAGCGATGCCTTGATGAGTCCAGTCTTTCCCAAGATGTGGCAAAATATGTCCTAGAGCATCAGACCTGATGAGGGGGGGGGGAAAGCATATATATGATGAACTCTGCACAATGTAACTGCAAATTGTCCTATAAGTAAAGCAACAATGACAGCAGAATGTTCATAAATGGACATGCAGCGACATGTTTCAAGACAACCTATTCTAACAGGGGTGTTTTTGGTTTTGGTTTCAGCCCTCTAAGAGCTTAAGCAAGCCAGCTTGTTTCTATTTCCCCCCAGAATTATCACTGAAGCCACAGAACATGTTTAGTCCATATAAGCTATGCATTTTGAGTAGAAACAGGTTGACCCTTTGATTTTGATTTTTTTAACTTGCATAAATCCCTATGCCAGTCTAATTTTCTCTGCAATACTTGCCATGTCCCAGGAGCAGAGGTGGGTTCCTCCCGGTTCGCCCGAACCGGTAGTGACCTGCTGGTGATGTCACGATGATGTCACGGATCCGGTTTGGTCGGTGCCGGTCCGTGGGCGCCGCCATCTCTTTTTTAAAAAAAATTTGGGATATTTTTTTTGAATTTTTTGGGGGGGAGGGGGGATTTTTTCTGGGTTTTTTTTTTCTTCTGCGCATGCGCAGAAGCCGAGTTTTCAGCACTGCGCATGTGTCGCCATCTTGTTTTTGACTTTTTTGGGGGGGTTATTTTTTGGGGGGGCCCACGTGGCGCGGGAGGAAGTGAACCGGCAGCGAGGTAAGTTAGAACCCACCCCTGCCCAGGAGCACTCACGACATCTATTGCTACCTCTCTCCTTCCACTGCCTAGAGCAGCAATTCTCAACCTTGGCAACTTTAAGGACTTCAACTTCCAGAATTTCCCAGCTAGCATGTCTACATATTAAAGTTGTCAAGGATGAGCAACACTGGCTGAGATTTTCAGCATCCTCTTCCTGTAGTTTTTCTGCAGGCATCGGTGAGATGTATCTACTCCTTTCTCCCATTCTAGCAATTGCAATAACTTGCAAACACATTTACAGTTACTGGAAAAAATGCTCAGTTACAAAATTGCTAGTATGCTATTCTTTCACCATCATAAAGCAATTGTTAAACACTTGAGGAAAACATGCATTATAGCTAGAAAGCTTTCCCTGAAAGCAATCATTCACATGTCTTTTGTAAATTGTGAACTTGGGGGAATGGGGGCTTTTTAAAAATTTCATCGCCATCTGAAGTTCAGTTAGATCATAGATTAAGTAACTAGTGGACTCAGAGAGATTTCTGCACATTCTCTACAAGCTTGGCAAGGCTGGCAAAAGTGTAGACAACTACAGATCAATTTTAAACCCCTTTGGGGAAATGGTAAGAGGGAATAATGGTGGCATGGAAGAGCCCGCAGTCAAGTATTACAGGAAGCATTATTGCCAGTGGGAATCTACCTGGTGATGGTGCCATCAATATCAGAGATCACCACCTTGTCATACCAATTCCATAAGTAAATGGTAGCTTCACAACGACATGTGCCCTGGTACTGAGTGGTCACACTGAACACAACCTTATTGGGGCCATCCCTCAGGTTCAGCTTTTTCTACAGCAAAAGAAGAAGAAAAAGAGGTAATTACAATATCTTTATTTAGAGCATGGCATTTCTCAGAGCTGTTTTGTTAGTTATACATCTAATTCAGTTTCTATTTAGAGGTGCCACAGAATTCAGTACTGTTTGCTTTCAAATGAACACAAGGATAACGTCATTCTTCTTTCTCCGCTCTCCAAGCAATCAGACATAATATAGCAACTCATCTGTCCATTGCAAATTTGCTTCTCTCAAATGTTTGCAAATCCTTTAAACTATTTGGAAAAATGAAGCTACTACACCAAAGAGTCTTCTTTGTTGCTCAAAAATTATTTAATTTACAAAGTCACAATTTAATTGAAATTAGGATTTTAAAATATCTTGATGTTAAAGTGTTAAATGCACATTAAAATAATTCTCAATTGAAATTGATGCTCATATAAAAAGAACAAAAGGAATTGATGCTCATATTTGGTCATGCCCCTAGTGACTATTTACTTTTCACTTTTCACCGAAAATGAATTAAACAAAATGGTTCATCTTGGGAGAGACTTTGTTATATATTATCTCTTCTTAATAAACTGTGAATTTCAAAATAGAAATAGACATTTCTTTTAGTCTGACTTTTAAAAAAAGTAGAGCTGAATAGTCACTTCCAAATCTAAGTATTGTAGTACTCATGTCCTATTTCCAAAGCACTGAACGGAGCCTTCAGAGTATTACAAAACGAATATTGACTTTTCATATTGAAGTATTATTTTTAATTCCATTTAAAGCAAATTCAGATTTGCTCTTGCTTCTTATTTTGGAGGTTGTGGTCAAACTTGCCATTCAGATATGGCCCCAAATTGTGCACGCCTAAATTATTTTAGTCTTTACTTCACTGATATTCTCTCCATCCTTTAAGATCTCAAAGTGACTTACATGGAGTCATCTTTATTTTATCTGCATGATGCAATGGTGTGCTACATTAGGTTAAGAGAAAGTGTCTGGCGCAGAGGTCCCCAATGAGCTCCATAATTGATTGAGGACTTCCAACTGGATTTCGGTGATCTCAGTTCAATGTTTTACCTACTGGAGAACTGATATGATGTAGTAGTTAGAGCAGAACTAGGGAGATTCAGTCATGGAAGCTCATTGGTGACTTGACTTTGGGCCAGTCTCTCAGTCATGGAGGCTCACCTGTGACTTGACTTTGGGCCAGTCACTTTCTCTTCAGTTAAGCAACTTCCAGGAATGGAGAAAAATTGGAAGAAAGAGTTACAACATTCCTTTAGTCTCTTGGATTAAAAAAGAAACGTACATTTTATGAATAAATAAATAATACTACTGTATACCACTTTGAAAAATAATTATTGATGATCAGTTAACAGAGAAAAAACCTGGCCCACAAAATTTCATCACCTACTCATATTTTAAACTACACTTCCAAATGCCCAGTTTGCCCCAACATTTCTTAACTTTAAGGGCCAAACTCTGGGAGTTTTTTTCCAACATGCAACTCATAATTGAGAAGTTTGAACAGTAACTGTGAAGTCCACTTAAGAGGAATGCCAATTAGGTAGTGTGCTTTGGCAGCCCCTCTCTGAACAGAAAGTTCTCTTCTGAATCAAACAGGAATATATAGAAAAGAAAATTCAAAGCTACATACAATTTCATCAGAGGAGAGTCTTAAGGACTTCTTGTAGGTTGGAAGAAATTTCTGTGTAATAGCATCTGGTATGGATCTGTCTCCTTGATGGGAGGATACAGCATCTTCATCACTGGAGGAATCATTTTGTCTCCTATGGTTCACAGGACCAAAATAAATTGTTAACATAAAAGAGGGTAACGGCCAAGAAATATGGGTCAAGTCGCATTGTGTGAAATAATACTCATTGAGGAAATAAATCCTTATACAGTACCTATGATTTTTAAAGGAATAAGGGTTATCATCTAAGTTACCATAATTGATATCTTGCCAAATATATTTATTTTACCACTAAACTACCTCATCCAAACATCTTTAGGTCATTCAATGCAAAGTAATATGACATAGTTCCATGACAACTCTAATAGTTCCATGACAACTCTAATACTCCAAAGACCAAAGACTAGCAGATCTAACAGGGAGGAACAAAAATCAGTGGACTGGCTCCCAACCTTGCACACCAAAATAAACATTCTCTTAACATACAATAAACTCTAAACATACAGTACAACATTCTTCCCATTTCCCATTTATCTATAAAGAAATCCATAAAACATTGTAATTTCAGTCCAAATGTCAGAAAAACTCCGTTACGGCCAAACTTAATGATTAGATTAGAGATAGCAACATATCTATTTTAACTTTGATCAAATAAACCAACTTTGTATTTCTTCCTCTTACTTCTAATAATCTTGATCTTTAGTCCTTTTAAATAATGTTGTAGAATTTTATTTCATTTTTTTTCCTTCTCACAAAACTCTTCAAAGTTTTAACATCTCTCTTTTGTAAATCCAGTATAGAAAAATTATCCAGGTCACTCTGTTGGTTTGCCATTTATGACAAATTCAGATAACTGCCAGTTTCTTTTGTATGTTCAGTGTAGCATCTTTTTCCATATCATTCTTGTAGCCTGTCATTTTTAAATCCACTTTCAGATCAGTCTCAGTCTTGTCTGGTTAAATTTGTTTTTCTTCCATAACATCTTTGAAATACCCGTGTTTCCCCAAAAATAAGACCGGGTCTTATTTTCTTTTGGGTCCCAAAATAAGCACTAGGGCTTATTTTCAGGGGGTGTTTAATTTCTGGGACCATTGTTCAAAAATATCCTTCAGTATGTCCAATGTTAAATATTTTGCTTCATTGTATATTAGGAAGTCATTTTTTTCTTCTTTAAATATAATCTTTAGTTCCTTCTAGTTCCCTCTAGTGTCCAACCTTCAAAGTCTCATACTATCATTTTTATGAGAATTTAAAACAAAAACATTTTCTTATGGGAAGAATTCTTATAATTAACTCCAAAATCTTACTTCAAATCCATCTGGAGGCTTAGTCTATTTGTAACTTTCCAAAATCAAAGTTGTAATCAAAGTTTTGCTGTTTATTCCAAAAGATTATTTAAGTCCTTAAGCTTGCATTTAATTTTTTTTTTGTTAAGGATAGAAGGAAACTGATATGGTGCTGTAAAACCTGTTGATAACAAAGGTTCCTAACAGCTGAAAAACACTTAACAAGCAATTTCCAAAAGTTATTAGAAAAGAAAGTATGCAAACGCAGTGTCCTTTTAAAGGCACCAACTGCAGTTTGAGCAAGATGGCTATTCCCTTATCTCCTAGAGCAGTATTGGCGAAACTTTTCAGCACCGAGTGCCAAAACGGGAGTGCGCGTGCGTGGGGGAGCACTGGAAACCGTAAGAGCAGCTCCCCAGCATGCACATGCGGGAGCGCTAGAAACAGGAAGAGCAGTTACCCGGCGCACATGTGCGCGCCAGGAAGCTGAGCTTCCGGTTTCTGGTGCGGGCATGCACGCCAGTCACCTGGTCTTCCGGTTTCTGGTGTGCATGCACACGCGAAGACCAGCTGGCATGCACGCCAGGGAGCTGTTCTCTGGTTTCCGGCACTCCCGTGTGCACGAAGACCAGCTGGCCGGTGCACATGTATGCGCCAGAACCCGGAAGAGCAACGGGCGATGGCTGGCGTGCCCGGAGAGATGGCTCTGCATGCCACTTCCGGCACACGTGCCATAGGTTCACCATCACGGTCCTAGAGCTCTAAACCCACTGGAGATCACATCTTGTGACCTCACCATGAGAAGCAATTGCATGGAGCACTTGTGGGTGATCTCAAGTCCTCCCTTTGACTGGAGAGGAATTACAAGGAACTGGTCTATTTGCTACTCACTATTTCTTCCCTGGAGGCCTGTTAATTCTTTTTTTTTTTAAGTTTTTATTTTTTACAAACATATCAGTGTGTGAACAGTGTGGTACCTGTGTGGCTGGCCCCAGAGTGGGGTGGGAATGGAGATTTTGCAATATCCTTCCCCTGCCACACCCACCAAGCCACGCCCACAGAACCGGTAGTAAAAAAAATTGGATTTCACCACTGGTACTCTCCCCTTGGCTTATGTCATCAATCCCTATTGTTTTTATTATTGTCTCTTTTTTTTTCTTGTTCCATTTGTACTGTCTGTCCCATTTTTCCGTCTCCTCTTTCAGTTGGTTCCTCCTCTTCCTGGGCGTCTTGAACACTCACTGTCTCTTGTATTATATTTCCCAGCATTTCATCTATACTCTCCATTTTTTTCCATAATTTTCTGGTACTGTCTTATCAGTGTCTCCTTTGTATCTTGAATTGCCGATGCCACCTCTTCCCAAATTCCACTCCATTCTTCTTGATGAAGCATCTCATTGAATTTTATTGAATCCCTTTTTTGTCTAATAATCCAAAGACCATATTTTCCAACCTACAACCACTTCTCCAAATGCTCAGTGTTCTTATTTCTTCATATTCCAAGCTTAATCTGCCTGTTTCTCTGGAGAGCCCCTTGAATCTTCCAGCACCTCCTTCAATCCTTCTATAAATCCATTCTTATATTCTAATCTTCAGGGGTCTTTTCAGCAATATTTTCTTTCATATCATCACGTTTAAATCTCCAGTAGGCAAACAAAATTTTGGGAATGTGTTGTTCTTCCTTTCGTCAGCAGGTGGCACTCTTTAATTAAATTTCAGTATTATACCATTTTTCCAATTTCCACAAGTTAATTTTTGAGTAGATAATTCCAAAATGCCTTTCCAATAAAACACCTATCCAGTTTAAAAGTCCAATTTTCTGTATTTTTTAGCAATTTTTCTGTTTTTTCCCCCCTCTGATTCTGCCTCCTTCAGTTTTATTATTTTTTCAAAGTGCCTGGTCACTGCTCCATTAAATAATTGTGAACCCTTTTCCAAATTCTTTTTGGGGCTTGAGAATTCAAGTAAATAAAATTCTTCTCACCCAGTTCCACACACTGTCCACCAACTTCGCTCCAGCACTGTGCTTAGATATTCTTTGGCTGTCCCAACTTCTTGGCGGCCATTTTAGCCTGCCTCTTCACTTCGTCGTGGCATAGAGGGAAATAGCCGTGGGGTTTGACAGGAGAGTTGCGATCTCTCCTGTGACCTCACAGGGTCCCCCTCCTTAGCTTCGCAGCCCCTCCAAGGTGGCTTTGGCTCCCTTCGGAGCCCACAAACAAGGAGAAAGCCAGCACAGGGACGGAGAGCTCCGTCTCTCTGTGTCTGGTATCGTAGCGACGTCAGCCAGAAGTCGAAGCCTGTTAATTCTTGAGGACTGACATATTGAAATAGATTTGAAAGAGATTCTATGTTACAAAGATCTAAAAGCAGATAATTGAACTTAAATCCCAAAATGTCCTCTGAGGTTTTCCAAGGTTTTTAAGAAAAACTTGCATTTGGATCTGATGAACTGAGCTGCAGTCTAAAAAGTGTATATACTTTTTAATAAAATGTATTATCCTGAAAAAGTGCTACAAGGTCCTTTTGAATGGACTCATTTTAATTTGTAGGCTGCCCATATCAGTTACATAATTCTTGGTTGCTAACAAGAGCTAGCTTAAAAACAGAATAGAAAAATCAATAAACAACATAAATGTCAGCTGAAATTAAATAAAAACAACCAATATAGTATTTAAAATAAAATTCTGGTCAAGGAATGGGATGAGAGGGGAAAGAGGACTAATTGTTTTTTCCAAATTGTTAAGGTAAGTTTTAAATCTGGATTTGTACTAATAAATATTATTTGTCATGTTGAGCTAAGACATTTTAATCAAAACTATTAAATCTCCACTATATTTATCAAAAATACAGCCATGCCCTTAGATATGCCAGATTCAATAAAATATCAATAAATCACAACTTACCTCTGAAGAGAAGTGTCCTCCTGATTCTTGCCTACTTTGTTGGACTTCCTGGCACTGATTTCATGCTACAGATACATAAAAATACCTTCAGTTAGTGTTCCTTAAATACTTATTCAAGCAGTAAATCATCTTTCTCCCATTTGATGTCACCTAGATAAGTTGGGATCACACATCCCAGATTTCCCAGTCAGAATGGGAAACCTACCATGTTACAGAAGGTTTCATTAAATTAAGGAACTCATCTCTGCTACAAAGGATTGGATACAAAGATAGTAGATTTGGCCATATCTCTATAAAAGGAGAGATGTGTTAGTACCTAATTTGACTGGGGCTAAGTACACCTGACAGAAGTCCATTTCAACTGCAACATTTTGTTCTGGACATCATAGAGGGATGTTTCCTTTCCATATTGCAATATATGTACCTCTTTTCGCCTCCAAGAAAACCACCATCTTCCAACTTTCTTGGGCATCTTCTCTTTCATTAATCTATCAACAGTATTCTGAAACCACAAGAAAGATGAAGAAATGTTATGGTGAATTGGTTTGAATCAAAAACAGCTCTTACAATCTTAATTAAGAATCGTAATAGTCCCACAATTATTGGATAATCCCTAACCTCCAAACATGTCATCAATACCAAATATCTAATTGAAGAATGAAGCAACCAGCCCACAACTTTCAATGTTCCCAAGAATAAGACGTCATGGACAGATATGAGTATTGCTGCAATTGGTTCAACAGCGTGAAGAAATTCAGGACAGCAAAAAATGGGAAGTCAGAAGAGGTTTTTAAGCTTCAAGGAGGATCAGTAGGCTAGTGAAGGATGGCACTGATCTACAAAGTCTATTCTATGGAGTCCTCGGTGCTCTCTCAGCTTGGTTGTTTGCTTGCAGATATTTCATTAAGAGACTAGGTAATATCAGTGCTAGTAAGTATGAGATTTGTTCCTTGTTTATATACAGTAGCTCAAGACCCTATTCTGTGGTGGAAATAAGTCATTTACCTAAGAAGGAGGCATATATTTTGAAGTAAAGTAATAAGGTATGCTTAAGTTGTATGTGGAGAGCTAACAGGCTGGATATTTTCTCTCATTGAAGTCATAGCAAGGTTTTTTTAAAAATTGGACATGTTGGGTACTAATTTAAAAGCCAAAGTTTTCCAAACTGACAACTTGCTAAGAAGCAGCAGACTCTACAGTGTAGAGTCTGTTCCACTGGGGTTCTTTCTAACTGGCGGAGGATGTATTCTAAAATATTAATTGCCAAGAATTTGAGTGTAGAGCAATTTTCCTCAGAAATGGTTCCTGAAAGTAAACACAGAGGATTATAAATCTTTATATGCCAGTGCAGTCTATAATGTTGTGTCGCCAATTAGAACTTCCTATGCTGGACTTAAGCCTAAGTATCTCTTTTTATTACATTTACTTCTGAACTGGTATTTTTTTTCTGAATACCTGTCAAACCCCTCTAACTTGAATTTACAACTATTTTCTCTATGTTTGGGAAGACGTCCTATTGCATTGACTATATTTCTGCATTGACTTTCCATAAATCTCTTGTGCTGTTGAACAGTGTATTGTCTTTATGTTAATAATGGTTAGAATTGCATTTTTAATTGCAATAAACATTGAAAGAGACAATTGTTTGGTCAACAATATATAAGAGTTTTTTCTGATTTTTTTTTCTCCTTTCAAGAACTTCAAGGAAAATTCACCATTACATAATTTGCTTTTCCTGCACAGCTAGGAATTTAATTAATACAGTTATTACCATTCTATTTGTTTTAACCACATACATTTTGCTTCAACCTCTTCAAGCTGATTCTCAAAGAATGAAATCCATCCATCCATCCATCTATCC
Organism: Thermophis baileyi; assembly: GCA_003457575.1. Lineage (NCBI taxonomy): Eukaryota > Metazoa > Chordata > Lepidosauria > Squamata > Dipsadidae > Thermophis > Thermophis baileyi. Next base: position 1,014,268 of record QLTV01001323.1, on the reverse strand, counting down.
ATCATCTCCTAAAGCCTGAATGTATTTGCTTATATCAGAATGTTTTCAGGTACAATATACTACATTGACATAGTATCAGAAATCACAAATTGAGGAGATAAAATTTAAAAATAATCCAGGCAAACTAAATAATTTTTTTCTGACCCCTATCTCATATTAAGGAAATTTTTAAAAAGAGAAAGGCAACCACCTCTGTGTATGGCTGTTATCTGGTCCATGATTTGGAAGATGAGCAATAAAATAGATTTTCCTATCCAAAGCTGATGGTATCATCCCTGACAAACTCAAATACAAGGCAATAGATTTTGGAAAGATTAAAAAGAAATGAAGATTTTTTTATGAAAAGGGTTACAAAGTGGGAAATGTTAATGGTAAGACTATGTTGCTTAAAATTTACTATTATATGTTTTTCTTCCAATAAATGAAAAATATTCAATGTAATCTATACAATAGGAATTTAATGAAATTTGCAATGTTAAACTTTAATCTATAAACCATATCTTAACTATTAAGGGCCTAAGTTAAAGTGTTTTCTATTGTTAATATACAAGAAATGGCAAAATGATGAAGGCGGAATTATGAACACTAATGTAGGTGGAAATACTTTCTTTGTAATTTACAATGACATCAAGTTTAACTTGTTTTGCTACTTCATTATACAAATACATACTTTGAACCATAGAATATTTGCAGTAGAGCATCTTACTTCTTTAGTTATCTTACTGTAGCATTTGTTTTTACAGATAACCAATAGCTTTTCACCCTCTTGGTTTATGCAATTCTGTCCTACTTTTTAAAAATACATGATGAATATGTTTTATTTGGGGAATAAACCTAATTCATATGTTAACAAGTAACAAGAAAAAAATTATTTGAGCATTATCATCAAATTCTGGGAAGCTGGTCTACTTATCACATAATTTTATTAGATCTCCCTCCGTCAACCTTTTCCTCACTTCCTACTATTATTTTCATGATTATTAATTTTAAAGATATATCATTAATACAGTTCATGTATGTTGTTCTTCTGTTAAGTAGTTTAGCCATCTAATTTGAACATTACAGTGACAAAATTCAGATAGCAGACTGCATTTCACAACTTAGCTAATTATATTTCTAAAATATATAACTATCATAATCTCATAGTAAGCTATAATGTCCTATTAAATGTTTTAAGAACTTGTGGGAGTACACAATATGTAATTAAATTTGGATTGGTAAAATGGAATATGAAAAATGGAATATAACTTCCAATCCTAGCATCTAATGTTTGATCAGAAAATTGACATCATGCCCATAAAATATAAGCACCTATCTGGGCAAGTAGATTGTCATTTTTAAAAATTCATCTTACAAGTGTGATTATCATTCTCTGGAAATGAGAGAACTAGAATTCATAAAAGCCGTACAGAAAGAAGATAATTTTGATAAATGATTGCTGTAATAGCATTCAAAAGCATTAAGATAACCTGAAACTTTGGATAAAAGGTTTTCTTCCCAATAGGCCTGATTAATTAGTCTGGTCATTAGGAGAGATAATACCAATTAGTTTATTAGGGTAAAAACTGTTTACCGTACTAGAGGTTAAGAAACTATATTACACCACTCTTTAAATATTGAAACATAAAAATCTAACTAAGAAATTATACTTCATTACTAAACACAAATTCATATTAACTTACTTTGGGAAGATTCTTTTGGAATGCCTGTAGTGAGAGAACCATAGGAGCTGCAACTGCCCAATTGTAGTATCTACAATTAGAGAGGGGAACAAAAATCAATCTGTATATAGCGGCATGAGCCTGATAGCAAAGTAATAGATGGGAAAGGATCATCAAGACTACAGAACTGAAATATGATGCAGTACAAATGGATGAATGTATGTAGATGTTTAAGTACTGCGTCAAATTATTTGCTTAAGCACGTTACACCATAACAACACCACAAACCAATGGCAAAGCCCAATGTTTCAACCCAGCCAGCCTCAACTAAATCTCATCATTTCATGAAGTATCTGAGGTATTTGTGACAGGCAGTTGAAATGTACTATAAATCTGCAGGTATATGTGTGTCTGTTTCATAAATATATAACTGAAATAGGTTTTATTATATGTTTTCATAAAAATCTAAATCTGGTTTCCTAGCTAGCCTCTAGAACAGAGGTCTTCAAACATGGCAACTTTAAGACTTGTGGACTTCAACTCCCAGAATGGAGAATGGCTAGAGAATTCTGGGAATTGAAGTCCACAAGTCTTAAAGTTGTCAGGTTTGAGGACCCCTGCTCTAGAAGGAAGGCTTAGCCTATGAAAAAATTTACAGTCCAGCGCATGACAAGCCAATTCCAGCTACAATATATTTTCTGCTGTCATGGTTGCTGAACTAAGTTTATGAAAGTGTATGAGCTTTTATTCTCACATATAGGTCTTTTTAAAAAACTTTTTGGGGAATGATTGGGAGCCAGAATACATAAGAGGGGAATGTAAGTTCCACCTTCATACAAAATTCACTAACTCAGCAAAGCAGGCTTTAAGGCAGAGGTCTTCAAACTTGGCAACTTTAAGACTTGTGGACTTCAACTCCCAGAATTCTCCAGCCAGCATACTGGCTGGAGAATTCTGGGAGTTGAAGTCCACAAGTCTTAAAGTTGCCAAGTTTGGAGACCTCTGCTTTAAGGAGTACCTAGAGTAGACTAACATTATTCTCACAGAATACAACTAGAATTCACTCATGCATACACATACATGGCTACACAAAGCTCCTTTGGGGAACACAAACAGCACAAGTGAAAGTGGCATTTCTACTCACTTCTTTTGGATCTGTATTACCAAGTTTGGGTCTTCAAGAATTGCTGGGTTCTCTGTAAACTCCTGATAGGACACTATATGCTTCATAAACTTCTCTGCTAAAATGGAAGGCAATATATTTATATTTACATTTCATTTTTCTAAACTGCCCATCTTCCTCAAAGAGGAACTCTTAGATAGATAACTGACACCTAATTCATTCTGTAACTGAATACTATTTTTCCCACCCAATAAATATCTCCTTTAGAACAACTTTATCAGATAGTACTGTAGAATGCCAACTCAAAGTCAGATCTTTATAAAAACTCTTACAGTATCAAATCGCATTCCATCCTTTGCCTCTAAACCAGTGGTTCCCAACGTGGGGCCCATGCCCCACAGGGGGGCAATTTGATATTTAATGGGGGCAATGGGAACCTTGTTTAAACCAAGTTAATGGCCTTTTAGGCTTCCTCCGTGTGAGTAGGAGTTCACTTTTTGAATAATAAGAATTATATGTCACAGGGGGGGCATCAGGATTTTAGAGATGCTTAGGTGGGGCATGGCCAAAAAAAGGTTGGGAACCACTGCTCTAAACATACCATGAGTTAATTCTCCATCGTCTCCAAGACCTCCACAGAGAGACAAGAGAATGGGGTTATTTTCTATAGGTTCCAGCAGAATATCTGCATTGCTGTCACCTGTTGCACCGCCCAGCACATGGGAATGAGAGAAGATTCCAGGGTCAGATTGTGCTCGTGGCCAATTCAGTTCAGCATCACTGAAAACCAAATAATAACAACAATAGCATGGTTTAAAGATAAGTTTCCTTATTTTTGCTTTATTTATTTATAAACACACACATCTAAAATGTCATTTTACTTGTACTGGATTAATATTAATCAACCTGAATATAGGCATGTTGCCTCACATTTACTGAAACAGTTTGCACATAAATCATAGTTTTATGCCATATATCAGAGGTGAAATGCTACCGGAAGTCTAAGTGCTATTGCTATTGCTATTGCTATTTTTACTACCTATTCTCCGGAACCGGTAGTAAAAAATGCTTTTAAAAAAAAAAAAAAAAAGTTCCAACAATCAGCTGTGACAATCAGCTGTGCCACGCGATCGTCGGAATCTTTTTTTTACTTTTTCTAAGTATTTTTTTACTACCGGTTCCGGCGAATAGGTAGTTAAAAAATGCTTTAAAAAGTTTTTTAAAAGGTTCCGACAATCGCAGGCACAGCTGATTGTCACAGCTGATCGCCTGAACATTTTTTAAAACTTTTTTTTAGCATTTTTTACCGGTAGTTAAAAAATGCTAAAAAAAAGTTTTAAAAAGTTGGCCATGCCCACCCAGTCACATGATCCCCACCAAGCCACACCCACCAAGCCATGCCCACAGAACCGGTAAAGGAAAATTTTTGAATTTCACCACTGCCGTATACATGTGTTATGGACTTATGGAATCCAGATTTCATCTTCTCTAATGTGGTAATAAGATATTAAGAACCCAAACTATTACTTGCAAGGCTTCTGGAGTTGTCCATTGCACATAACCTTTAACTATTGGCAGATTATAAGGCAGATTGAATATCCTGTTCATATTCCCACTTTTTAAGGACTTTGATAAATTCTGCTAATATGCAGGAGCTTCAATAGCATCTCTGGTGACTACAACTAAATTCTTTAGACCAGTAATGGCGAACCTATGGCACCCGTGCCGGAAGTAGCACGCAAAGCCATCTCTCCGGGCATGCCAGCCATCTCCCGTTGCTCTTCTGGGTTCCGGCATGCACATGCGCGCCCGACAGTTGGTCTTTGCATGCGCAAGAGTGCTGGAAACTGGAAGAGCAGCTCCCTGGTTTGCATGCGCATGCCGGGAAGTTGAGCTTCCGGTTTCCGGTGCGCGCATGTGCGCATGTGCACCAGCCAGCTGGTCTTTGCATGTGCATGCGCACCAGAAACCAGAAGACCAGGTGATTGGTGCACGTGTGCATGCCAGAAACCGGAAGCTCAGCTTCCCGGTGCGTGCATGCGCGCCAGGGAACTGCTCTTCCGGTTTCCGGTGCTCCCACGCATGTGCACCGGGGAACTGCTCTTCTGGTTTCCAGTGCTTCTCCGTGCGCACACGCGCGCTCCTGTTTCGGCACTGGGCGCCAAAAAGGTTCGCCAACACTGCTTTAGACTATGGCTTAAATTGAAGATTAGAAAAAATTTTGTCACAACAATGAAACATGCTACTCTGGTATATCATGGGCTTCCTTTTGATGAATAATTTTAAACAAAGGTTATGTGGCTCTTGGTCATGACTAAATTCCTGCATTTTGCTTTGGTCAAGACATTCAAGGATCTTTCCTACTATAACTTGAATTCAATAATTCTAATTTCTCATCTATAGTTTGTCCAAAGAAATCAGAAACAATAGCCATACCTCTTGGGGAAATAAAGTGCTAATTGCTCCGCATCCAAGTTTGAAAGATCATCTAAATAAATATCACTTGGTCCCAGATGAGGGTTTTTCTTTATGGAACCTCAAAGAGATTAAGAAATTATTACAATGGCCCAGGTAATGTAATGAAGAAACTGTATTTCTATAGACATTTCTGTAATCATTCACTCTAATAATTAAGACAGTCCATCCCCCCCCCCCAAAAAATCTCAGTGAATACCTATATATTGTATAAATTATTTTTTTAAAAATCCATAGAACAATTTCAAGGTGGTTTCAATTTCTGATGACTAGATTAACATAAAATGGTCAGAATTTTATGTGATGACACATTGCGCAAGGTCAGGTTATCTCCCACTCTTTTATCCTTTGTAAAATGGGTAAAAGCAGTCCTCTTGTACAGAGCATTTAGGAACAAATATCTTTAACTACAAGTCAGCAACTGATTTTGTTTTCTTTGATACTTCATTATATGTTTCAGTGCTTTCAATATTGTAAGTTTGATAAGAAAGCTTGATAAATATTATTGTAATTAATCTCTTTTTCTCCTTTAATAATCAGGGACATGGACATTATAAAGTCACTTGTCTCACTGTCTATGGAGATTCTCAGTCACCCAGGTTATGGTTGTCTCTAAGGTGCTTTTTCAAGAGGCAACTGGACTTTCTGGTTTTTCTTTGAAGACATTTCACTTCTCATCCAAGAAGCTTCTTCAGCTCTGACTGGATGGTGAGGAATGGAAGGATTTATACTCCTTGCAGACAGCTGGTCATTTGCATTATTTTAGAGAGTCATTTAGGCCACCTGGAGGTTTATCTGTGTCATCAGGGTCACCTGAATAGTGCAAATGGATGTGGAGCCTTCTTGGAACTGCTGAAAGGACTGTGTTGTAGACTGGAGATAGATGATGTTGTATCCCTCACCCTCTGTTGAGAGAGAGAGAGAGAGAGCTATTCAATGTTGACACAGATGGTCTCTTTGACCCCAGCGGTCCTCTCTGTCCAAAATGTGGACTTTGCTGTCTTTTGAAGACCAGCTGTCTGCAAGGAGTATAAATCCTTCCATTCCCCCACCCCCATCCAGTCAGAGCTGAAGAAGCTTCTTGGATGAGAAGTGAAAAGTCTTCAAAGAAAAACCAGAAAGTCCAGTTGCCTCTTGAAAAAGCACCTTTGGGATTGTCTCATTGTCTGCAAAACAGACTTCTGAATTCAGACTGAATATTCTAAAGCGGCATTCCCATTTGGAGGGCTCTTTTTTATGGATACAAAACGTAAACAGACCTTTTCGCAAATACAGATAGTTCTTGTCTTATAACCACAATTGGGATCAGAATTTTTATTGCTAAGCAAGGCAACTGTTAAATGAGTTGTGCCAATTTTACTTTTTTGCCATGGTTCTTAAGCAAATCACTGCAGTTATTAAGCACATCATATGATCATTAAGCAAATCTGGCTTCTCCCATTGACTTTTCTTGTTACAAACAGAGCTGGGAAGGTCACAAATGGTGATCACATGACACGCAGGATGCTGTCACTGTCATAAATATTTGCTGGTTACCAAATGTCTGAATGTTGATCATGTGACCAAGGGGAATACTGCGATGGTTGTAAGTCACTTTTTTTCAGTGCCATTCTGACTTTGAATGGTTGCTAAAATAAATGGTTGTAAGTAAAGGACTACCTGTACTTGATTTAGGAGTCTCGATGGTTTCTATAGTTGGGTATGGAAAATGGTTGGGAGGGACAGAATGTATTGAAGAAGATTAAAAATGGAACAGCTTCCCCTATCCTCAAACTATAAATAATGTTCAAGAGTCTTCAAGAGAATGGGAAAAGATTCTTCAGTGAGTTCCAAGTACATTTGGAAGGCTCCAGTCTAGGTTGATCAACGTAGCAATAGCAATAGCACTTAGACTTATACACTGCTTCACAGTGCTTTTACAGCCCTCTCTAAGCGCTTTTCAGAGTCAGCATATTGCCCCCAACAATTTGGGTCCTCATTTTACCCACCTTGGAAGGATGGAAGGCTGAGTCAACCTTGAGCCTGGTGAGATTTGAACTGCCAAATTGCAGGCAGCCGGCAGGCAGCAGAAGTAACCTGCAGTACTGCACTCTAACCACTGCACCAATAGCAATAGCAATAGCACTTATATACTGCTTCATAGTGCTTTTACAGCCCTCTCTAAGCGGTTCACAGAGTCAGCATATTGCTCCCAACAATCTGGGTCCTCATTTTACCCACCTCGGAAGGATGGAAGGCTGAGTCAACCTTGAGCCGGTGAGATTTGAACCGCCGAACTGCAGCTAGCAGTCAGCTGAAGTAGCCTGCACCACTGCAGCTCATATTGCAAAAAAAAACCCCAACCCATTCCTCTTAGAGTTTGAGGATGCCCATTACACTTTGTTGACAGACTGCTCAACTCTATTGTAATAGCTTTCCATCTCCACTTACTCCTTCTCTTCTCCTGGTTCACCTCTGGATCACTGCAGGGTTCTATGCTTGACAAAGGTTTTTTCAAAGAAGGCACTTCCAAATCTGGATATGTAGTCTGCACCTCTGTCTCCTTGATAGAATTTGATGTGTCGTCTTCTGCAATTGCTGCTGTTACTTCTGTGTCTCCTGGAAGGCCACGATCAGGGTCCACTTGATCTATAGCCATGCAAATGGAAGGATAGGGCTCTTCATCTCCCAGAAGTCCATTTCCAGAAGGAAAAACAGGGGTTGGCTTAATTATGGGAGAAGATGCTGTATCATCAGAGTCCACTGTTCCCAGATCACTTTCTGAGCCAGCTGTAATAGCCACAAAATGAGTTGTCTCGTCCATAGGGATAATAGTAGTTGGGTCATTGGCTGCTGTTGTAGAGACAATCGAGACAGGTTTGGTTGCTTCTATACGGTCTGATTTGCTCAGCTTGAAAAGGAAAAAGACTTGTGAAACATCTCACAAAAGAGATAAAACAAAATGATTTGGGGGACACTTTTTCTTCTTCTTCTAACTCTACAGGTGCTTATTATTGCATCATGCATGCACATGTATACAAGATACTACTGCCAAATGTGTAATTTTACTGGAATTCAAACCAAGATTGCAGAATGTTAAAACAATGCAAAGAAATGGAATAACTTATTTTTTAATTTAATTTTAATTTTAAAATTAATTTTAATTTTTTAATATTAAAAATATTAAATATAAATAACGTGTTCTTGAAGTATCTTGTTTTGTATAAAAAAGAGATAAGGGTCTTCATAAAGTCACACACTTTGATTTAAATTACTTTCACTTGCAATTATTTGTCAATGTATGATATATTGATATAAATCAGAAAACACAGTCTAAGGTCACAAGTAGATTCCAAACTTCTAGTCTCATTGATCCTTGTTGAGTGAAGTTGCTTAAAAATTTTGCAACTCTGAAGGAAGGACAATTCCAAAATTGTAGTATAAATCTTAAATAACCATAGTACTGATTGAAACCACTTATTTCTAGTGGTTTCTGCCCAACCATTTAGAACTAGAAAACTGGACTTTCTATAGATATCACCCCTTCAGGTAGGTCTGTAACCCAACTACAGATTGGGATGGCATAAAAGTCTAGTAAATCCATCCATCCATCCCTCCCTCCCCAGGAAAATACTAAAATACCAAAAACCCTGTCCTGGCCCATCTATGGGATACATCCCTGCCTACCTTATATCATTTATTTGTGTATTTCAGTTCCTGTCTCCACCCCTCTGAAATATTAGGTATATTTTAGACCATCCTGTTATAAATACTATAAAAGGGAGTCCTAAGCACACATATAAACATGTGGGTATTCTTTTTTATGATTATGATAATAATGGAAAACATTTTTGCATCTATTCATATAAGACATGAAGTTATGCATCTCAGAGATCCTTCCTTTATCTACACCTACCTCTGGCAGTCTTCCCCAGGACCATTGTAGCTGGGATTCAGAACCTAGAGGTAGTTCAGGATTTCTGATCTCCAATTCAGAGTCGCTTTTTGGAGCAGATGAACAACTTTGAGAAAGGCTGGGGAAGGGAGATAAATCAGAACACTTTTAGTATTGATAGCGGAGAATACTGGTGATCTAACCTATTGCAGGTAAATGCATGATAGAAATCAGCACAATCAAGAAATCATCATAAGAGTTGATGTAATAGATCAGGAAAGAGGAGTTTAGGAATACCAGTAACTTCAGAGAGCAAAATCAATTGAAGGATTAGAAAAAGAATCTGGCTATTTTATTCCTGTCATCTAGTCTCTCCTAAGGAAGAGTGCTTATCCTTTTCTTTCGTTTAGTTCCACCATTTCCTTTGACTTGAATCTCCTCATTCCCAATCATTATTATAGCCAAAACAGATCCAATCCTACTATCTTCAAACAAATAATATCATCACCACTTCTGTATTAGCTTCTGGGACACTTGAAGAGGCCACATGTCCTTTTCTATAGACATACAAGCAACTGGAAGAGAGTTATCCAAGATCACTTTTCTTCTTTGACCATTGTGCTCCTTGAAAGCTCAGTACAATAGCCTTCCTCTATTTACTCTCCAGAAATCCTAGATATTAGTTAAATCTCAACCATAATCAGCGGTGGGTTGCTCCCGGTTCGGCCCAGTTCTGTGAACCGGTAGCGGCGGCAGCAGGAGGCTCCACCCGGGACGCTTCTGCGCATGTGCAGAAGCTTCTGCGCATGTGCACAAGCGTCGCGAGGGTGCACATGAACCGGTAGCAATGGGTTTTAGAACCCACTACTGACCATAATGTCCAGCTAGACCCCTTAGATGTCATGAACCTCTTCAGAGAGTGCCAAGTTTGAGAAACCCGCAGAAAAGACAATTACTGCCAACCTGCCTTCCATTGAGGACCTGTAGCACGAGTCAAAAAGAGGGCCGTGAAAATATTCACTGACCCCTCACATCCTGGACATAAATTGTTTCAACTCCTACCCTCAAAACGACGCGAGAGAGCACTGCACACCAAGACAACTAGACACAAGAACAACTAGACACAAGTTTTTTCCCGAACGCCATCACTCTGCTAAACAAATAATTCCCTCACCACTGTCAAACTATTCACCAAGGCTGCATTACTATTACTATTAGTCTTCTCATCTTTCCTATCACCCATCTCCTCCCACTTATGACTGTATGACTGTAACTTGTTGCTTGTATCCTTACGATTTATATTATTATTGTTTGTTTCCTGATTGCTTACTCTACTCTACTCTACTCTACTCTACTCTACTCTACTCTACTCTACTCTACTCTACTCTACTCTATTCTATTCTATATTCTATTCTATTATTCTATTCTATTCTATTCTTCAGCTCTTCTAATACTACCATGGTGACTCCATATTCCCATACTAGCCAAGATCCAGAGTTCTTCAAATATGTCCAAAAAGTTTGGATGTCCAATAGAAACTGGAATTTTTCTTTTTTTAATAAAAGCAGATACATCATATCAGAAATGGCATACAGATGGGATGGCCCTGGATCCATAAGTACAACCATTGCATTTCCCGAGTCATATCTTCTATTCAAACAGGTAGAACTGTTTGGCTCCTTTGCATCTCTGCTATATTTACCTCTGCAGGGGAGCTAGCTCTCCATCAGAGTACGGATGTACTTCTTGAAGTTGTAGAGTCCCATCTTCTTGTTGTTTGACATCTCCAAAGGAGTAGTACAGCGTGTTACTGATGAGGAAAGATAGAATGAAGTTAGGTACAAAGACATCTCTATAGTGATAGGTGATATACATGTGCATAGACCATAAAGTACAGTGCTGGCTACCTGCATGGCTGCCTTCAAAAAAGGGTTGGACCAATTCACAGAAGTCACAGAAATCAACAGCCATTAGCCTTGTAACTGCCTCTGAAAGCCATCTTCCAGGAGACTAGTGGATTCCTTTGTGATTGATTGGCTAGTGTGAGAACAGACTGCTGGGCTAGATGGGCCAGTGATCTGATTCAACAGGACACTTTTATATTCTTGACAGGAAAGAGCATTGTACTGACTTGATAGCACTAGCAATAGCACTTAGACTTATACAGCTTCACAGTGTTTTACAGCCCTCTCTAAGTGGTTTATAGAGTCAGCATATTGCCCGCAACAATCTGGGTCCTCATTTTACTGACCTCAGAAGGATAGAAGGCTGAGTCAACCTTGAGCTGGTCAGAATCGAACTCCTGGCAGTCAGCAGAATTAGCCTGCTATACAATTCTAATCACTGCATCACCACGGCTCTTGTGAGCACTGCATAGAAATATTTCAAGTGATTTGTGACAGCTTCAGTGCTGGGAAGCTCTGTGGGTTACATCAGACTTTTAAATAACCAAATGATGGTTGCAGAATGGCCATTTGCAGACTATGCAGGAGGCAGAAATAAAATAGTAGAGGCAGTCCTTCACTTATGACTGTTTGTTCAGTGATTGTTGAAGTCATGATGACACTGAATGAAGGGATCTACAGCCCCTGCCTAAAGTTACAGCTGCAGTCATGTGATCAAAATTTGGTCACTTGGCAGCATGCAGGCCCTTATAATTGGGCACAACTAACGACCAAAATTCCAGGCCCAGTTGTGGTTGCTGTGAATTGGAATTCTTTGCAGACTTACTAAAGAAAAAAGAATGGAATGACTAGAAATTCCTTCAATTCACATTTTAATGCAAGCTTAACTGCTTTATTCTTCTGAAATCTATATGCAAACCAAGCTACAATTATTTGTTTGCGTCTGGATTTTTCAGTGCAACTTACTGAACAAAAAATGGTAATATCCCAAAAATATATGCAGATAAAAATGCATTATGTTGCAAGAACTTGCTTGCAAAATGTGCTTATTAGAAGAATATATTCAAGAATTCCATATCCTGAAAGTAAAAGGTATGAAAATGTATATGAATCTTTTTTGAAAAATGTAAACTAATGCAAAGACGGAAAACAGAGAAACTAGTCAGAAAAATGAGAAATGGGATCTCATACATATGTACAGCAGGCCTCACTTTTCTAAGCACAAGGATAGGACTACACATGTAATTCGTAAGAGGCTGGATTAATCCCGCTATTGCTTCCATAATCTTGTATAAATAAGAATAAGCAACTCTGTTATTCATACATCAGCTTGTTCCTGATGTTTTATAATCATGGAAGGCTGGGATGGGAAGAAGATGCATGTCTCAAAGGCCAGGCAAAGTAATGTATTCATGTTTGTATTGCTCCCAAATGATTTTGACCTAGACTTTTCAGGTGGCTCTTATACTCTAAATAAGGAGTTTAGTCACAAGCACTCAAAATGTCTCAGTGTGTTTTGGGAATGGAACATGCTGCTTATATACCAATATTTTCAGCTTTAATTAACCAACTATGCTACTGTGATTTCTTCAATCAGTTGATTGCCAAAATACAGAAGTCTCACTTGGCTCCAAGCTCAAAGGTTTCTTGACTGATGTGGCAGGCAAGCTGGCCAGCTGATCAAATTCTGGTTCATGACTGCAACCTTGTTCATTTGTTCACTTTAAGCAGTTATAATTCATATTTTGACAAGTTTCCATGAGACTTTAATTTCAAATTATAAATATATAGCAGTATAAAGGCAGCCCCAAAACAAACAAAAAGCTCGCTGCATATATTATGTTAATGAAAAAAATCCTGGAAAATTAAAAAAAGGGTTTCTCTTGCCATTATAATAGCTTCAAAGTAGATGCTAAGCAAGCTTTCCTGGGAAAGAATTCTGCAGCCAAAGGCCACATTCCCCATCACCTCCTTTTGCATTTGAAATGCAAAAAACAAAAACAAAAAACTATTGGAACCTTATTTGCAAGGCTGATATTTCATTAGCTTAGTATATACAGTAGTTGTGTTAAGCCCTGCTAAAGTGAAACTAACCTTTAGATGACCCTAACTGTTAAGTTCAACTGTTTTGGAGGGAAACTTAGAACATTCATATTTGGGCGGGCTCTTTCTAGTATTATGATTGGTTGAGGCCCTGTGGGCCCAGGGTATAAATTACAGGGATTTGCCTGTTGTTCCTCAGTTCAGTTTGAGTCAATAAATGCTGTTGTATCTATGCTGGTCTGTTCTTGCCTATTGCAGCCCACTACACAATACTTAGCATTGCTTTCATTGGGCAAGGCAAATCCTTAGCACATATCAAGTGTTATCTGACTTATATCTTTTTTCCCCCATGTCACTCGTGAACAGCAATATCTATCTTTGGAACCTTTAAACTATTATGAAAATTTGAACAGACTTGTTTCTAAAAGCCACAGAGCCAGTTCTCACTTCTTGTCTTTTGTCTCAGAAGATCACTCAGCAAATTCAAAGATCGCACCTGAGAAGTTGTGCATGAGCAACCTTGAGAATTTCATCAGCATGAATTCATTTGGATTGGGAAAATGACACAAATAGGAAGGGTGTGCCTTATTTGCATTCAGAAAGAAAACACAAAATCTGAGATGTTATTTCTACTTGAAAACAAGAAGGCTAGAGAAATGCCACTCTGCCACCCAGAGACACAAAGCACATTTCATTACATTACAGCAGAATATATTAAATTGCAAATGCATAAACACTGTGGGAGAAATTAAGATTTTGAAGTGCTACAGACTTAAAAATCTTAAATTCAGCATCCTTTCTCCCTGTGGGCCTCATTATTCTGAAATATAAAAAAGGCAATCAACCATGACACAAATGCTCATTAGACAAGATCAAGTAATCTGAAACCTGAACATCTGCCAAAGGTTCCTTAAAATTCAATAATATATTTTGAGAAAGTTTGATCCACCAAATTAAATACAAACTGATAGTTATTTCAAGGTGTCAGAGTTTCATCCATCTTCCTATTCCCCCATCAGAATAGGTAGAAAATGAAAGATTTTCATAAAAACCTATGAAGAATCATAATATATGGAGGACTGATTACACTCAGTTTGGTTGAACATAAACTAGATAGGCTTTAGGGTACCAATATTGAATCCACATCTTATAAAGATCACCAAGTGTGCAGTGGTTTTCCATGGATTTCCTTTCCAATAAAGCTATGCAAATTTCATAATTAAAATCAGGGAAGACATTTCTATCTGCATTTAGGGCAAACTACTATCCCTAATTTTAGAAGAACTGTTTATTTTGGTAGGTTATCTTTACATCTTTCATTCATTTATTGATTTCAGATTAGAAACAAACCCTTGGAAGTTAGCAGGCCAGTTTATTTATGCACTTATTTTCACAGAACTAACAGCTGCTTCATAATTCCCTCTTAACTTGTTTTTTCAATATATCAACTGAAATATTGAATATAGATAGTCCTCGACTTATAACTGGTTGCTTAGTTATTGTTCTAAGTTACGACAGAGTTTGGTACTTATGACCCAGTTCTGAAGTTCTGACGACTGCCCCAGCCCTGCAGTTATGTGACCACTTGGCAACTGGCCTACATTTACGGCCATTTGCAATATCCCATAACCTTTTTTTTTACACTTTTGCCTAAAACCAGAATTTACTTCTGGTTTTCGGCAAAACTGGAACATAGCAAACCATTGGATCGCTTAACAACTGCCACAAAAAAGGTAACAAAATTGAGTCAGTCAGAGGGGTAACCTGTTTTATGACTATCACGACTTACGGCTGTTACAGTTGTACCTAGAAGACTACCTGTATAAATAAAGCAAGGATATTGGGTCCAGTAGATCAGCAGCTAAATGAAAAGGGGGATAAATTCAGATAAAAAAGATTCCAAGCTCAGTACTTGCCATCTGCAATTAAAAAGAATCTCAGCAACAGCAAACGTTTGAAGACAAGACAGTTTGGTATACACTCTTACTTGGAAATCAACAATTTTCGCTTCTCCTCCAGAGATCTCTCACTCTCAGTGCCTTCTTCTTCCGATGTTGAATCTGCAGATGATTCTCTTTTCTTTGGCTTCTTCTTGCGCCGTCTTTTCTTACGAGCAGCTGTATCTGAGCCCAGGCCATCAGAGTTCCCATATAACTTGGCAGATTTGGCCACAGCATCGATGCTTTTCTCCGTGGGGATGGGAGATGTGCACAAGAAGCTTGGGATTCTCTCCTGGGAGACAGATGGCACAAATCTGATCAGTTTCTCAGCCAGGATTGAGTCAGGTTTAAGCCATAACGCTAGGCAAATCAAACTGCAAACTCGGCACCAAACATAAACCGAGGATTGCAGACTAGACCAGGGGTCTCCAACCTTGGCAACTTTAAGACTTGTGGACTTCAACTCCCAGCTTTGCTGGCTGAGGAACTCTGGGAGTTGAAGTCCACAAGTCTTAAAGTTGCCAAGGTTGGAGACCCCTGGACTAGAAGACCTATATATTCTGATTTTACAAGTCCAGGATTCTAACAGCTATGGATAGGTTTCACCCCACGCCTACCAGGGAAAAATCTACTCAATTAGTCAGGGAAAAAGCAGCTGCAGGAGCTAGACCTTCTCCCTCAACCATATTTTTTTTTTTTACATTATTAACAAACACTTGGAAAAGATTTTAAAGTATTTTTTTTCTTGGGACTAAATAAAAAAATGCAGAACATACAATGTCTCATCAACTACTTTGAAATTTCATCCTCTTTTTTTAAAAAAAAATAAAAGATAAACTGTCTAGACCTCAGTTCAACGATGAGCATATTCCTTTGGATATTCTTTGGACTTGGATATTTCAGAGGGGAAGATTGCAATGATGTTCTCATGTTTTCCCAGTGAAGAGCAATCCCTAGCAAAACCTGAGAAATCAATGAGAAATTTGATTTTGGTAAGGGTGTGTGTGTGTGTGTGTGTGTGTGTGTGTGTGTGTCACACAACAGGGCTTCAGAATACTATGCTTTTGGTGTAACCCAGTGTTTCTCAGCCTTAGTAATTTTAAGATGCATGGACTTCAACTCTCAGCATTCTAGGAATTGAACTCCATAGATCTTGAAGTTGCCAAGGCTGAGAATCAGTGGTCAGGCCTACTAAGAAGTATGTCTGAAAGAAATGGCCAGATGCATATTTATGCCATGTAAATATGCCCACCTTTTGTTCTACTGACTCCTGGACAAAAAAGGCTTCTCCATTGTCACCCAGCTTCATATGCAGATTGACTGGCTCTCCATTGATTTCTATGTCAACCTAATAAAAAAAAGAAAGGTCAAATTATTTTAAGTCTAGGAAACCGTTTCTGAAAAAAATCCAACCATTTCCTGTATCAGAAACTGAGGATGAGAAAATGGATCTGGTCCACCCACATTTAGAAATAAAAAGATCAAAATTTAAGTTTATTCAGCAGCATTTCTTTCATGGCAACGGAACTAAGATACCAATGTTAATTTTGTGTTTTTAAAAGAGGAAATATGTTTAAGGTGCATTTCTACAGCCAGTATATATGAAATGTCTAAATAAATAAGAGCATGCTTAGTTTTTAAAGGGTTTCTATGGGTTTCAGTCAAATTTTATTACAGATTTCTTTACAAAACAAATAGATTACTGCAGCGGGGAAAAAAGCCATGGAGATGTGGAGGTGAAAATATTACGGAGTGGAAAAGAACCTTTTTCTCAATTACTGCTAATATCCAAGTTGGATCTGAATTGTCACCTTTAGGAGAAAAAAAGGATAAAGGCAGTGCTGCTACAACCAGGATTCTTCCACCTGATGTTCCTTGCATAAATACTGAGTGTCTATGGAGATTCTCAGTCATCCAGGTCATGGTTGTCCCAAAGGTGCTTTTTCAAGAGGCAACTGGACTTCCTGGTTTTTCTTTGAAGATGTTTCACTTGTCATCCAAAAAACTTCTTCAGCTCTTCACTGG
Source organism: Thermophis baileyi (assembly GCA_003457575.1). Classification (NCBI taxonomy): domain Eukaryota; kingdom Metazoa; phylum Chordata; class Lepidosauria; order Squamata; family Dipsadidae; genus Thermophis; species Thermophis baileyi. The sequence goes on along the minus strand of QLTV01001323.1, from coordinate 997,223 downwards.
ATGTGGCAGTGTCCTTCAACTCCCCCATCTCCAGTTTAATTAATAGCAATAGCAATAGCAGTTAGACTTATATACCGCTTCACAGTGCTTTACAGCCCTCTCTAAGCAGTTTACAGAGTCAGCCTATGGCCCCCAACAATCTGGGTCCTCCTTTTACCAACCTCGGAAGGATGGAAGGCTGAGTCAACCTTGAGCCTGGTGAGATTCGATCTGTCAAACTGCTGGCAGCCGGTGATCAGCAGAAGTAGCCTGCATTACTGCACTCTAACTACTGCACCACCGGGGCTCTAATGCCACTTTCCAGTTCCATTTTCTGCTGTGGAGGTTCTCCCTTCTTCATTCTCTCTTTTATCAGTAGGAATGACAGATTTCAAGCAGGAAATGGGTGAGAAGATTAAAAGTACACAGACCAGTTTAAAAATATCTGGTGTGCTGCTGTAAATGGCTCCAGAGACAGACAATTTTGTGCAATGTACGTCATTCAACAGATACACAGAGGACTTCGCCTCTAATCCAAAAATATCAGAAGGCAATATACTTACCTTCTGATTCGAATTTCTTAACTATCCCTTTGCTACAGATGGATTTAGCATAAACAATTAGTTCTCATTATTCAAATAATAATAATTATTCCAAGTATTACAGGGCTTACATTATGGAGCTGAAGCTGGTCCCTCCTTATTCAGCTGAGGAGAGAGTTTGAAATGTATTTTTTAGCCAAGCCCTTTAGGATTTCATTGTTCTTTGGTTGCTGATTTTGATGCTGTAATTGGTAAATGGGATGTTGTTTGTATTATAATTCAGCAATCTGCCTAGAACGATTGCCATTGAGTGGCATACACATTCAATAAATAAATATGGCTTTGGTAGTTGAGGCTATGTAAAAACGATCTTATGATTCTGCTGTATATACCATGATTAGTGTGGCATAGTTGACAATAAAATGAGGCAGATGGATTTAGGCTTCAAAGCATGTTGAATTTTTCACTGCTAAAAAGTAAACAGGAATGGAGATTATTCCATTTTTTTTTACATGTATTGAACATTTTCAGAGAGTAATGAAAAAATTGAATTGACAATACAGGAGATGATAATTTTTTTGCCTTCCAGATATGTTAGCTTATAGCTACCATAATCACTTTGGATAGTGATAGTATTTCACTTTGGATAATGAGATGGACAACATATAAATTTAATAAACAAATAATAATTGCCAGCCAAAGGAATTCTGGTTGAAGGCTGAAGCACAAAAAACTGGGATGGTTATTAGATTCTTTCATGATATGATTATTAGATTTTTTTCATGAAATATTTGTATCATGCATAGAATAAAGATTTGTGAATATGCCCAGTGGCTATAGGCTTCCACTTTCTACTCTAAAGAGAATAAGTGGGTGGGCATCAGATGCATAGTGTAATGAGGCTTACCATACATCTTGGTTCCATTGAGCAGCCAAAGCTGGAGCAATTTTTGAAAGAACATTCCATAAAAGTCCACATTTCATAAAAGTGCCAACTTTCCCTATGTAAGCCTGCTTTGTCCCAGTTTAATGGCCTGAAAACATGGTTATTTTACTTATTAATGTGCATCCTGCCAAATTAAGACACACACATACACACACACACACACAACCTGAAGGAATTCTGTTTAAGTTGCAGAAAATTACAGCGTTAGCTGCCACACATCTGTAACCACTTACCACTTTCTCACTGGAATGCAGAACTCGCAGCTTCCCAAAGCGCACGTGGAAAGGTGAACAACACAAGGAACCATCTGGTTGCCTTACCACAATGACATCAATGCAGCCCGTGAGGGTGGCTGGATTCAGACCCCTGTACAGCTCCTTCACCGTGCCAAACACAGTTTCAGCAATCTGGCCCACATAGTTCATTGTCTGAGTCTAGAAGGAGAAAGAATAACAAACGAAACCCTATTTAAATAAAACATTAACCGTAGTCACTGAGTTAGATTGTGTCACCCAACAAGAGTTTCTGAGGTTAAGAAACGGTATCCTTTCAGGTATTAATGAAACACTAAATGTTCCCATCTCTCACAAATTTGCAAGTTTTCAAAAGACCTTGACTATGTATCTGAATGGTCTAAAAAGTGGCAACTTCAAATCTCAATCAACAAATGCTCAGTTTTACACATTGGCAAAAACAATCAGAACACAAAATACAAACTAGATGATCATGACCTTGTTGATGATCCTCATTCAGCAAAGGACCTTGGAGTACTCATCTCTAAGGATCTAAGTGCCAGAGCCCACTGCAACAGCATTTTCAAGAAGGCATTAAGAGTGGTACACCTAATCTTGCGTAGCTTCTTCTCCGGTACTATTGTACTTTTAACCAGAGCCTACAAAACATTTGCTAGACCAAATCTCGAATACAGCTCATCTGTCTGGAACCCACACTACATATCAGACATTAACACAATTGAGAATGTCCAGAGATATTTCACTAGAAGAGTATTACATACCTCTGTTCACAACAGAATACCTTATGCAACCAGACGTGAAATGTTGGGACTAGAAAACTTAGAACTACGCAGCCTTCGATCTGACCTAAGTGTAGCACACAAAATTATCTGCTACAATGTCCTACCTGTCAATGACCACTTCAGCCTCAACCACAACAATACACGAGCACACAATAGATACAAACTTAAGGTAAACCGTACCAAACTCGATTGCAGGTAATACG
>QLTV01001323.1:945692-973757 GCA_003457575.1 Thermophis baileyi | reverse complement strand
AGATGTCTGCCTGGCTGGTTGAAAGTGCTGAAGAAGCTAGTCACAGTTCTCCTGGCCCAAGCCCTCGTCGCCACTGTTAGATAGTGGGTAGAGATGACAGGAGACAGACTTCCAAAGCAGCTCTTTATTTCAGCTCTTGTGTAAGCAACCAGCAAAGAGCAGTCTGACAGCTTGCCCTTTTATAGGGAGCTGTCAGACAGACCAGCCAATAGCGTTTGAGCTTTTTCAAGATGTCTGCCTGGCTGGTTGAAAGTGCTGAAGAAGCTAGTCACAGTTCTCCTGGCCCAAGCCCTCGTCGCCACTGTTAGATAGTGGGTAGAGATGACAGGAGACAGACTTCCAAAGCAGCTCTTTATTTCAGCTCTTGTGTAAGCAACCAGCAAAGAGCAGTCTGACAGCTTGCCCTTTTATAGGGAGCTGTCAGACAGACCAGCCAATAGCGTTTGAGCTTTTTCCCGCTCAAACGCTGGACCTGGTTGGAACCATGCAACACAGTTGAAACAGTTAGAACATAACATGTAGTATTAAAAATGAAAGTTACAGTTTTTATCTTTGGAACTTTTACAGCTGTAAAAAGCATTGTGCTGAACCAGAAACCTTGGCTTAAAAGCAGAAATGGCTGGGATGGTATTGGGATATGGCCTTCACCACATCTGTTTAGTCTAGATTAATGTTTCTCAACCTTGAGAACTTTAAGGCATCTGGATTTCAACTCCCAGAATTCTCCAGCCAGCATGGGGGGAATGGAATTCCTGGGAGTTCAAGTCTAGACCAGGGGTCACCAACCTTTCGGAACTCAGGGACCACTAAATTCATAATTTTAAATCCCGCGGACCACTAATATGAATCCAGCGTGCCGCTCGCTGAAGCGCCTGGACTCCCAGTGACGGGATGGGGTCCTTCAGGCATTCTCTCCCCCCCTCTCTCTCTCCCCCTCTCTCTTTCTCTGTCTCTCATCTCTGCTCTCTCTCTCTCTCTCTCTCTCCTCTCTCTCTCTCTCTCTCTCTCTCTCTCTCCCTCTCTCTCGTTCATCTCTCTCTTTCTCTTTCTCTCTCTCTCTCATCTCTCTGTATCTCTCTCATCTCTCTCTCTCCTCTCTCTGTATCTCTCTCTCATCTCTCTCTGTATCTCTCTCATCTCTCTGTGTGTGTATCTCTCTCATCTCTCTTTCTCTCATCTCTCTCTCTCTCTCTCTCTCTCTCTCCGCTCTCTCTCTATCCTTCCCTCCCTCCCCCCCCTCTCTCCATTCCATTCCATTCCATTCCATTCCATTCCATTCCATTCCATTCCATTCCATTCCTTTCCTTTCCTCTTGCTTCCTTCCGGCCTCCTCCCTTCTCTCCCCCTCTCTTTCTCTCTCTCATCTCTTTCTCTCTCTCTCTCTCTCATCTCATGGGCCAGCCACTGTCTTGGGGCGGAGAGGAAGTCGCGCTTCTCCCAGTAGCGCAGCACCAACAAGGGCTGGAAGAAACGCCCACGAGACCCAGCAAGAGATGAAGCTTCACTCCTGCCCTGGAATATGAAACGAATCTCCATTCCCCCGCCCTTCCCTTCTCAGGCCAGGCGAGAAGTGACGGGGAAAGGAGGGCAAGGGGCAGGGACAGCCAATGGTGGGTTCAGCCGACAGAAAGCCACAGCGGGGAAGAAAGAGCCATGGTTTGCCGACACCCGTTGCTTCGGCCCATCTGCGCCACCCCCACCCCCTTGCCGCAACAGCACCATTACCTCATTCCGGCTGGCGAGGGCTGCGCTACTCCTTGCACGTTGCACCATCTGCAAAGTTGCAAGTTGCACGTACCTGCCACTACGGCGGAGATTTCCAGCCCCACCATGAGCTGCCTGGCCGGTCCCATATTCCAGAGCAGCTCCTCCACCCGGGTGCACTTGTGGACCACCAAAATTTTGTCGCAGACCACCAGTGGTCCGCGGACCACCGGTTGGTGACCTCTGGTCTAGACATCTTAAATTTTCCAAGGTTGAGAAACTTTGGTCTAGATTCAAAATTTATTACCTGACTCCATGCTAGAAGATAAACTTTCCCAGCAGTGTCATACAGCTATTAAATAAGAGGGATAAGTGTTGAGTCTGAGACACACCACAACATAGGCACCAAGTACATCCCTCACACATGCCCTTACTGGAACCATGCCTTCAAGAAGGAGGAGAACACTGCTTCTCACTCCTGATCCTTGGACACAGTTGAGTAGGATATGTTGTGTCGATCCATATAGGAAAAAAGCTACCATATAAATTCATAGAGAAGCTGAGAATGTTAGATGCCATAATGCACCTAAACAATGGGGTTTGACTTATCTGCAAATGGGCCTATCCATGAATATATACTTTTTAAAGTACCGTGTTTCCCATATATACTTGTGGATCAGCTCATCTGCTGAAAAGCAGACCAAAATGTGGGTTGGTTTATCTGCGGGTGCACATTTTTCATATTATTTTAGGGTTCTCCAAACTTGGCAACTTTAAGACTTGTGGACTTCAACTTCCAGAATTCCTAAGCCAGCATGGGGTCAGTATTATTTGGGCAGGTTTCCCACTACTGAGTATGGGTGTGTAGTAGACTTATCCCTCTAAATATGGTGATCATAATAGTTGGACTTAATGATGTTATGCCCAACAGCTGGGATTTAAAGTTTTATTTATTTTTCAGTGTAACATACCATATAATTTGGCAATTTTTTTCCAATATACTATGTACCACATTGTATATAGAAGACAGAGCTTCATCATGGCTGCCATTTTGACTTCTTTGACTATCTCCTGTGAAGCATAATAAATAATAAATTCTGAAAATAAATAGATGCCTTTAAAGGATTACACATTCATTTTGGTCATGTTTATTCAAAAGCAAGCATGGTTTACTCAATGAAATGCCTCTCTCCTTTAAACATTTTTATTCACATAAAATGGCTCTGCAGCTAGAATGATTTGCAAGCTATAGAACAGTGTTTCTCAACCTTGGCAACTTCAACTCCCAGAATTCCCCAGCCAGCACTGCATTCTGGGAATTGACGTCCATGCAACTTAAAGTTGCTGAAGTTGAGAAACATTACTATAAAGAAAAAAAAAATATCTGGGCATTTTATTGCTCTTTCCTAGTCAGACTACTTCCTATGCATTACTCACTTGTATTTTGTGCCTTTATATGCTGAAAATTCTGTTTCTTCCAACAGATTTTCTTGCTGTGAGGAAAAAAAAAATCTGGGTGTAGCAGAAGCAAAATACAGCTTGACTACCGATGTATCTTGCTGGGGTCTGGAGACTTTATAAAGTTCTACCATGCGGTGACTGTCTGCCATGAACTATGAGGAGGGTGGATGGAAGGAGGGGTTACTTGGGGGAAAGCGAAAGTGACTGCTGCTTGGGGAAAGCGAGAGGAACTGCCGTATTACCCTCCCCTCCCAGGCGCTGCTTGCTGTATCAAGGTCACTCTGGGAGAGTGGGAGAAGAACACAGCTGCATACCAACCTATGCCCTACGTATCCATTCTCAAAACATCTTGCTTGAACCTGGTTGGTGGGGGGCACTGATGGGAGGCAACTAAGAGAGGGAAAAGTTGAACTTAGGGATTTTGGCATGCGATTCTCAGTTCTGGCTATGCACTACTGCAATGCATTTGACTTCTAATAAAACTATACCTTTCTCAACAACGATCGTTTCTCTTTAGAGGTTTAAGTTGCAGCAGTAAAAAGCAGCTGCTGTTGCTGCTAAATACTTAGCCCCCAAAGAGAAAGGATTTCACCACAAGATGGCAATCACTCATCTGTATTTAGCTCCTTGGCTCCATTTGTTAATCCTATTTGTTCCAGGTTCTCTATCTCCAGGCTCAGATAAATGGATTCAATATAAAACAAATAAGCTGCAGACAGACATAGGGTGAGTTCATGCTATGCCATAATATGAGTTGTTTGTGGCTTAGCATTTGTGTGAACTTAACTAATGATAAATATTTTTTGCATATTGGCTGGATCTTTACCACCTTATAAATCAAACAGAAAAATATTAAGAGTGTATTCATAGAACAAGTTAATATTTTAACAGTTTAACCATGGTTTATTGAATAAAATGAGATTAACTAAGTCTAAACTGCAAACTATGTTTTACAAACCATACTGCATTTGAAGGGCAATAGACAAAATGTAGATTTTTTATAGCTTTTTGAATAATGGTGCTAATTATATGAGGAATGTAACTCATTCCCCAAAAACCATATTTATACACTGAATTAATTTTCAAATTTCTCCCTCACAAGGATGTCCCTGTTCCATTAGTTAAATGGGAAGTAACTGTCACATGAATAATACAATTCAAGTATAAAATTAGGTAAAAGTAAACATTTTTCTATACCATTCCTAATTTATTACAATATTGCTCAGAGGTCCAAGTTCAGTTCAGTTCTATTTATTCTCAAGGAAAGGAGCATAGGATTGTAGTTTGTCACATCTAAATGTAATCAATGATGAATTTCTATTTGAAGGCAAAGCTTACCATGGACTTTGCTCTTTCAAATAGCAATTGTAACCAATCCCAGTTAATATCTTATTGTGATAAGATTTCAAAATGCATATTAATGATTTTCTGCTTATGAATATTTTCAGAATTCAAAGATCCATGTTTTTCCATATTTTGACTCCCTTAAATTTATTCCATTTTTTCCTAAATATAATATGAGGATGGAAGTGTGTCTGTCTGAGTCATCGCTCCATGTCATCTCTGGTATATTGTCCTAAAAACACAGAGGCCTTATCTAATGTTAATTGACATATCTGTTTTTAATTTTCAAGTGCCTGTTTTAAAATCTCCCCCATCTATTTGCATATCCCAAAAATTAAATGCATATGTATAAATAAAGGATTGGAATTGGATGACCATGGAATAATGCCTATTACTAGTATCTTGAAGAGAACATTCAAAGTGAAATACCGTATTTTTCTGAGTATAAGACCCACTTCCTCCCCCCCTAAAAGAGGGTGGAAATGTTGGTGCGTCTTACACACCGAATACAGCCTTTTTGGCCCGCCCCGTGCAAAAATGGGGTGGGCAGAGGATTTGGGAGGTCTGCAGAGTGCTCCTGGGGGCTGGGGGAGGGCAAAAACTTTTTTTTTCTTATTTACCTCTTCAAAATCTTGGTGCGTCTTATACACCGGTGCGTCTTATAGTCCGAAAAATACGGTACTATAAGAGCCAACCATAATGTCACAAAACAAGGTACAGATGCATAAAGCAACTCATTCCATACATCCACTCCTTGTTTCTGAACAAGTACAATACCACACTTGATGGTGATGGATTTAAAGTGACTTATGAGGTGTGTCTTGATGTGTAATCATCTGGATTAACCTCACATTTTCTTCTGACTCTGCCTGTTTTTCTTCCAAATAGGAAGGCCAAAACAAACAAGGGATGTTATAGTAGCCTTCTTCAAGTCTGAACTTGAATTCCCATAATTCCAGACCATCAAGACAGATTAAAGAAAGATGACTTATCATTTGTTAGATTTATATTCCACCTTTCTTCCAGAAACTTAAGGTAGCTGTGTACTATAACCTCCAACAATTTTTTTTTTCACTACAACCTCCTTGTGAGAAAGTTGGATTGAGACGGTGATTGGTCTAAAGTCTACCACTGAGTTTTATGGCTAAGACTGGGTTTAAACACAGAGAAGGAGGGAGGGAGAGGGGGAGGGAGGGAGAGGGAGAGAGAGAGGGAGAGGGAGAGAGAGAGCAATAGTACATGTGAGAAGTCCTTGGTGCTCTCTGACTTTGGTTGTTGAACTTCAGTGAACTGAAAGTTTTATCTACTTGGGTAATGAAACATCTGCAAGAAAACAATGAAGCTCAGAGAGCACCACTGTCTCCACAATTCAACCCTGAGCTACAAATATCCTATTAATAGCACATGATCCTGTACTGTTGCCAAGAAAGCAATATTGTTGTGTCTATGTAATCATCAAGAGTTTTGCTCAACTCTCAGGTATTCCCAAATATATAATATCTTTCTGCTTCAAGCCTAGATTGATCTATCCACTATTGTAGGCACAATAGGCATAATGGCACAATGCCTAAGGCCCATGCAGATGTTTAAAAAAACTTTTTTATCACAAAGAAGAAAAATAAGATCAATTTACTTAATTCCATGCCTTTTAGTAAATATTTATTTACCAATAAAGGAGAATATCTGTAGCAAAGGGTTGAAATGAGGGGTCCTTGCTAGCACTGAGTAATGAAACTAGGTTGCTAGTTAGTTTGAGTAATGAAACGTCTGCAAGAAAACAAAGTTCAGAGAGCATCAAGGACCCCTCAAATATTTATTTTCATACCATTTATCAACAACAACAAAAACTGACAAGAAAGATACCAACTTTGAACATTAAACCAACGATCTTATTTGTAATCTATAGGCAAAGCATGAATACTAAAACTTAGTAACCTTGATGATACATGATAGACATCATTAATCATCACCAATGGGAGATTATTTCAAAATAATACATATTTTACTAACTTTTCCCAACTTCTCTGTATAAATACAAAAAAAAAAAATTGAACATCATGTGAAATGTAATTTTTAATGCTATTATTTTTATGGAGGGAGAGACACAAAGTCATCATGCAGTTCTGCTTCCAACATTAAAAACTAGAGTGAACAGGAATTTGACAGGGAGTTCAACTAAGGACAGGGAAGATGCATAAGAGAAAGAAGGAAAAAGAAAGGGGATAAAAAAATTGCTGACTGATTGCTGCTGGTTGCTTCCTGAGAGTTGCTAATTACCCCATTGTGTGTGATTGCTGACCTAGTTGAATCAGCTTCAGGAGACATAAACTTGTTTCTCAGAAAATGGACAAACAGGAAAAACAAACAAGGTGGGGAGGCCATTGTTTATTCATCAAAGGACAAATTCCCTCTATTGTGATAGAGGGAATTGATCTCTTGACTTTCAGGGGATGTGCCATGTTCGTTTTTCTCCTTGAGCATACCAGACTACACATGTTCCAAGTGTAAGCTGACTGCCTTATTGGAAGAGAAAGTGAAGGAACTAAGGCAAAAAGTGCCCACTTCCTAGCTCATCAGGAAAGGTGGGAATTTCTTGAATCTATATATATAAAAGCGAAAACCACTCACGCATTAATCACGAAATCTCCAGAACCGTAAAGCCTACAAACTTGAAATTTGGCATGTATGTTCCTCTTGGCTTCTAGGTGCTCACTAAGAAAGGACTTTTCAAAATGACCATCGCAGCATGAGTATTTCTTATATTAATATTAACAAGCTCTGATGCTAAGGAGTTCTACTCCCCCCTCCCCACCTGAAATGAAATCTGATCCAAATGCAAAACACAAGCAGAGGAGTTTCAGTTTCGCTTTTGCTTTCACAGCAGCAAGCATCTTTACTACAGAACAGTTGAGCTAACCCACGCACAGACTCCTTCCTGTCTCCTTCTTACGAATCTATTCCTTCTACTCTAACACCAGTTAAAGGGAAAAGAGACAAAAAACACAGGAAAATATTTACAGATGCCATTAGGAAAACACAAGTAAGGGAAACTGCCTGTTTCTCCCATGGCCAGTTCTATGTGGCATGCTCCAGAGTCAGTTCACCTGACAGCCTGGTCATCCTCCAGCCAGAGAGCAAAACCAGGAATGTTGTTTACAGGGAGGTCCTGAGCAATTCATCTGAGGGACGAATTTAAAGTCTATGCTATGCAAATAATGTCTTCATCTGTAACAGAAACTTAGCTTACCATCTCTAACTAAATAATACAGTCCCTTTTTTAACTACTCATTAATTTTCAAGCTTTAAGTGTCAATTTATCAAGCCCCATCACATAGTTTCGTAGCGAAGCACGGGTATCAGCTAGTCAGACATAAGAAAATGTGTGGTAGGACAGTACTTCCAAGAAGCTTCCCAGAAGATAGAAGAAAGACAAGCAGAAAGGGTTGAGATAGAGGAAGCTTCAGTATAGGATTCCAGGGCACAACTGTTGGTGATGTTTCTGCATCTCTGGTTGAAGAGCTGATGCACAAGGCTCAAAGACTAAGAAAGAATACACTGCAGGTTCTGTGAAGGGAAGGATTCCTGCATCTGGTCCAAAGAGCAAGATGCAATAAGTTGTGATGATTGGAAATTTCCAAGAAGAGAGGCTGAAAGAGCAATCAGTAGGCGGACTGCCTATTTTTATTTATTTTATTTTTATTTATTTTTATTTATTTATTTTGTCAAGCATGTATATGATTACAGGCAAAGTATAAACATTAATATGAGTATATAATAAGTACAAACATGGTTTTAAGTACATATTTTTCGAATACATGGGGACTTTAGGACAGGGACGGTAGGCACGCTGGTGCGCTTATGCACGCCCCTTACAGACCTCTTAGGAATGGGGTAAGGTCAATGGTAGACAGTTTAAGTGAAGTAGTCATTGACAAGTAGGACATTGTAGCATATAATTTTGTGTGCTACACGTAGGTCAGATCGAAGGCGGAGTAGTTCTAAGTTTTCTAGGCCTAAAATTTCAAGTCTGGTGGCATAAGGTATTCTGTTGCGAATGGAGGAGTGTAGTACTCGTCTCGTGAAATATCTCTGGACATTCTCAATTGTATTAATGTCCGATATGTACTGTGGATTCCAGACAGATGAGCTGTATTCGAGAATTGGTCTAGCAAATGTTTTATATGCTCTAGTTAGTAGTACAATATTACCAGAGAAGAAGCTACGCAAGATTAGGTTAACCACTTTTAATGCCTTCTTAGCAATGCTGTTGCAGTGGGCTCTGGCACTTAGATCATTAGAGATGAGTACCCCAAGGTCCTTAATATCAGTGTACTTTCCAGAGTACACATTCAGGATGTGATGGAAAGATCCTGAGACTCTTTAAAGCTGCTGACAAATATCACTTTCACTGATATTTGAGAACAAATGACACAGCTAGATAGAGACTTGAAGACATTTCAGTTATGAATCCCAGAATAGGAGGGTGAAGAGGCTATAGACCCAGTTATTGCTTTATTCCCTCCTTCCTGTCAAAGAACATTACCCAGGAAGAGAGAAAATAAAATGGGAAATGAGTAACTATGTAGATGATACTCACAAGAATTATTTGAATTGTTTAATAATGGATGCATTTTCACAGTGAAGGACTCCTGGCAAGAGATGGGCTGTGTCTCACAAGAACTAGCAAGAATATAAGAATATGTTTGGAAGGCACCTTGCAAATCTGATCTGTTGAGCTTTCAACTAAATCTGCTAGGGGAGAAAGAAGACAATCCAAATGATAATGGAACATCAAATATTGTACTGGGAAGGTTGAGGAAGAGTGACCCAACAATTACCATGTAATTGCCATCAGAAACAGGTCAAATTGCATGACCTAGGGATTTCAGCAACTATATATAAGTACAAAGATTATGGGGAACAACAGGAAGAACTAGAAGTTTTAAAACATGAAGGCCGATATGATTTAGTAGATATTACTGAAACCTGGTGGGATGAAATTCAAGGGTGGAGTGTGAATGTTGAAAGTATAATGCATTGAAAAGGAATAAATCAGACAAAAGGAGAGAAGAGTGACATTTTTAAAGAAATATGTAAACAAAATGCACATATATATTGAGATCCTGAAATATAAGCTCAAAAGACCGGTCAAAAATATTTGAATAAGAATATATGGAAGATGAAAGAATAAATTATTACTGTGGGGGTATCCTATAGATCACCATGCCAAGCAAATGATCTCCCTAATGCCCTCTTGGACCAGATTACATAATTTTTAGGGAAGAGAGACATCTTGTTAATAGAAGATTTCAGATATCCATTAGTACACAAACTCAGTTGAAATTGGAAATCCCTCGGTGGCTGTCAGCCCTTCAAGGTAGATCAGACGAGGAAACCAAAATCATGTAGAATAGCAGTATGCTTATTATAAATCTATATTTCAAAATCTGGAAAGTCTAAATGCACTTCTCCCCTTATCTTTGTGGGACCAGGGAGGACCTGAAGCATTTTCTCAGGTTACATTTCTGCCCTGAATTCAGTCCTCTTTTATGTCTGTTGTCTTGGCAGCATCTCTTTCTCCTTTCTTTCAAGGCCATTTCTCTTTTAGTATAATGAAACAGTTATTGTTTCATTGTTCAGAAGACTGTTCCAAATTCAAACAGCTTTTACCATTAGGAAATTTGTCCTGATATTTAATAACAATTGACATTCTTGCAGTCTAAACCTATTCTTTCTTGTATTGTTTTCTGGAATAATTCTGAATATGTCATCTACCTGATACTCTTCAAATACTACAGCATAGTTTACTATTCTCTGGGCTAATCACACCCAGAGCCTCCAAGTGTTTCTCACCAGCTTTTTTTCCAGTCTCATCATCTTGGACATGCTCCATTTTCCCAATGCATTTTCTAAAACACAATGCTCAGAACTAGATGCAGTATTCTAGGTATGACTCACAGAGAACAGACAGGAACACTGAGCGTTCATAAGTGTATTTTTGTTGTTACAGAATAGAATTGCATTTGCTTTTTGTGTGTGTGTGTGTGTGTAGCTCCATCTCACTGGATGTGTTGTGTTCCACCAAGACTCCTTTTCACATGTATGTCTGCCCAATATAGTCCCACCGTATCCTATACTATATACCAGAATATAATTTTTACACTCCCACAATCAACATGATAATTATAGTCACATATATCTGTAAAGCTCCCAGTTAGGAAATACTCACTAAACATGATTAAAAATCCTAGGTTGTTTTTTTTAAGAAATGGCTATTCAGCTGGGTACTAATATAGCTAATACTTATACATCCTGCTTACAACAGAAAGGGACAAAAACCAACAGCGGGGGAAGAATCTTCACAATATATAATGAAGAGACGTCAGATAACTCTTACTTCTTATGAGAATATAGATGTTATACAGAAGCAGAAATGTACCCTCATGCGTGTACAAAATATAAAATGTTCATAAATTTTACACATGCAGATGGTACACAAGCACACATGTAGAATATAAACATCCCTCTCTTACATGTGTATTCGCAACAGAATACCTTATGCCACCAGACTTGAAATTCTGGGCCTAGAAAATTTAGAACTACGCCACCTAAGTGTAGCACACAAAATTATTAAAAATAGAAAACCAGCCCTATTCTTTGTTTTTAACAGCAACCCAATTTAGATAAGTAGCAGGTGAGAAATAATACATTTATATTAAAAAAAAAAATTAGAAAGCCATGTCCCCTGCTTTGCTTCTGAGGTGCATACAATTGCTAGAAAACTGAACAAGGAATGGGGGGAAAAAAAGTTTGCAGTCTCCACAATATGGACATGTGTTGTGGGAATGTTCTCCCCACTCCCCAAAGGCTGAATACCTAAAGGCTTTTTTTTAAACATTGCACAATTAATTATGCACATAAGGGGCGTGCATAAGCGCACCATCGTGCCTACCGTCCCTGTCCTAATGTACCCATGTATTCGTAAAATATCATATACTCATAACTTTGTTTATACTTTGTTTATACTTTGTCTGTAATCATATATACCAGTGATGGCGAACCTTTTTTTCCTTGAGTACCGAAAGCGTGCGTGCACACACGATAGTGCACGCGCGCGTGCCCACACCCATAATTCAATGCCCCCCATGCCCCGCCCCACTGCGCATGCCCCCCTGCACTGCCACGCCCCCTGCATGCGCACGCAATCCCCCACGCATGCGTGCACACACACCCCCGTGCCCTGTTTTTGGCCTAGCAGGCCTCCCTGAAGCCTCCGGAGGCCAGAAATGGCCCGTTTCCCAACTTCCGGTGGGCCCGTTTTTTGCCCTCCACAGGCTCCTTGGAACCTGGGGAGGGCGAAAACGGCCTCCCCTGCCCCCCGGAGGCCCTCCAGAGGCCGAAAATGCCCTCCCAGAGCCTCCGCGCGAGCCCTGTACTTACCTGGCATCCATAATGGGCCACGTGGAGACTCCTGGGAGGGGAGGGGTGGCGTGGGTGGGGCCAGCCGAAAATCAGCTGGCCGGCATGTGCATGCACGCTGGAGCTGAGCTAGGGCAATGGCTCGCGTGCCCGCAGATATGGCTCCGAGTGCCACCTGTGGCACGCGTGCCATAGGTTCGCCATCACGGATATATACGCTTGACAAATAAAAATAAATAAATAAATAAAAATGTGTATGTGCACACACAAACATATGAAAGAAGTACATTTTACTCCAAAACTACTATATTAGCAGGCAGGCAGGCAGGCAGGCAGACCCACTATTTTAGTGTCATTTCAATGCTGGAGGTTGATCTTGATTTTCTTCCTTTATTTCACCAACAAATACTTCACTTAGATTATCTTTGATGATCAACATTTTTATAGCAAGTTTATTAAAGTTACAATTAAAATGATAAACAAATACAAACTAAAGAAAAAGAAAAATTTAAAAAATAGAAGTGTTTTTTTTTTATCAGGGCAACCTGGTCTACCCAAATATGGGATGGAGCATACTGCTTCCTCTTTCGTCTTTCAGCCCCAATTCAGGAGCCTTCACGTAAATATAAATTCAACTTAAAAAATAGAAAGTTGCAGAAAAGTAAAAAGTGCAAAAAAGAAAAAATAGAAAGAAAAATAGAAGCAAGACATCATATGATCATGCCACTTAGCAAAAGCACTTCCAACAGTCCCAATTTATATCATTAAGCAAATCACATGTAATTCTTAGGTGAAGACCTTACATAACCATGACTAAAAACTTCCCTACTGATTTTGCTTGTGGAAAGCCAGCAGGGAAGGTTGCAAATTGTGATTTCGTGACTATGGGACACTGCAACTCTTGTAAATCTGGACAAGTCACTAAGCACACAAGTCATAATCACATGATCACAGAGGCCTGTGACAGCCAGAACTATTTTAAACTCGAGAGAGGTTGGAGTAAAGAGCGAAATAAACTGGACTCTTTCATGTCTTGGGTGCTCAGCTGGCTCTTTGAAAAGGACTGTTATATTTTTTAGGAGATCAACAAAGAGGTTTTTTTAAGGAGATGATTCAGCAAAGAGAAAACAAAACAGAAGCGCCAAATCATTTCTCCCCCCACCCCACCTCAAGAATGTAAATTCTCATGCAGGAAAACAAAGCCCAAACCAAACAGGGTGGGTTATTTATTTATTATTTTTTCTTACAAGGGTGATTAATTTCAGAATGCTAAAGATCATTGCAATCTTCTCTGAAGATTGTCTGAAAAATTACTTTTTGTTGAAAGCTTTCTCTGAAGTGTTGGGGAGGGAATTTGATTAGGGATAAGAGTAGTATCAAAGTGGTCTTTGGATCTCTAGATGATGTTGTACTAAACTTCTTATCAACTCCAGATGACATGGACAGAAAAAGGAACTCTTGCATATATAGGTAATTCAAGCACATCTGGGGAGATAAAGTTGAGAAGATGTGGAAAGAATTAATACCCATATTAAAAAGTCATCACATCCAGGCAACGAAACTGAGATAACACCACTACTAGATAGCAACAACAAATGTAGTCCTTTGCTAATTTATATTTATATGTACTTTGATACACTATAGCTCTATGAATTGTCTGCACTTGTGTAGGCCATATGTAGGATTCCTACTTATATAGTCCATTTATAGGATCAAAGGCTATTTTCTCTGGGCCTCAGACTCAAAGGAATACTCGAAATTAGACACTATTTTTAAATTATAAAAATCTGTGTATTGTATCTCGCTCAATTATAATTGTTATTATATTTTCATTTGCCATTATTATGGCTTAAAATTTAATGCCAGGCTATCATACTCTTTGTATGGTTTTGACATACAGTTTTGCCTAAACCTAACCATTTGTATCTTATTTGATGTGCCATAGACATACAAACAGTGGATTCAGCATGACTTGCTGTGAGGTGTCAAAATGTTTGGTGTACTTTACAAGAGTACTGGCTTCCTGGTGTAAAAGACATAGGTAAATGTGTACATCATATCACCTGACCACCATTCATCATAGCAATAATTAAGTAGTCGGAGAGATTTCTAACAGAAAAAAACAAAACTTGTTTCTTTAACTCTCAACATTCCCCTTAAGTATCAGTCTGCATTTGTTTAAATTAAACCTCACATGCCATTTTATTTTAATAAACACTTTTCTACAGGTTTTCCTCGAGTGTGCCTTGTGTGAAAGTGTTCTGTAACAAATACCATTTGAAAGCCATTCCTCCTAATGTTTACTTTTGTTTTAAACACGTGAAGTGCATTGCAAAACCCAAAGAAAAAGCTATCTATACATATAATTTTGACAAGTGTAAATTAGACTGATTTATGTTAAAAAGCAAAGTCAAGGTCTACCTAAACGCAGGGGGTAAATAGACACATTTGCTCCATGTTTATCAGGAGGAGGCTACCACTTGGGTACAGGACCACGTGCCACTGTTTGCACCATCATCTAAAGCAAATCTTCAGGATGGAGCAGTAAAGCACTGTCATTCCAACAGTGACACCCTTTCCAATGAGTCAGACAAGGTGAAGAAGACCAAAGCTGGGTGTGCACAAACATATCATTAACTAAACAGGTTGTGCTTGGAAGTTTCCCTGAATAGTAGGGATGTAGAAATAGTAGGGATGTAGGAAGCATGTTGGCCCACATACATTTATTTACAAAGTTCCACCCATATGC
Source organism: Thermophis baileyi (assembly GCA_003457575.1). Lineage (NCBI taxonomy): Eukaryota > Metazoa > Chordata > Lepidosauria > Squamata > Dipsadidae > Thermophis > Thermophis baileyi. Next base: position 959,080 of record QLTV01001323.1, on the reverse strand, counting down.
ATGAAGCAAATTTACGGTAGGTTCTTTTGGCCTAAACTCTGAAAGAATGTAGGAGTGATGGTAATTTGAAAACCTCTTACAATGAAACCTCTTCAGAAAGACATATAAATACATATGTTTCTTTCATTGTTAATAGGCAATGTTACTAGTTATAGTCACTTGTCTGTTTTCTGAAACTACAGATAGTGCTCGGTTAATGACTGCCCTGTTTAGTGATTGTTCGAAGTTACGATGGAACTGAAAAAGTAGCTTTACAACCAGTGTTCTTACTGAAGACCATTGCAGCATCCCCAGGGTCATGTCATTACCACTTGGGCACTGATGCGTTATGATGGTGGCAGTGTCTCAGAGTCATATGATCACAATTTGTGCTCTTCATAGCTTCCAACAAGCAAAGATATTGGGGAAGCCAGCAGGAAGCTGAAAATCATGGTCATGTGATGTTTTGCTTAACCACAGGTGATTTCCAGTGGAGCTGCTGTCATAAGTCCAGCACAGTCATGTGACATTTCACTATATGACTGCACTGTTAATGATGAAGTTGCCAATCCCAATTGTATTCTGAGGACTACATGTATTGTTTTCCCCCCCCCCCCCAAATTGTTTCCAAGATAAAAAAACAGGGTGGGTAGTTTGTTTGTTTTGCTGGCAATTAATTTACTTAATGTGGCATAACCAATTGATGAAAACCAATTTAGTCTGCAGACCTATGCATATGTATCAGAGAGTAAGCATCATTACACATTGCAGAATTTACCCAGAGTCAAGTCATTCCTTCGCATTTTTGGTGGAAGGACTTGCAGGCAAGACAGCTGCCCTGTTTCCTAAACATTATGAAGAGATGCAGATGATGTAGCATTCTGTTTTTAACCCTTCTCCAATCTCTCTTCCTTCCCAACACACCTTACAATATTTGTTTTTTCTGGGGCAGTGTTTCCTAACCTTGGCAACTTAAGTTATTTATTTATCTATTATTAAACTTCTATGCTGTTCACCTCACCAAGGCGATTCTCAGTGAGATATGTGGATTTCAATTCCCAACTAAGCCTGCATGGACCAATTTATGGAAATCATGGGGAGCAATGGCTGCTAACCTTAATGGCAGTGTGACTGTCTCTGAAGGTCATCTCCTGGGAGACTAGTGGTCTTCCTTGTACTGTTGACTGGCCACTGTGAGAAAAGACTGATGGATTTTGAAGGGCCAGGGCTCCAATGCAGCAGGGAACTGCTTAAGATCTTACGTGGGTACAGTATCTTTTGATCAATAGCACATCTTTCTCTAACAAGGAACCTCTGGATCAGCAGTGGGTTGCTCCCGGTTCGGCCTGGTTCTTAGAACCGGTAGCAGTGGCAGTGGTGGGAGGCTCCGCCCACCTGCCCAGGACGCTTCTGCGCATGCGCAGAAGCATCGTGCGCGCATGCGAACCGGTAGTAAAGGGTTTTAGAACCCACTACTGCTCTGGATACATTGACCAAAGCTTTTTCTTGCTGGGTAGGAATTCTGGGAGTTGGAATTCTAAAAAATATGAAGGCACTTAGTTGACAAGTCCACATCAAACATCTAGAAGGGTTGGTGGAGGGAAGCTTGTGAAGCACTCGTGAAGCTTTGTTTTCACTTACAGGTAGTCCTCAACTTACAACAGTTCGTTTTGTGATAGTTTGAAGTTACAGCATTGAAAAAATTGACTTATGAAGTGAGTTATGACTGTTTTTCATACTTACGGCTATTGCAGCATCCCCATGGTCACATGATCAAAGTTCAGACGCTTGGCAATTGACTCATATTTATGACATTTGCAATGTCCTGGGGCAGTGGCGAAATCCAATTTTTTTTAACTACCGGTTCTGTGGGCGTGGCTTGGTGGGCGTGGTGTGGCTTGGTGGGCATGGCTTGGTGGGCGTGGCAGGGGAAGGATACTGCAAAATCCCCATTCCCTCCCCAGTCTGGGGCCAGCCAGAGGTGGTATTTGCCGGTTCTCCGAACTACTCAAAATTTTCGCTCCTGGTTCTCCAGAACCTGTCAGAACCTGCTGGATTTCATCCCTGTCCTGGGGTCAAGTGATCACCTTTTATGACTTTGTGACAAGCAAAGTCAACGGGGAAGCCAGGTTCACTTAAGGAACATATTACTAATTTAACAGCTGCAGTGATTCACTTAACCACTGTGTCAAGAAAGGTTGTAAAATGAGGCAAGCCACATAACAAATGTCTCACTTAGCAACAGAAATTTTGGGCTCAATTGTGGTCGTAAGTCGAGGACTACCAGTATGAAAACTTCACTCACCTTACATTACTTATTTTGTAGTTTTAATTCAGAATCTTTATGGACATCTGTGCTTAAAAACCAATAACTATGAGCAATCCCATATGAGAAAGAAAAGAGTGAGGAGAATTTAGTAGGTATCTGGATGTTATCAATTTGGGGTGGCAAGAATGCAGATGACCTCTGGGTGGCCGTGAAGAGCTACAGAAAAGTCTCTTTGCTGTCATCTTGTGGTCGTCCACATTTGGCACCTCAGATCTGAAATGACTATTTTATATTGAACGGATATGCCTTACTGGTTACATCATCCCCTAACAGGGTTTGCGCAACACAGAACGAAAGTAGAATTTGGCTGGCTATGGCTGATGTCTTGTACAAACCCGGCTGTTGAAATTCATTCAGTAAATCGCTATTAATCTAAGCGGCGCAAACATAGCAGCTCGAAAGGCTTTGCTTTGAAAATCTTGGGGTCGTGAGTTGCCGGGCTTAATTTAATTGGAATTATTTTGCCAAGTGGAGCCCGGTTGGATAGCGCTGCCCTTCTCCACGGAGACTTGTATGATACTTGCCGGGCTGCTTCTATGATTTCTGCCCCTTCCTGCCACGCCTGGGGAGGGGGATGCCTTTAGGACGACCCCTCCGTTTAATATTTGTGCTCTGTTAATTATAAGGAATTGAGAAATGAAAAAAGAGGTGGCGAGAATAAACGCGAAAAAACTGATGAGGAAAACCGGGTGAGCCAATAGAAGAAAAATCTGCCCGAGAAAAGAAAAAAACAAACAAACAAAAAACTTATCAAAAGGGAACATTAAAAAAATCCCCCGCCAGCGTCAGTCGAATGAAACAACTCCCCAAGTCTGTACGATACCCGGGCGCATGCGTACGGGTCTGATTACGTCACTCCCACTTCGGCTTTGACTCCCCCATCACTTCGTCATTCTGTGTTGCAAGTCGGTGCTGATTTCCTTGTTTGCTGCGCTCGCCCGTGCTGGTTTTTTTTTTTTCTCCTCTCCCCCTCCCGGCACGGCGAGCCTAGTGACTGAGCCCACCCCTCGGCTTACGTCGGTGCTGTGGCGTCGGTTCGGCAGCCCCCCTTTCTCTCCCCCCCCCGGCCGCCTCCCCGAAGGAGTGAGCTACAGTCCGGGCCTGGGCAGCTGGGTGGCCGGACGTGTCTCCGATTCTCCGACCGGGAGCTGCCTAGGAAGCCTCGCTGGAGGAGGTGAGTCCCTGGGAAATGGAGAGCTTAGTGGGCTGGAGGCGTCCCAGTTCCGGGTCTCGTACCTGGACCTGCTCCAGGTGGTCCCGCGGCGTGATTCCCACCCGGCACCCTAGACACCCTGTCATTCCTCCCATGCCCCCTCCTTGCTTTCCGGCTCCGTCTCTCTTCCACCCCCGCGCCCCTTGTTCCCCAACACCCTTTCCCGCTCCGCTCCAACATACGGTCTCCTGGGAAGCGCCCCTTCTCTGGTCTGACTGCGGTTTCCCCCAGAGCCCACCCGGGCTTGAATCTCTTTCCCACTCTTGCGTTGAGTTGCGCTCTTTCTCTTGACCCAGTTCTCTTCTCTCCCCCACCCCACGGGTTTCCTATCTTTTCTCCCCACCCCTTCATTCTAGGCTGACTCCTCCATCGCATCCATCTCCCTTTGTCTTCCAGCCACACTGTTCTCCCCAGCACCAGACCGCTTCTTTCTCAGCCACACAAGAGATCAGAATTCCTCTCTGGTTTTCCTCTTTCCTCCCTTCCTCCCTGCCTCCTTCCCACTGTTCAGCTGACTTGCAGTTCCTTCCACTGCTACTCTTGTGTTTCCCTCAACTCTTGTTTCTCTGGTAGTTTATGACTCTATCTATCTATGACCTCTCCCCTTCCAATCCATCCCTCCTTTTCCGGCCTTGGCTACATCCCTTATCCTTTGACTTTTCATAACTTTTCTTTCTTTCTTTATTCACCAAAACCACTCCACTTTAATATGCTAAAAGACATTTCCTTTTCGTCTCAATTCCCTAGAAATGGTTTTGACATCAGTACAGCTGTCCCCTATCCTACATCACAGGAATTGGTCGGCTGGCTGGGGCTGCTCAAAGTTATACTGTCATTCAGCTGTCTCTGAAAGCCACAGGTTCTCAACCTCTTTATTTAAAAAAAATTGGCAAGGAATAAAAGACCTTTGCACACTAACTGTGGATAAGTTTTTATACTTGAATGGCCCTTACGAAAGTTCTTCAGTCCCAACGTTACTATTCTATGTTTCTTTTTTTCACTCTTAATTCATTCACATACAGACTTAAATTTCTTATTTTACCCCTGGTCTCCTCATCTTTACTCTCACTGTTTTTAATGCCTGGATATATGTTATATGGGGAAAATAATATGGACTGGTTGCACAAGGTTGTAAAGATTTTAGCTGATCTGTACATGGAAAGCAATTGGAGCAGTCAAAAGCATTGAGGGTGTCATCTTACGCTTCTCTTCCTGCCTCCTGATTTTCAAGTTGTTTGGTTGCTGCCCGGTCTTACTGCCTCCATCTTTTATCCCCTACATCTGGCAGCTTTTCTACAATCCTATTTTGTAGGATTATGTAAATATTCAATTTACCGATTTGATTTGAAATATACTTGAATGAATTGTTGAATTAAATTGAGTTTCCTACTTGAACTAGAAAATTTTACTTAATGTCTCTGAATTCATTTGGACATTTCTACATATGCAGAAACAGCTGTTGATTTGGAAATCTGAATTGAAACACTTTGAGTTAATACTTCCACTTAAGTGCTTAAATCGAATTGACTTGATGATTCAAATCAGAATTTAACTGATGTTCATAGTTTTGCCTAGCAAATTACTGGAAAGCTTTACAAGCAATTTAGTTTGCCTAAGAGAATAATTTCTATAGAGGGAACTATATTAAAATGTAACAGTGAAACCAATGAAAAATCCTTAATGGCTAAATACATTTAAGTGGTTTGGAATTCACGAGATCAAATGCATGACATGACAGTTGGCAGGTAAGAGTGATGTAGAAATGAGTGAGTGAAAAAATGGTTAAGCATGAAATGAAGTGGTTGTGAAATGCAAAACACAAAGTATATAACAGTTTTTAATTTATACTCTATACATAATACATGCAAATAATGTAGAATAAATATTGTTCGTCTGATGAAATGGACTACAATCCATGAAATATATGCCATAATAAATCAGTTTATGTTAACTTGTCACAAGATTTGTTTGGTTTATATATAACTTGCAACCACAATTGAGACTGGAATTTCAGTCTCTAAGTGATTAAGTGAGTCATCACATGACTGGATTTGATTTTATTACAATTTTAACCACAGTTGTTGAGCTAGTCATGTGGTCGTTAAGTGTATCATACAGTGTTAAGCGAATTCAGCTTCCCCAAGGAGGAAGGATTAGCCGTGGTGGTGCCGTGTTAGAATGCAATATTGCAGGCTAACTCTGCCCACAGCCTGGAGTTCGATCCTGATGGGGCTCAAGGTTGACTCAACCTTCCATCCTTCCAAGATTAATAAAATGAGGACCCAGATTGTTGGAAGCAATATGGTGACATTGTAAACCACTTAGAGAGTGAGGTGATGCATTTGGAAATCCCATTGAAAAGCAACTGTAGGACAGGAAAACCTTTGAGCTGTTTTCATATCAATCTGCATTGGCAGGGCTGCATCAAATTTTTGAAGATACTTATTTTGTTGTACAAAGTATGGCTGTTATTAACCATAGTTTATTTGAAACATATTTTACAAATTATTTTAGTTTCATTTTTTTACAGAAAGTGTTAATCTTTCTCCTCCAAAATACCATGCTACTATCCCTGTACTTCTCTCCTTTTTTGCCACAAAGACCAGAAACTTGTATTTTTTTTTTATTTCAGTTTTTGGGGCTTTATTTCAGCTTTTGGGACTAAAATACTGCAAGCCTGAACAGCTTGAAAGCTGTCTGGAGTTGATGTACATATTTCATGAACAAACAGCAGTTATAATTGTTTGAGTGCTTGAAGCATGTTGATACTTTCCAATATTGTGTCCTTATATCCTGGCAGAAAAATCAAGTGGAATGACTAAACTTCGACATAGTAACAAGCATATAGGACACATTAAGAAGTCTAGTACAGTCTAGACTTAGACTGTACTATACTCATTATATAGAAAAAAGAAAAAGCAGATAGGAAAAGAGCTCTACAGAGTTGAGGGATTACAATGTGCACTTTTCAGGAAAAACCTCTGTAGCAGACCTGTAGGAACAGATAGGATTGCCTGAGAAAAGTCTGACCTTCAAATAATTTGGACTTAAGTTATTTGGAACTTTGATAGTTACATTAACTTGATACAAGTATGTGTCATAGATTAATAGAGTTACCTCACTGTGGGAGAGGGTGCTTGGCCATCATTTATTTATTTTTCAAATTTATATGGCTAACCATCTCAGGGAGGGTGACTCTGGTTTGTGTACAACAATCCAATAAAATAATAAATATAAAACAATCATTAGCTATAACCATTAAAAACATAAAAAAACAAGACTAAAGAAAAAATGGAGGGATGTTAATAATGGAGGCATCTCATGAGTTTATCTGTCCCTTTCCTGCGGGCATAACTGGGCCTTGAGGGATCTTCAAAAGCTCAGGAATGATGAGGCCAAACTCCTCTCTGGTGTGGAGATTCCACAATACAGGGGCCACAGCAGAAAAGGCCCGTCTCCCAGGACTCATCAAATGTAGCTCGCAATACAGTTGAACCCGTAACATGCCCATTCTGTTGGATCTTGTGGGACAGGCAGATGAAATCAGGAAGAAGTAGTCTCTCAATTAACCTGGTCCCATGCCATGTATTGCTTTAAAGGTCAACAACCTTAAATAAGACCAGGAAACAAACTGGTAACCAATGCAGCTTGTGTAGGAAAGGGGTAACTTATACAGAAACTCATGTAACTGTTCACACTGCTGTATTTTACACCAGCTGAACTTTCCGAATAGTCTTCAGAGGCAGCACCAGAGCATACTGCAATGGTTGAACTGGAAAGTCTATCACAGAGGTCTTCAAACTTGGCAACTTTAAGACTTGTGGACTTCAACTCCCAGAATTCTTTCTGGGAGTTGAAGTCTACAAGTCTTAAAGTTGCCAAGTTTGTGGACCCCTGGACTCTATCATGTCACCTGGGGGCCATTTTATAGTGAACCATGTAAGTTGTGGCACTTACAATTCTATGTCTTGATCAAAAACTGAGAACACAATCTAATCTGGAAAGTACCCAGTGTCATTCCACTGAGTTCTAGCATGGCAACTGTGTTGGGTATATTAAAGTAAACACTACTATTTTATCTCACTTTGTTTAACTTAGATGCATAAAAATAACAGGATTTGTTTTCTTTCGGTTAGTACTGGCTGTTAGATTGGAATAATAATTCATGCCTCAATACCTTTTTTTCCTGTTGTTTCAAAATTCAACTGGTAGAAGCTTTTTTTTAAAGTTGTGATCAGTATTAAGGATTTTACTAATGTGGTTGTTTGTTTTCAGAGTAACCTTGCATACTGAAATATTAGGGTTCACATTCCAGCTAATATGACTGGTTTCCTATGCCTTCAGGCCACAAACACAGTGCATACTCTTACATGTAGATTTCTCTAGTATTTTTAATATATATATTAAGATCACACTTGGAATACCATATGTACTTTTCTTCATAAAAATGTTGAGCTGGAAAATATAGAAATATAGAAAGAAGAGCAATCAAGATGATTATTCTCCTGCTCTCACAAGAGAGAATATACAGTTGTGTCTTTTTAACTTAAGGGCAATGTTTCTCAACCATAACAACTTTAAGATGTGAGGACTTCAACTCCCAGCATTCTCCAGCTAGCATGCTGAATTCTGGGAGTTGAAATCCACGCATCTTTAAAGTTGCCAAGATTGAGAAACACAGAGTTAGAGCGATAGGTAAAGGCATTTTATTGATTCAGTTGCAGTACGGAATGAGCTGCCATCAGATGTGATGATCACTAATTTAGTTTGTTTTAAAAGAGGATTGGCTTCTAGTTTTAATGGTTGTGTGTTATTTCCTCAATCATAGGTAGCATACCTGACAAACAAGGTATGTTTACAGCAGTTAAAGCAACTAGAAATAATTTTGAGTTGGGAAAATAGTTGGTGTGGATAAAATAAAACTTGGATCTGCCCTTTTAATCCTCCTAATTGTCACGCTCTCACTTTAAAATAAAATGTCAGCAGTGTAACTCATGGGTGTCCAACTTTTTGGCTTGCATTGAGTGAAGGGGAATTGTCTTGGGCCGCATATGAAATATATAATATAGTTAGTGTATGAAAATCACATCATGTTAAAAGTTTACAATCTTGGGCCACATTACTAGCTGTCCAGGGCTGCACGCAACCCACTGGTTGCATATTGGACAAGCTTGGTGTAGATTTATATGCTAATTTACTATATTTATTTACTAATATATTGTATTTAGATCCTACATGAGTTCTTTTGCTACTTTTATCCCCATTACAAGAATGATGAGAAATAGATTGGTGCAGTCATCCAGCAATCAGCAGCAGCAGGAATCACAAACAGTCCCTAGAATTTTCATTCTAATCTTAAATTTGGGGTTAATTTTTTACGTATAAAAGTGCTGTAATTAAGTTTTGTAAAGGCTTGCATTTATAACATAAGTTAGTCAAGATTGTGTTGGATTCAGGGACCACTATTTTGCATGTAGTTGGCTTCAGAGGGCTTTGGGAATTGGAAATGTTTGAGTGGGATGCCAAAGCCAGATGGAAGGAACATGTGTTGGGATCTTGCGTCACTTTCACTTGGAAGGTTAACATTTCTGGGAAATGACTGGTCTGGGATTATCATGTTCTTTAAACACTCCAGGTTTTAGGAAAGGAAAAGATTTTTATTTAAGAATTGAATGCCTTAAGTTCTTCCTGATCTTGTCCCCTTTTCCTCTAAAAGTCTTCTTTCACCCACTCCCCAATTTCTAATTATGGATCTTGGGAATAAATATGGGTAACCCTTTATTTTTGTAGATTTGATTCTTTTCCATCTGCAATTTTAATTTCAGATTGATTTACTCAGTGTTCTTTCCATGCCATCATTTGTGTTTTGTTAGTCCCTAATTAGGATCATGGTGTCCTAAGAAAGTTGGATTCTTCATGGGTATAGAGGAGCCAAAGGTTTCCTCATGAATTGGAACTTCTCAAAATGAAAAATATATATAAATTCAATTTCCTTTCAATATCAAACAGAGATGAACAAACAGCAAAAAAAAAATTATAAGGCAGTGAGGCACTGAAGGGCAAAAGAAATTGTATTTAACAGAGCTTTTATTGCATTAAAACATCTTTATTTCATTTGATCTCTGTTGTTTAGTTTAACTGTTAAGTAATTTGGCTGGAAAATGATATTTTGATACTGTAACCTAGATATTGTAGTATTTTAAAATAATAGTTCTCTTTTATAAACAAGAGGAGTGATACTTCTGTGGCCAACATCTTAGTCTGCAGCAAATAAACACAATATTGAACCTTGATGCATAATATATGGTATCTACATGTTCTTATAATTCATACATTTAAAACATGTTGAGTGTAGGTAGATGCATATTTTTGTAAAATGTTCATGTTGAATAAATGCTTTTTCTGGATTTTTGGCTATTTTTTTTTCTTGCAGCTTTAAATTGGACATCTGTCTCTTGATTCTGGTTTTACCATCAAAAATTGCTTCTGACCTCTTAACACTAACATAGTTATTGGTGGATTGTAGCTACTTTATGAGAGTCATCTTTCAAAAATATAAACTAATATGTAAAGTGTTAATTTAGCCCTTTCTATTTCATAGAGTTTTGTAGCATTCTTGCAACATGGTTAGCAAGGTAGCCAAGGCATTTTTGGAGGACTGTTGCTTATTGATGGCACAGGTGTTTTGAACAAAGATGATCTTCAGGTAGCGCTGAAAAATCTGGCCTGAAAATCTGTAGGGTTGTGAAGTTGTTGGAGGGAAGACAACCCTAGTTTAGAGACAGTCATAAAAATCAAAGTATACTTCATTCCATTAACGCTTTAGTCATACATTAAGTCATACATTTCAGTATTCAAAATCGAGCATCAAAATCTTTCCATATTAACAATAACACTGCTCATAAATTGTTCCTGAGCACAGCTTTGATTTGTTTCAAAAAACCCAATAACTTGTAGCTTGTCTCCTAAGAGAAAGGAGGCGTGAGTTGAGTGTTAGGACTGAAGAATTCTCAAGACAAGCAAATCATCACTGGAAAACAGAGAGACTACATGGAGTGGTTTACTGCCTTTGAATCAATGATGACTCAGATGTTCTAGCTGTGTTTGCTGCAGCCTTAGCGTGCTGATATTGAACCATCTGGTTCTTAAATTCAGAACTAAGATATTAACCATTTACAGATTATTTTTCATTCTTTTATGATAATAGACTTGTCAGTAGCAAAGTTGTTTAATTCCTTGTCGCTTTCATCCCCCCCCCCAATTTTTCTGAGCTGTTTTCGTAGTTTTTTCCTTGTCGCTTTCATCCCCCCCCCCAATTTTCTGAGCTGATTTTCGTAGTTTTAGGATCTTCATGTTGCAGGCATTCTGGTGCTCAGAAAGTATGAATATTTACAGAATTTCAAATGGATATTTGAATATCCATTACCGGTGTTAGATTTTAAAATAAATATTAAGTTAGTTTGATGGGGAGCTTTCACTGTGCGTGTGTAAAACCATATGCTCAGGATGAACATAGTGAAACCTATGGCCATTAAATGTTAGTTATCAATACATGGTATACTAAATTTATCATGCTCGGGAATTCCATGTATTGTGGCCAAAAGAAAAGCTTGAATGCTTTAGGGTTATAGCTATAGCAAGACCCATTTTGGAATTGGACTGCTTCTGAGGCACCTCAAATCACATTTATTCCTGAAAACCACCAAATTGTCCCATGAAGGGGAGGTTTGTCATGGACTGGAGGAGGAGTGTTCCAGAGTTCTCCAGAATGTTCTGTTTCTGAATTAGTGAATTTTGTCCATCCCTATAATATATTTGTTATTACCCTGTTTTCCCCAAAATAAGACATCCTCTGATAATAAGCCCAATCGGGCTTTTGGGTGCATGGCAATAAGGCCAAGGGCTTATTTCAGGGTTCAAAAAAATATAAGACAGGGTCTTATTTTCGGGGAAACACGGTATTTAATATAATTTATCTTACTGCCTTAGTCCACTAAAATTCAGGTAAAGTACAATATCCAAATTATTTTTTTAATTAAGTAGTATATGATATAGTGTGAGATAACACATTTTAATAATAAATATTTTCTGGCACTGGAGACTCCCCAGTGATCAGTACCCAAAGGTGTTCCAAAAGAGACATTTTTTTTTTGCAAGCTTTCTCCAAAAGAGGGAAGAGAATACTTGCCATTGGACCCAGTCCTGTTGCATCTTGTAGTAGAAGAGAACCTTCAGCAAACACTCCCTGATCATCTGGATTCAGCAAGGAGATTCTATGTGGGAAAGATGGTCTCTTAGGTACCTGGGCCCTGAACCACATAGGGCATTATAAGTACTTATCAGGCTGTTAAATTCCACTCTAAAATAGGTAACCAGTGCAATTCCCCCACAATGGCAGTGCCAAGACTATCCAGTAATCATATAGCATGCTTCATTTTGGATCAGCCGCGGTGGCGCAGTGGTTAGAGTGCAGTACTGCAGACTACGTCTGCTGATCACCGGCTGCCAGCAGTTTGGCAGATCGAGTCTCAGCAGGCTCAAGGTTGACTCAGCCCTCTATCCTTCCGAGGTGGGTAAAATGAGGACCCAGATTGTTGGGGGCAATATGCTGACGCTGTAAACCGCTTAGAGAGGGCTGTAAAGCACTAAGAAGCAGTATATAAGTCTAATAGCTATTGCTATCAGCTACGGTTTCCAGATATTCTTCCAGGGCAGCCTTATATAGAAGAAACAATGACAAAGGCATGAATGTTTGTCATCAGTGCATTAGTTGCACTGATGGCTGAACTAATACACTGGCTGAAATTGAGCAAAGACCCTCATAGCCATAACTTCTACCCTTATAACCATAACTTCTACCTCATCCTCCATTAAAGGACCATGTTGCTCCTACCCCACATCTTCTGACTTCTGAGCTTCAGCCACCCTCCTGATTTTCTAAAAGGAATGCTAGCCTGGCAGCTTTACATCTTTACTATAGATGGCCCAACGAATCGGGTGTGGCTGAAACAGACTAGGGATTGGTCAGTTTTTCCCCTTTCTTCCCAGTAAGCTGTGTAAAGGGCAAGGTTTTAAGATCCTTGGGTTTTTAAAAAAATGTTTTTCTCTTTTGTTGTAGAAGGGAGATGAAGGGAATGTTATTGTTGCAAAAGCTTCAGTAGCTTAGAAAGGAGCAGTCATTATCATTGCTTGTCCGTGTTCTTGATTGGACAGAAATGAAGATGATTGGGGTTATTTGTCCTGTTGATGTGAAGTTCAAGTACTTGTAAGAGTATAATAGCCAACTTACCTTCCTAGTGCTATATTTTATCTAAGTATTAGAAAGTATACTAGCACTCCCCCCTCCCAGGGAATAAGCAGTTTTCAAATGGGATGGCATAGTGTTGTGTGGTTCTATTATAATGTATTTTGATACTTGTCCAAATGTCAGTGCTTGGCCTCACTTATTTTATTACCTGAAATTTGCTAAAGTTAGCTATTCCCAAATATTTCTCAGTTGTCTATAATAATTGGGTTCTCTCCGTTCATGGTCCTTGATTCCTAGAAAGAATCTTAGGCCCAGTACTCTTCAATATCTTCATAAACGACTTAGATGAGGGAATAGAAGGGGAACTTACCAAATTTGCAGATGATACTAAGCTGGCAGGAATAGCTAATACCCTAGGGCCTAGAAGATAGGCTCAAGATCCAGATGGATCTTGACAGACTTGAACACTGGGCCCTATCTAACAAAATGAAATTCAATGTAGAGAAAAGTAAAGTCCTACACTTAGGTAAGAAAAACTAAAAGTATACATATAAACTGGGTGAAACCAGGCTTAATAGCAGTGACTGTGAGAGGGATCTTGGAGTCCTAGTGGACAACCA
>QLTV01001323.1:932735-945646 GCA_003457575.1 Thermophis baileyi | reverse complement strand
ACAGGGGGTTTGACTAGATTACCTACAAGATCCCTTCCTACTCTGTTAATCTGAATCTATCTAAGATGATCAAAGGCCTGGAGACTAAAACATATGAAGAACGGTTACAGGAACTGGGCATGGCTAGTCTAGCAAAGAGAAGGACCAGGGGAGACATGATAGCAGTCTTCCAATATTTTAGGGGCTGCCACAGAGAGGAGGTGGTCAAGCTATTTTCCAAAGCACCTAAAGGCCAGAGAAGGCATAATGGATGGAAACTGATCAAGGAAAGATTCAACCTAGAAATAAGGAGGAACTTTCTGACAGAGAGAACAATCAACCAATGGAACAGCGTGCCTTCAGAAGTTGTGGGAGCTTCATCACTTGAGACTTTCAAGAAGAGATTAGACTGCCATTTGTCAGAAATGGTGTAGGGTCTCCTGCTTGAGCGGGGGGTTGGACTAGATGACCTACAAGGTCCTTTCCAACTCTGTTAATGAACCGCTTGAATACCCATCTCTCTCTTAAATTGCTTGAATACCCATCTCTCTCTTAAATTTCTAATGTGGAGAAGCTGCTTTGGAGATTTCAGAATTAAATGTATTAACACTGGTTAAGGTGTGATATATTAAGTTTGATTAAATAAGTATGAGACGTGCAAAATAGATGTATTGCACTTTGACAGTTAGCTTTGCACAGCAGCAGACAGTGTGTTCTTCCTTGTAAAGCATTGATATAGAGCTGATCTGCTGGGCTGGCAGCTCCCCAACCCTGAAATAAAATGGATTGTGCTCAGAAACCATTTTGGTCAGTCAAAGGTAAATAGTGAAGTTGCTCCATGATTCATATAAGCCTTTGTGGTTTTACTTCAAGCTGGTGCTCTGCTTCTTTGATGTTCCACATATCTCTGTGAGGTATATTAGTTTAATGGTAGGGTATTAAAATTTTTACTTGGCCTCCCAAAGGGGTAGCAAGTAGGATATAAGGTGTATTGGTATCTACAAATATCTACAACACATTTGAGCTACAAATATTCTCTTCTATCGGAATTTGGTATAGTCAGGACTAAGCAGCCGTTTGATGCTGCACTTTGGCTTTCCAGGGTCTATGGAACCATAATTTCATTGGAATGGGCAAGGTCATATATTTGTGAGAGGGGAGGGGAGGAGAGGGGAGGAGAGGATGTTTGTTAAAGGGGGATTAAAAAGACAAAATGGATCTTGGAACTTTGGAAAATCATATTGCTATTTTAACTCTATCAAGATGAGAAAACTGGCCCAATTTATAGTATGCCCCTTAAAGTTAACCACCACCCATTCAAACAAATAACCACAAATAACAACCTTGCTGCCTCTAGGGGTGGGTGGGGTTCGGAAACTGTAAAAGAGCTTAGTGTAAGAAACTTATTGAACCTCAATAAACATTCAATCTGCATTTTGTTCTCAGGCAAGAGGTGAAGTCAACTTTTGAATGGCATGCTAGGACTGTACGATACTCCAGAAAGTAGGTCAGGGCAGTATAAAGAAGTGGATCTGACCAAGAAAAAAAAACCAGATCAATTTCAATGTATTTATTAATTTATTAAATATATTGGATATATTAGCACCTTGTATATTTCATAATTTTTCCTTTTGTTGCAAAAGTCTCTGCAAATTACACTTAAGATTTTGGCAGCCTTGTATGGCTGTGAAATTCAGGTAATAGATTTGGTCGTAAAGAGGGATAAATAAGAGGTGTGAATAAGCAGCTATGGATACTGTATATGCACAGTCAAATAATATGGACAGTGTTCTGCTATGCCTGTCTGGTCATGCATAAGGGAGGGTTGATTGACTCCAATATCAAAACAGCAGGTGACTAAATCTATTCTCTGTGAGATAAGTAAAATTCAAGAGAAGGAATGATTAAAAAAAAAAAACTTCTGTACTAATGCCAAGGAGGATCAACAGAAGAGAGCAAACAGGGTGTCTATTTCTTATTAAGAAACTAAAAAGTCAGCTGTTTTAAGAGCTTGTTATGAATTGCTTTTTCTATAAATCCAGTCTTCCGTGTAACCCAAACACCTTTAGTAAGGCTGTAATTATCTACAGTTGTCTAGGCTTCCAAATGTACAGCTCTATGCGTAGCCAAAAATATATGATATTAATTTTAAGAAGCCTGATCTAAAGCTAAATGGTTGATAAGAATTCAGGCTAGGGTCAGGGTTAGAAAAAGACTCCAAGATGTAGCAAGAAGTGAGGAAACCAAAAAGCAATGTTTATTGTCCAGATGTACTTTCAGAGGTAATTTGGAAGTTGCCTTTTCCCAGCTGAAGTAGCTACTTCGTTGCATTTTAATCTGGGTGCCGGTCTTACAATGTGACTTGCAAAATGAAGGAATAACAACTAAAAAAATAACATAGGCATCAGGCAAGCATAGTGACTTCTAGTTTTTGAAGCAGAATGATCAAATGAGAATTAGAAATAAAACCAGCAGTATGCTAGCAAGTATATTATTTAAACTATTGACAATTATTTAAAGAGAAGTATCTGAGAGTCCCTGTTGGGGATGTGGAAGATTGGGAAAATGGAAATATTCAGAATTCTCCAATTCCTCCTAAATTTTCCATTTCCATTTTCTAAGGGAGCTTCGTGTAGCATATCTGTTAGGCTTCAGAGGGTGTAATACTGGAAGGAATTTGGACAAAAAAAATTGGAAGAAAATTTTGAAATGATACTTGAAGTGTAAGTTCTGTACTTCAGTCCAAGAAAGATCAAACAAGCAGGATTGTAAAATCATAGAATTTAACCTCCTGCAGAACCTCCTTCACTGCAGAAATCCATCATTGCAACATCCCTGCCAGATGGCCATAGCTGGCTGGAGAATTCTGGGAGTTAAAGTCCACAAGTCTTAAAGTTGCCAAGTTTGGGGACCCCTGGTTTAGACATCTGAAAAATGAGATTCTATGACCCTCTCATAGTTGTCTGACTATACTTTCTATTTGGAAAAAAAAAATTCCTGATGCTCAACCAAAATCTCCTTTTGTGAATTTATGCACATTGTTTCTAGTCCCATCTTCTCTAACAACTCAAAACAATTCTATCCAACATGGCTGCCTTTCAGATGCTTGTAGACTGCTATCATACTTCCCTTTTCTTCAGATTAAAATATGCAGAGCCTTCAACCATTCCTCATATATATATTTTTTTCTTTCTACACCCCTTATCTTCTTGGTTGATATCGTTTGACATGTTCCTGTTTCTCAATAGCCTTCTTAAAACATTGGACCCAGAAGTGGCTGCAATATTGTGTGTGGCCTCTCTACTAAGTGTGGTCTATCCAACAGAGAATAGAGAGCAATTGAGAATCCTCTCCCTCTAGGAGAGGGATGGAAGAGTGTATATGAAACCTGGGTGCCAAGAGGATCACATCATGAGATGCAAGAGAACAAAGGGGGAAACAGAGAGAGAAAAATGTTCAAAAAGGATAATAGGCGGAGGAAATGGACATGGAAGAAGTGCAGAATTTATGTTGATTTGAAAATCAGCGAGAACTTTGACCTCAGGCCTGTAATCTACTCTAAATGTTCTATTCCATTTGCAGAGTAGGATATAACAATAAGCACCTAGAAGAATGTTTAGAACATTATATGCTGTGGAAGAACTTTTATAGAGGCTTTTACAGTAAGACTCACCTGCTCAGCATTTTTCATAGCTTACTCTTTTATTACGCATTATATATTTTTTTCCTGGCAACTTCTTGGTAACTTTGTAGGTCAAGGTCTTTGTTGTTCAAAACTGGGTTCTTTCCAAAGTATGTTGAAATCTTAATCACCAAAGAGAAAAATCCTTTTAAAAATTGAACTTTAGTTGGAAGTTTAAAATAGTTTGGCTGCCTTCTATATCCTATCTTTATTTTTGACTTATTATGGAACTCTGAGTAGGAGTGATTTCTGAATAAATCACCACTTATAATCTCCCTTCTATCATTATGGCTTCCAGATGTACTGGATTTCACCTTCCAGTATTTCCATCTGGATTGACCAACAATCTGACTAGTAGTGTCTGAGTGAGTCCAGAAAACCTACCTACAGTATGTACGGTTTGCTGTGACATCACAAACCTGATTCTGCTGTTATAGTTACCAAATAGCATTGGAACACTGCATAGATATTGTAGAAGTGACTTCCAAGTCTGAGTTTAGTTGAAAGATACAGGAATAATGCTATTGTTGCTGTTTTTTACAGAGGTCTAAAGTAAGGGAGCATTTTTGCTTTTAAAGTACTAGAGAAGATAACACTGATCAAATGAAACGGGCTGAGTAACACGTAAGCTCTTGTAATATACTTTGCAGAACTGAAAGATGTAAGTTCTCCATGCTGTAGTAATTGTTATGTAGTATTGTTTGTAACTGCAATGTTTGCTAGACTTAGGCCCATAGAAATTCTGAATAACTGTTTATAAAGTTCCTACATATTGTGATTATTGAACTGGGATTATTGAACTGGGATTTAACCTTTGATCTTTCTGTTGTTATCTCCATTTTATTGGAGATATTTCACAGTAAGTCTGCAGAGGAAGTAAAACTGAGTGAAATTGGGAATTGAGCTTACTCTATGCATATAAAAGTGAGGAAGAGAGAAAAACTTTCGTTTTCCTACAATTTATACTATGTAACAAATTATGTGTATGTTATAAATGTTCTAACAAACATTTAAGCTGTATGTGGTGTGACAGCCGGTCATCAGAATTCACATTTCATTTCTTTTTCTGAATCAACTGGTGCTTTACAGTATTTTTATTCATTATTTGCAGAAGACTGCATATTCTTGTTTTTTAGCTTTTCTGTTCACATTCCCTGCCTCTTTAAACTATTTCTTTAATGTATGTTATTAGAATATATATATATATACAGAATAATATGTTAATACTTACATGTTCAGAATAATTACAAAAATATAATTATTGTTGAATATCTGGGTAATCTAAAATTTTTTAAGAGTTGCATCAAATTTTACAGTTGCTGGAGAAACAGCTGTTTGATTTGCATGCATTGTGTGAGGGAATACTGCAAATATATACATCTTTAAATATAATAATTTAGTCAAATTTATTTATTTATTTATATCCCCCCATATTATTTTTACAAATAACTTAAAGCACCGAACATATCCGAGGTGGCGCAGTGGTTAGAGTGCAGTACTGCAGGCTACTTCAGCTGACTGCTAGCTGCAGTTCGGCGGTTCAAATTTCACCGGCTCAAGGTTGACTCAGCCTTCCATCCTTCCGAGGTGGGTAAAATGAGGACCCAGATTGTTGGGGGCAATATGCTGACTCTGTGAACCGCTTAGAGAGGGCTGTAAAGCACTGTGAAGCGGTATATAAGTCTAAGTGCTATTGCTATTGCTATCCAACACACATTCCTTCTTCTCCTATTTTCCCCACAACAACCACCCTGTGAGGTGAATTGGGGCTGAGGGAGAGTGACTGGCCCAAGGTCACTCAAGCTTATCTTCTCATAGATCAGAATTCCTAAGGAGATTCTCAATCATCCAGGTCAGGGCCGCAATCCATTACTGGGCCATGGCCTATTCGCAACCAGACTCTCTGAGTGGTGGGCTGGTGCACATACGCGTGCATGCAGCTTCATTTGCATGAGCGGTGCGTGTGCGCCTGCTGCTCACACAAACAAAACTGCACGTATGCGCACATGCACACCTGCCCCTCACACAAAACCATCCCCTCTTCTCCCCCTCCCCCCGCACCAGGCCACCAACCCGGAAAGGGTGGGGAACACTGATGCAGGTCATTGATTTTTCGATGATCTGGATCCCAAATCCAAAATTTTGGAAAAGCCCCATTGGGACAACCATGACCTGGATGATTGAGAATCTCCATAGACGTTGTTAGGCAAGGTGGATGTTTAATGAGTTGTGCCCAATTTTATGACCTTTTTTAACCATGGTTGTTCAGCAAATCATTGCAGTTGTCACATGAGTCATGAAATCCTTCAGTGAACCTGGCTTCCTCTGTTGACTTTGCTTGTTAAAGCCAGCTGGAAAGGTTGCAAATGTTGATGAACCTGGGCCACCGCAACTACTGTAAATACATTCTGATTGCCAAATGCCCTAATTTTGATCAGGTGATCATGAGGGTGCTGCAATCATCATAAATGCAAGGACTGGTTATAAGTAACTCTTTTCAATCCTGTTGTAATTTCAAACAGCCACTAAATAAATACTTGTAAGCTGAGCGCTATCTGTATTTTCATTATTTGTAGGTGGGATCAGAATGAACATTGATTGTCTAGAGCAGGGGTGTCAAACTCAAGGCCCGGGGGGGCCGGATCCGGCCTGTAGGGTGCTTGGATCTGGCTCGCAGGGCCGCCCTGGAAACAGCGAAGAACTGGCCAGTGATGCCTCTGCCAGTGAAAACCGAACTTAGGAGGGCCACACGCGGGTCCTCCCGAGCTCCGTTTTCGCTGGCAGAGGGTTGCAGGAGGCCATCGCAGCTGAAAACAGAGCTCAGGAGACCGTTTTCTCTGGCAGAGTGCTCAGGCCCCAACAGGTGCCCCCGACACAAGTGACCCTGGCCATGCCCACTCCCCCCCCCAAGGTCAAACACAACCCTGATGTGGCCCTCAATGAAATCGAGTTTGACACCCCTGGTCTAGAGGGCAGGTCCAAACAGTAGAAATTTAGAGATTTGTTTGTTTGGCTACATCTTGCTATCTGCAGTTGAGCTTAGACTTGAATGATTAATTAGTGCTCTTCTACCGGTATGTAAGGCAGGATGTAATAAAAACCTGCCCTAGGTCTAATTCTTAAGGTTAACTCTATGGATTTTTCCAAGAAAAAAAGTATCTACAATGACTTGTTTTGCACGTACTGCTCTTTCTAAGAATTAATCCTACGATTATGCACTTCAGTAGTTAGTCAGCAGCATTGTCTGGATGTGTGCTGTTAATGACATCACTAAATAGCTATTGCAAAGTTTTTTTGTATGTGTTACTCAGGGTGATTTAAGAG
The DNA here is from genome assembly GCA_003457575.1 of Thermophis baileyi. NCBI lineage: Eukaryota > Metazoa > Chordata > Lepidosauria > Squamata > Dipsadidae > Thermophis > Thermophis baileyi. The sequence continues at coordinate 938,661 of QLTV01001323.1, read as the reverse complement.
TTCTTTAATTTTACAGTCTGCAAAATGTAAGTCCTGAGAGCAGGGTGATTTAATGTGACTGCAGTTTGGGCTTGAGCACTGGAAGGGAGTTCCATGAAAAAGTATTGACCCTGTTCAGATTTTCCTGAGTGTTCGCATGTCTTTGATACTGAATGTTATCAAAGCTTCCTGGGGGTTCTATTGATACATAAAGCAGGGGTCTCCAACCTTGGCAACATTAAGACTTGTGGACTTCAACTCCCAGAGTTCCTCAGCCAGCAAAGCTGGCTGAGGAACTCTGGGAGTTAAAGTCCACAAGTCTTAAAGTGGCCAAGGTTGGAGACCCCTGACATAAAGGGAGCTTGAGAAAAGAAACAGCACTGATGTTTAGGGCTTGTTTTTTTATTTCATAAAGAGAGTCATCCAAGATGTGATATATCAATGCAAAAAAAATTAATATCTCCTGGTTGTACCATGTTTAGCCACAATAAATGTCATCACTTAATACGAAGAAATTGAAGTCAAAACATAAGCCTAATAATAAAACTGAAGCTCTAGGAAAGCTATAAATAGGTAATCCCATGACAAAAGAAAGAATAATGAATGTACTACATGAACCTGATCTCTGCCAACCAATGAAAATCAGAATACACATACACAAATGCATGCATACATCTATTTCTGTTCATGTTCATTCATTTTATTTCACTGATTTCTAAATAGTTGGATTCATTTAATTTTCAAAAAGCTTCCACACCAAAGGAAGATAGCCTTTCCTCTCAAATCTGTCCTTTCTAAATGCAAAAACTCTATGAAATATATTATTCTGCTTCTTTTGTTTGCCAAGCAAAACCAGTTCCCACTCAGGAAACTTGTTAAAAACCTTTATAAAAGAGACAGATTTTGAAGAAGAAAATATTGCGGTTGGAGTGTAACAATAAGAAATACAGATAGTCCTTGATGTACGACAACAATGGAACCTGGAAGTTAAGTTGAAAGTCATTGTCATCGTAAGTAGAGGCACCACATGGCTATACTCAATTTCATGACCATTTTAATATCAGCCGTAAAGTAAATCACGGTGGTCATTAAGTGAATCATGTGGTTGTTAAGCAAACCACATGGTCTTTAAGGAAGTCCAGCATGCCCAATGGGTGCTCTTTGCTATTTTCTGCTAGAAAACATAAACATTGCAAGTCACAGTCATGTAACTGTGGAACACTGCAACTGATTGTAAACACAAGCCAGTTGCCAAGTGCCCCAAAAGAGGTGATTCATGTGATTCATGGGGTGGGAGGCTGGAGTCATAATTTCAAGGATGGGTTGTAAGTAGCTGGTGAGCTCCAAATCAAGTACTGAGCTGTCACAGATTATTTAGACTTGATTTGGGAAAAGTGAGTTTGTTTAAACAAAATGTGAAAGATTTGGGGTAAGGTGAATGATAATTATCTCAGGAGAGGAGTCAGTTGAGCATTTGGCTGATTGCTTTTGTTCATAATCTGAAGTCATGGCAATGATTTTCTGGATTGTTCCCCACAAGTATGATGTACCATTTGGCTTACCAGTTGCATGGAAAAATGGCAATGTCGGTGTGTGATTATGTCAAAGACTTCAGAAACATTTATGAGTTTCTGAGTTTATGCCAGGAATATCCTGGGAGACTAAAAGCTGAAAAGCACATTTTATATACAGTACATACACATTGTTTGTAGATATACAGAAAATGTATACTAGATATCTAGCAAGCTGGTGGATATGGTTGGAAATATATTTAGGCTGAAGCAGATTTAGTGATATTTGAAGCAACAGCTGTTGCACTGCTTAAATTATATCATTTTACTGTGATCATCTTGCATTTATACAAGACTTTTCTGAATTTTCAAACTTTGTACATATATTATTTCTATAAACTTACACACAATATAGAGTTTTAATTGTTTTTCTATAGACTATTTCATTTTTTGCTCTATTTTTCCAAGTATACAGCCATTGCAATGAGACTATGCATAGCATAATTGAGGTACCATTCATGGCAGACATGCAATTTGTATTGGAGATCAGGTTTTATTTCAGGGTGTAACACTATAAACCAGTCACTTAATGAGGGATATATTACTTTCCAGTTCCATGAATTTTTCCCTACTTTGTTGTTGCAATATTGCAAGGAAATTTGATAAAGTAATGAGGACAAATAACAACTCTTATCTGATGTATAAACAGTATGTTATCAGCATTAGAATAAACAAAAGAGAGTTTGTTATAAATCTTACCTTATCTTTTTCATTGTTTTATTTCTGAGGGCAAGAGATAGTAATTTATAAAAACTTTCCTATTGTCATATATTTTGTCTTCCCAAAAGTGGCATATTTTTCTTTAAACTTGTGTTGCTTACTTCCAACACATTGCTCAAATGATAGGCACTAACTCATGGACTATTGTACTTTTATGTAATAGGCTTATTTTGCAGTAAATCACCTTGGGTTAATTTTCTTGGAAATCGTCTAGTACGTAGCAATTTTATTTTGAACTGGTGAAAAACATTTGTCAAAGTTCTTCACTAAAAGCATCTGTAAACATAATTGTGACTTAAGAGAACAGAATCTGGAATAAGGAACTGACAAAATGTTTAGGCTTTGGGCATCCTCTACCAATTATTTAAAAGTGGCTTCAATTTCAAGTAGTTTCCAAATATTGCACAAGTTTTATTAATCTCAGTGAGAGGCTATGTGGCCATATCTTGCAACATTTAGTTGAAAATTCTGAAATCTCACAATACTTTTGTTTAAAAAAAATCATAATGGAAACAGAATTTACTGTAAGTTGCAGTGGATGTCACTGATCCTGCTAATACTTGGTTTCCCATTGCTTTTCTAATTGCTTGCAATTTACCTAGAGTAGAAATAAAAGTATAGTTTACAAACAGTGTGAAGAATGACAATTTGTAAGGCTCTATATTGGTATTCTTGTTTATTTAAATGTTTATAATTGCCATGGATTTGAGGGTAAGATTAAAGAGTATCAAGTTTTCAAATGACAGCAAATTATACAGATTTATCAGATTTAAGAGTTTAAGAACTGAGTCACTGGATGATAATATACCAGGTATAATTAACACAAATAAATGTAAAGAGATGGGCATTGGAACATTTTCTTCTAATTTTGCATAGAAGCTGAGCTATTGGTGACCAACCAAGAAACATTTATTTTCTTGGTTTATGGGGCCAAGATGGAAAACTTCATTACAGATCCAAGGTATGGGGAAAGGTAAATTCCATGGGACTGAAAAATAAAATGGCCATTAACAAAGTTTGCTAAAGCTTCCCCATTGAAGTTGTGTGGACTTCAACTCCCAGAATTCCTCCACCAGCATGTCCATGGATCTTAAAGCTGCCAAGCTTGAGAAACACTGAGCTGCAACATTAATATTGTGACAGAGGCTTGAATAGTTTTGTTCCTCTTTCACGTGTTGTTTGTATTTTCCTTCTGCTGCTACCATCCTTTTTCTGCAGAGAGATGGACAGGGCATTTGGATTGCATTGAATCAAACTGGGTCATTCTTCTGGAATATAGCAAACTCAGCATGAGCTATCTTTATTTACATGGGCCATCTGTTTTATTATTCCTCTGTTATATGACACTGTAATATATGCTAGTTCACTTATTTTTTGTTCACATGCTTCATCATAAAATCCCTTTCAACCCAAATTCAAGTATTACCTAACCAATAAATTAATGCTAAGCCTTTGTGTAGAGTAGAAAAGCAGCATATAGAAAAGCTTAACTGAATAAATATGTGTAGTGGTTTATAAAAGGGTAAAACATCATCAGCCACGCCGTCCTCTCCCTTCCCTTTCTTACACTGTTGAAAATCACAGCTGCCTGTTATCTCCTACTAATGGAAGTTGAAATATTCCAGTGAACTGATTGGTAAGACATTCAGTGCAGCCTTGAAAAGCATGTGCTTACACAGGCTGTAATTATCATAAAGAGTTCACTGCCCTAACCAAACACCTTCCTTGGATGTTTTAAAGAGGTTTCAGTCACATTCATGGAGAAGGCTAGCCATGCATCCATGATCAGAAACAGCATACAGTAGCTTTGACTATTGAATATGGTGAGAGAGCAATAACTGTATTTGGGAGGAAGCAACACTGTCTTCCTTACTCTTTAATTGGGAAATTATAGATAGGAAAAGGACTATAGCGTGAGTCTCTCTTTGTGGGGTTTGGATGTGGAAGATATCCCCTCTTTGTCTTTCCTTGCCATAGTCAAAAGCAGGCATGATTTCAAAACAGTATTCTATCTTGTGAGAGTTTGCCAGGATGTATGTCAATGGATGGCTCACATTTGGTTGACTAGTCTTTGCCTAAGAAAACTGCTATTAGCCCACAGAGTTTCTGTTGGGGTTCCCAGATTATCTGTAATAACTTTCAGACATGTTGACTTGCTACTTGCAGTTCTTTTAATTCCTAATGTTAAGAACTGGTATGGTATCTCCTCCACCCCTATTTTCTGTGAACTTTTTTCCCTAGTGCTCTGGACTTTAGTTTTAAAATGGTTATAGTTAGAAATTGTACGGTAGTTTAAATCTTTAGGAGAAGCTCTCAATGAATACATATTGCTCAATGATCTACATTAAGAAATGTCATATATGTATATTACAAGAAATGAAATCATTGTGATCTGAGTCCTCTGCATTTTCATAATCAGGAAATATTTTTTCCTTTATATGTACTCTCGTAATATTTAGCCTCAAGAAACTGATATTTAAAAAATATTGTTCAGAGCACAAAAAAGCATTAATTTGCTATTTTAAAAGGAGAGAAGAAGCACACAACACAGAATAAAAATGAAGCTGCACATTTATAGCTAAAGGCTTATAATTTTTATTTTATTTTTTGCTGTATGAGTTTAAACAATTTCTTAGCTAGTTGATTGTGGCATTTGGAATTTCAGTAAGCAAATGACCTGGGCAGCAGCTGGTTTGTAGCATTTAAATAATTAATGCCTGTCCAGTTTAGTCTGTTCCCCCCCCCCTCAACCCAGTGGTCTCTAATATCTCATCACCGTATTGAAATTAAGCATGAGCATTCATTGGTACTATTTCTGATGATCACACTTTGGTGGAGTGAGAAAGAAAGACTGACACTTTCGTATCCTGCTTGGAACTCTCCAAGAGAAATTTGCTTGGCATCTCTTGGACTTAGAATGTATTTGATCTTAGTCTAAATGGTGAAAACATATCTTAATACATAGCTTCATTGCCATGTATTTTGAGAGCCAGGAAAGTCTATAGAGTAGTCTGGCTACGGGGTCCCACATCAAACTGTAGATCATATCGTGTAAACTGAGGGCATATTCCGGTCTTGTATCTGATTTTTAAAAAAATATAAATGATGATGCACTTCAATGGTTAGATGGCCTAGACACTGGTATTTGAACATAGATATTTTTAGCATTTATATTTTATTGTGTTTTACTAATCTAGGTGAAATGTTAATATAGATTGCTAGTCCATGTATGATATGCCATGTGCTAAATAAATAACAGCTACAGTTGCAAGAAAAAGTATGTGAACCCCTTGGGATTATGTGGAGTTTTGCATGAATTGGTCATAAAATGTGCTCTGAACGTCATCTAAGTCACAACAATAGAAAAACACAGTCTGCTTAAAATAATACTACACAAACATTAGATGTTGCCATGGTGTAATTGAACATAACATGTAAACATTCACAGTGCAGGGAGGAAAAAGTATGTGAACCTTTGGACTTAATAACTGGTTGACCCTCCTTTGGCAGCAATAACCTCAACCAAACGTTTCCTGTAGTTGCAGATCAGACCTGCACAACGATCTGGAGTAATTTTGGACCACTCCTCTTCACAAAACTGTTTCAGTGTAGCAATATTCTTGGGATGTCTGGTGTGAATCGCTCTCTTAAGGTCA
>QLTV01001323.1:847673-927231 GCA_003457575.1 Thermophis baileyi | reverse complement strand
CTGCGAGGCATGGTTCACATCAGACAGTGCTTCTTGAAACCAGTAAACCCAAACCAGGTGTGTGTTTTTAAAGGGCAGGACAGCTGTCAGCGACACATCCAATATCATCACACTGATTGGAGTCAAGATTGGCTCACTCCTGGCTCCAATTAGCTCTTGGAGAAGTCATTAGGCTTGGGGCTCACATACTTTTTCCTCCCTGCACTGTGAATGTTTACATGTTATGTTCAATTAAACCACGGCAACATCTAATGTTTGTGTAGTATTATTTTAAGCAGACTGTGTTTTTCTATTGTTGTGACTTAGATGACGTTCAGAGCACATGTTATGACCAATTCATGCAAAACTCCACGTAATCCCAAGGGGTTCACATACTTTTTCTTGCAACTGTAGTTATCAGCAACAAATTTAACATTAAGGAGACTTTACCAAACCCTTACAATAAAATGTTATATTAAAATAACTTTTTGCTTAAAATTAATAAACATCCATTTCCCTTAGATTTTTCAGCAAAAATTAAATGAACTTCAAGTCCCACTTAGATTTTCTGCCTTTTAAAACAGATATACCTAGATTAAAGTAATTTGCATGCTTGGGTATATCTGTCTTCCCCTGATGAACTGTCCCTGATTGGTAACTTTCTATAATCTTTCTATTATATTGCTTTTTATTGTTGTTTGTCTAATAATTATGTGAATTCAGCCAGCTTTGGCTTATTCAGTGAACCATAGCACAATATGTGAAACAGCATGGAAACTGATAGCCACAAAGCAAGAAGTGAAGAATTTGGTAAAGTTTGTTGTTTAGCTATTTCTTATTTTCTTTATTTGTATGCATCCAGTCTCCATAGGGACTCATTGCTGAGTAGTGAAGAGAACTGTACGTTTCACTTTGAGAGATAATATTTTAGTCGAGCAGTTTCTGATTATTTTCCAGCTTACTGACTTGCACCTTTATTTGTTTAGGTACACCTTCTGGGTGTTTTTACCATTTGGAGAACCCCATGTAGATGCATTCTAACATTAGAGGGGATTGGGGAGGAGTCAGAAAAATCACTGTGATAAAAGACTCATTTTTAAGCTCTTGAACAAATCAGGAAGCTAATGAGTTTCTTCTGAGTGTCACATGCTGAAGAAAAATAGCCTGGTCCTGACCATCTTTTTTCCCCTTAGGTTTCAGTAAATAAAAGTTAAGTATCTTTCTTATAAACATTGGCACCGCATGGACTTTATTCTTGCTGATAGTAACAGAGAAAAACCCAGCTTTTTCTAATTTGGTTCTTTTTAAGCTTCCTGAAGATCTTGAAAGTTGCCTAGATAGTCCTTGCCTTTTAATGACCACAACTGAGCTCAAACTTTCTGTTGTTAAGTGAGACATTTGTTAAGTGAGTTTTGCCCCATTTTATGACCTTTCTTGCCACAGTTGTTAAGTGAATCACTGCAGCTGATTAGTTAGTAATCCTGCTGTTAAGCGATTCTGGCTTCCCCATTGACTTTGCTTGTCAAAATGTCACAAAAAGTGATCACATGACCATGGGACACAGCAGCGGTCAGAAATATGAACCAGTTGCCAAGCATCTGAATTTTGATTACATGATCATGAGGATGCTGCAAAGGTCGTAACTCTGAAAAACGGTTATATTTTTTCCCCAGTGCCGTTGTAACTTTGAACGGTCGCTAAACGAACTGTTGTAAGTCGAGGACTACCTGTAATTCCATAATATCTGGAGATTCCGAGTCAGGAAGACTTGAAATTACCCAATTGCCACAATTTATACTGTAAGTTCTAGGAATGTTATAACAGCACATTAGCAGGAACGAGTTTTCTGATCCTGCTGGAGATCTGAATCATTCTGTCAAAAATGTTAAAATGTGAATTCTTTGTGACTACCTCGATGTGTCCATGTTATTTTCTTGGCAGAAATGATCCCCGCTCCATTCCTACCAATACTTGAAGAAAATTGGGGTTTCTACAACCAGCTTACCACTCGCAAACCAGAAAGTGTCAGGTCCACAAACGATCAATTTGCTTTCAGCTTTATTGTTCAAAAAAACAAATTGAGGGCTGTCATTTACCTCTGCTCACTACCTTTGTGAAGTTTATACCTGCTGCTTGACTTGACCTCCCTTGACATTTTGTATCTTGGCTCTAGAAATATTGCCAAAAGTAGAAAGAGAATCTTTTGTTAAAGCCCTGCCAGCTCCTTTCTCAGTGTGGTACAGTTTGTTCTGTTATAAGAATGAGCCAGTTCAGTGATTCAATGAACACATAGCTGTAAACCTGCAGGTTGTGGGAGGGGGTGGGGAAACTTGATAAAAGGCTCTAAGGAAAATAAAGAGGAAAGTTTACCTGCATTTGACAGCTCAATGTTTTTCTTACGTTGGGTTTGATACATTTTCAACTCACTGTGGCATAGAGGAACAGCAAATCGTGCATATGTTCAAAATCAAATTCAAAGTACATTAATAGGTCACCAACTAAACTTACAAATTGGATGTTTTCCACAGTTTAATATGTATGCTTTCTTGGATGGGATAAGACAGGCTGAAATAACCTCTCACATTATATTGCAGAGAAAGATAACATCATTTTATAGAACTGGCTCAATCAAAAAAAGTTTGCAAAAGTTACTGCAGGAGGAGTGGCTTTTGAATAGTTGGGAGGCCTGAAGCCTGATACAACTAAGTTTTAGACGCAAAATACGCTGCTAAAGAGCTCTGTTAAATGGATTTAGTCAAACTGATAATTTGAAAGCGAGTTTGGTGTATTGTTTAAGGCACCAGGCTATAAATCAGGAGACTGAGTTCTAGTTCCACCTTAGGCACAAAGCCAATTGGATGTTCTTGGGCCAATTCTTCTCTCTCAGCCCTAAGAAACAAGTAAGCCACTTCTGACATCTTGCTGAGAAAACTGCAGGGACTTGTCAGTCAAGTCACCAGACGTCAACACTGACTTGAAGGCACAAAAATAAAATAAAATAAAATTCAACACTGATTTGAAAAATCAATGTGAATACTATATTCTCTTTCAGTATAAGCCAATTAAGCATTTTTAAAATTGGATGCCATCTACAAAGCACAACTGGATAATAAATGAGTCTTGATACCAGTGTTAATTTGAAATTGATTCAGGGCCAGAGTTTACACAATGGAGTCACATGTAAACACATTTTTTTCTCCTTTTCTAATGGTTTCTTTGATTGTTAGAATGGACCTCCTGATTTTAAGTTAGCTTGCATTGAAATTTCATAGGATTTTTCTTTAGTGGTAGAAGCTATTTCCATGCATTTTAATAATAATTAGAAGGCATTCTGGTTAGTAATGTCTTCATAATATCAGTCATATTTGTTAGATTAGATTTGCCATTATCCCATGATGGCCAGAGGTGAGAAGAATATTCAATATATTTGACAAATATTCAAGTTCATTGAAGTTCAGGATGGCTACTATAAGAAATAGTACTGTAAGAAATAGTACTATTACCACAACATATTACAAAAAAAAATCAGAGGCTGAGAAAGCTGTGGCCTCCCCTAAGTGGATTTGCCAGTCAACACAGCCAATGATGTATGCAGCAAGATATCAGTATAATGAAATATGCATTCTCTCTCCTGAAACGTCATAGAATAGATAATGATTATAAAGCAGTGGCCCCCAACCTTTTGGGCACCAGGGAGCGGTTCCATGGAGAGAGGATTTTCTATGGAACGGAGGGGGCGTGATTTCACGTGCTGCCTACATCCCGCGGATGGGACTTTGCTTGTTTGCACGGCCCAGTTTCTGGTATGCCATGGACCGATGCCAGTCCACGGACTGGGGGTTGGGGATCCCTGATATAGAGTACAATTCCAGTTAGGTAAAAGGTAAAGGTTCGCCTCGCACATATGTGCTAGTTGTTCCCGACTCTAGGGGGCGGTGCTCATTTCCGTTTCAAAGCCGAAGAGCCAGCGCTGTGCAAAGACGTTTCCGTGGTCATGTGGCCAGCCTGACTAAACGCCAAAGGCGCACGGAACGCTGTTACCTTCCCACCAAAGATGGTCCCTATTTTTCTACTTGCATTTTTTACATGCTTTCGAACTGCTAGGTTGGCAGAAGCTGGGGCAAGTAACGGGAGCTCACCCCATTACACGGCCCTAGGGACAATTCCAGTTAGGTAGTTCTAATTCTTTTTTTAGAGTGGGTGAGGAAGAAAGCTATACTTCTCTAAATCTGTTCTCTGTATGAAAGACAAACAAAGAAGAACAAGAGCAATGAATACATCACAAATCTCAATAAGGGTTATATGAATCATTTTCTGAAACTGGGGCTTAGGAGACATGCTAATTAAGTTTTTTCTTGCAAGTTAAAATTGAGTGAAATCAAAACCAATTGCTTAATCCTTGTACTATTGGCATCCTTATGAATGTAATACATGGAATGTGGTATTCCCTTGAATAAATCTGTTAATTTGATTTGATATTACCTCCTATATTTAATAGGTTTGGTTACTTTTTGTTTGGAGACAGGGATTAAACCTCTCTAGAACAGAAATAAAGATAGAAGTATTGAAACGTGAATCCTAAAACATGAACATTATCATTAACATTTGCTAAAAAGATGTACCATTAAATGGAACTTTTACTGTAACTTTCAATTTCAATATTACATTGCTTGAAATAAAGCTAAACTATAATGTGTTTTATATGGGAATATTGCATGGCTTGCAAAATGGCACAAATTGTGTGTATCTGGCACAGATGTGTATACTAAAAGATTAAAGAACCTAGTCGATAATTTTATTTAAAATATTTAAAGCTATCTTTTTAACTGCCAAGGCAAGCAAATAAAAATACTTTAATAAAAAATAGTGTACATCAGCAGTGAAATCTACTTACCTTCCCTACCGGTTCGGAAGCGCCCCCCTGTCGCGCATGCTTTTTCACCCTCTGCGCATGCGCAGAAGGCTTTGCGCATGCGCAGAGGGTTAAAAACATGAAAATGGCGACGTCTGGGTGGGTGGGCGGAGCCTTGCACTTCTCCGAACCAGCAGCTGCCGCTACGCCCGGACCGGGCCAAACCGGTAGCATTTCACCCCTGGTGTACATGCAGCCAAAGCCACCCACTGAGCTTCATGACTGAGTTGGATTTGAACCTCGGACTTGAGCAATTCTTATCCAACACTCTAATCATTATACTAAGAGGACGGGCAATATTGTGGTCTCTTCCAGCCCTATGTTTCTCAGATTCATCGCATTAAAGTTAGATAAACCAGTAGTCTCCATTGTTGTATAGCAACTTCATGTTGTCATGTTAGAGTCAATCAATCCTACGTTTTAGTACCTGTAGTCTGTTGTGCTGCGAAACTGTAATATTGCGTAGTTCTGTTGCAACTATGCAAATTCAGAAGCTCTCTTTGCCTGTTAATCAAAAACATTCAGTGATGATTGGTCTGATCAGGACACAATTCAAGTTGCAGATGTGAGGCTGCGCCAGGTTTCTGATTGTGATTATATAACTGTTCCAGGGGAAACAGAAATGTACAAACAATCCTTTCGATTACACTTTGATATGTTGTCGCTGTGCTTCAGTTCAAGCTAACTTTACATGCAAGGGCCTAGCAAATATTAACTCTGAGGGAATAAGGTCAGGCAGTTAAAAAAATTCAGATTAAACATGCCCTTGTCTAGTAATTTAACTGCATCAAACTTGAGTTTCCCTGGTATTTGGTCTATAGGTGATATACTTGTCATTATTTTTAATTGTGAGAGTCTAGTCTTTTTGAGAAGATTAATGAATTGAAGGAATATTCACTGAAGCAGTAATCCCAGTTTATGAGATATGTAATTGAAGTTGTTCTTTTTTTAAAAAGAAACCAACACCCTTCTTGTTTGCATTTGAGGCCTTTTTAAAATGGGACATTATACTGCTCCACTGAGAAATTATATCTTTTGTATCAATACAGAGAGAGAGAGAGAGAGAGAGAGAGAGAGAGAGAGAGAGAGAAATAGTCATAAGTCACTTGTTTTAGTGCCGTTGTAACTTTGAACAGTCACTAAACGAATAAGTCGACCCTACCTGTACTGCACCAATAAGACCATACCTGGAATACTGAGTCCAGTTCTGGTCACACCGATACAAAAAAGATATTGAGACTCAAACAGTGCAAAGATGATTAGGGGTCTGGAGGCTAAACAGAATGATGAATGGAACTAGGTATGTGTAGTCTAGCAAAGAGAAGGACTAGAGGTGGCATGATAGCAGTCTTCCAGTGGGAACTGCCACAGAGAGGAGGGGATCAACCTATTCTCCAAAGCAGGACAAGAAGTAATGGGTAGAAGATTATTAAAGAAAGATCCAGCCTAGAATTAAGGAGAAATTTCCAGACAGAACAATTAATCAGTGGAGCAGTTTGTCACCAGAAGTTGTGGATGCTCCATCACTGGAGATTTTCAAGAAGAGGTTGGACAACCATTTGTCCAGAGTAGAATAGGGTCTCCTGCTTGAGCAGGGGGTTTAATTTAATTTTAATTTAATTTATAAAATTTATATGCCGCCCAACTCCCGAAGGACTCTGGGCGGCTTACATCATGTAAAAAAAATAAAACATATAAAAACAATTTAAAAAACCATCCATATTTAAAATAAAACATTCACACAACCATACATGGGCCAATCAGAACAACTATTGGCCCCAGGCCTGCCGGAAAAGCCAGGTCTTAACGGCTTTACGGAAGGCCAGTAAGGTGGGGGTAGTACGGATCTAGGGGGGAAGTTGGTTCTAGAACTAGAAGACCTCCAAGATCCCTTCCAACTTTGTTATTCTATAACTTCTATGACTTTTTTCCTTTCTCCTGCTCCCACTCATCTTTGTATGCTGGATGGTTCGTTTCATGCAGTCTACAATCTCCCCTTTCCTAATTGCGCATCACTAAGCAATTTTAAACCTCTATTGCCAGAATGAGCCACATTGGTTCCAGTTGTGCCTTTTAATAGCTTTGTAGTTATTGTTGCGACCACATATCTTCTGGGGGATGCTTTAACCTGGCATTGTTCCCCTGGTATCTGAGATAAATTGGGCACTAGCAACCTCTATACTTTACCTTTGCCTTATTGGCAAAGGAAGAAAAAAAAAACCCCACCCTAACAAAAATGAAATGTTTTTTATAGTGCCATCTTCTGACCTTGTGGCATGAGGAAATCAGCCTGCTTTCTTTTATGAACAATCTCATAAAATATAGACAAAATTAACTATAATTTTTTTGGAAAATGGGAAAACAAAAAAGTTAACATTCTTTTTTTTTTAAAACTTTAGTCATGTGCAAAACAATCTCATGGAGGAAATAAAAACAGAGGGCAGTGAGAATCATAGACAGGGTCTCAAGAGAATTGCTAATGGAAAAACCTACAATTCTGAGTAGACTATTGGACAATTACCTAAGACACACAATTGCAAGCATTCATCAGGGAAATACATATCAGGGATAGTGGAGACATAAAACTTACTGATAAGTGTTCCCAATTAAAATTAATCTTATACAATATTTCTAGCTCAAACGTAATACCCATTCCTTGGAAATAAACAGATTCTTGAACATTTCTTGCTTGCCTTTCTGGATCTTTCAGATTCGTATAGATCGGAACGTAATTAGTTTAATATTTCTTAGTTCTGCTCCAAGCCCTGGTACATGGCTTCTTTCTTGGATTTTAAAGGCAAAGATTTTTCCTCTACCAAAGGAATGGGAGCTGGGGGCTGAAGGGATCTCCTTTTGATATGTGCCAAGGTAAGCATCCTTCGTTAGGAGGATCCTACTGGAGGCAGAGAAATGTGCTTTGAGGAAGTCTTTGGTCTATGGGACATGCATCTGATAGTCTGGACTACTTCACCACAACCGGGCTCCACATAGAAGAGCCACCAGTATAATGTTCTAAAGGTAACATATTGGGTCATGCTTCTTTTACTAAAGTGTAGCATGGGTACAAATCCATTTCTCTTTGGATGTTAGATTATCACTGATAATGCTGACATATAAACAGTGCCTGCAAATTAGAGTATTGCTCAAGCAAAATGCTAAGGCATCATTATTTGCATGTGGTTGGGCAATTTATTTTGTATGCGGTTCTGATTTGAATTCTAGAAAAGCAAATTGATTCTGTATCTTATATGGTTGAGAAATAAAAGCTGTATGATTATACTGGTATAAGGATTTCATAGTCTTTGGTTAACGTACTGTTCCTTTGTTTTTTAGATTCAATGGCAGATGCAAGTGGTTGTTCCATTTCTTGACGTACATATGTCTGGGATCATGGATTTGCTCAAATTTACTCTGCAAACTTTATTCAAAAAATAATATTTGCCTCCTAAGCTTTGATTGTATTCACTGGTTGCAATAATGGCCAGCAAAAGAAAATCCACAACACCTTGCATGATACCAGCAAAAATGTTGGCATCACAGAAATCCACTTCTGTTGGAGTAAATTATGAAGGAACTCATCAAACATTGGTTCCCAGTACTCTGCCTAATTGTGATACCACTGTTGATAATCATGGTAATGGGACCTTGTCCAATGGACACAATGGAATTATAGACAGCACTTCTTATAGATGTACAGGTTGCAATTTCACTACTCAAGAAATTAATCAGTTCCTTACTCACCTTGATTCGGAGCACACAGACTTTAGTAAAGACCCCTCCTTTTTGTGTGTGAAATGTAATGTCTTGGTAAAGAGCCATGATGATCTTTCTCATCACAATGCAGAGCACCATGTTGGAGAAACAAACTTAATCTGGAATGTAGTGAAACAAGCTAACCACATGATTGTGGAACAGACTACTGGAAATATCATCAGTGGTAGTCAAGACCACTTGGGGGATATTCCTGAGGAGAGTCAGGAGAGTCAAGCTGAAATTATTATTACCAAAACGCCCATTATGAAGATAATGAAAACAAAACCAGAAGTTAAAAAAATCCACACACTGAAAGAAAATATGTCTAGTAAATCAGTAGAGACAAAAGGTGAACTGTCATTTACCAATGGATCACTGCCGGTTAGCCAGTCCGGCAAATCAACCACCATTGTCAATGGGTCAGCAGTTGGAAATGTACCTATTTTACAAGCAGGCATAACACAACTTGTGCAACTGCAACAGCAAGCACAAGTTCACCAGCACCTACCGACATCAAAATCCCTCCCTAAGGTAATGATTCCCTTGAGTAGTATTCCAACTTACAATGCAGCAATGGATTCTAACAGTTTTCTTAAAAACTCTTTTCATAAGTTTCCCTACCCTACCAAAGCTGAACTTTGCTACTTGACTGTGGTGACCAAGTATCCAGAAGAGCAGCTGAAAATCTGGTTTACAGCCCAGAGGTTGAAACAGGGTATTAGCTGGTCACCTGAGGAGATAGAAGATGCACGGAAAAAAATGTTTAACACTGTGATTCAGTCTGTTCCCCAATCCACTATTACAGTGTTGAATACACCTTTAGTTGCAAGTCCTAGTAGTGTTCAGCATCTCGTTCAGGCCAGTTTGCCTGGTCATTCAGTTGGAAAGCCTGAAGGAGCAAGTGGCATGCTGGTCACCCAACCAATAATAACAAATGGACTTCAGGGAGCAACTTCATCTCATGCAATAGGTTTAACCTCCATTCCAAAGACCCAGATAGCTAAACCTCCAACCACTGTGTCAATTTCCAGTATTGCATCAACTGTGAATGTAGTTAGTGCTGCTCAGTCACAACTTTCTGCTTGTCCAAACATCTCTTCACAAGCATTCTTAGATCCTAACTTATTAAAAAATAAGAAGTCTTATGAACAGTTGTCTGCACTGAAAGATAGTTTCTGTAGGAATCAGTTCCCTGGCCAAACTGAAGTTGAGCGTCTGACAAAAATCACAGGACTTAGCATCAGGGAAGTTCGAAAGTGGTTTAGTGATAGAAGGTATCACTGGAAAAATATTAGAGGCAACAAATCTGTGCTTGGTGGGGATAGCACAATGATAATAGACACTGTACCCGAAATCACTTTTACCACTTCACCAAAAACAACCACGGAGTTAACTTCCACATCAGCAGCAACACCTGTTCACACACCAGCACGTCGGCAATCCTGGCATCAGACCCCTGATTTCTCCACTGCAAAATATAAGGAGAGGGCCCCAGAGCAACTCAGAGTTTTGGAAAGCAGCTTTGCACAAAATCCCTTCCCTTCAGAGGAGGAAGTAGACCGTCTGAGAAGCGAAACTAAAATGACAAGGAGAGAGATTGACAGCTGGTTCTCGGAGCAAAGGAAAAAACAAGCGGACAAAGAAAGAAAACAACCAGCAGATGAAGATGCTGAGGATGAGTCCGTAGAAGAGGAGGAGGATTTGGATGACTTCAGAGCGTCAAGTGATAATGGTTCCTTGGATGAAGCTGGAAGTTCTCAACTTCCAGGTGAACGTAAAGTGACCCCAATAAAAATCAACCTTAGAAACTTTAAGGTGACAGAATCAGAGGGGAAAAGTGAGTTGGCAGTGTCGGGTGCCCAAGCGACAACAGGGAGTTCTAGCAGGGCACAGAAACCTAGGCTCTGCTTTAAAAAGACTGCTCAGCAGAAGCATTTGCTTAAACAGCTGTTTGTAAAGACACAGCGTCCTACTAATGAACAGTATGACCAAATATGTTGTCAGACTGGACTTCCCAGGGTTGAAGTAATTCGCTGGTTTGGAGATAGCCGCTATGGTTTTAAAAATGGAAATCTGAGGTGGTATGAAAACTACAAAAAAGGCATTTTCCCCAAAGAGCTATCGATTTCCGGTGAGGTCAGCCAGGAGGTCCTCCAAGACTATTTTCAAAAGAACAAGGTTCTATATGAAGATGATCTCCAAGATCTCTGTGAAAGAACTCAGATGACCACCTCGCAGGTTAAATTGTGGTTTGCTGAAAGACTAGGGGAAGAAAGCAAAGCAGTATCTGATGCAAGTAGTGATAGTCAGCCCCCAAGTATTGGTGATCCAGCCAATAGTCAGAAAGGAACTTTTGATACTTTTTCTGAAGTTTCTGAGAACAGTGAATCTTGGGAACCTGGAGGTCAAGATGGAAGCTCAGAATTTGGAGATACAGATAGTCATCTGCCTGCAATACATTCTGGTGAGTGGTTTTGCATTTTTTGTTAACATTTTTGTTAACTTATTTTTGTTAAACTACTGCATAAGAAATGTATTTAAACAAAACAGTGGGGAAATGAACAAAAATAATAATATTAGATTATCTGCTGCTCTTTTTTTAAATAGGAATAATAGCAATAGCACTTAGACTTACCGTATATACCGCTTTATAGTGCTTTACAGCCCTCTCTAAGCGGTTCACAGAGTCAGCATATTGCCCCCAACAATCTGGGTCCTCATTTTATCCACCTCGGAAGGATGGAAGGCTGCTGAGTCAACCTTGAGCCGGTGAGATTTGAACCACTGAACTGCAGCTAGCAGTCAGCTGAAGTAGCCTGCAGTACTGCACTCTAACCACTGCGCCACCTCGGCTCTTAGGGAAGAAGAATGAAGAACAGGATCCTAAGCTATCTTAAGACATTGCTTTCTTTATATGGTTTGTGATTATTTTCTGTCACACTGAATGGAGAGAAATAGAAGTTACCCAATTCCTATAAGAGTAACAAAGTAATTTGTGTTCCATTGGGATACTAATTTTTGGCTGATTATAGTTTGGATGGAAATCTAAATAGCAATTTCTACTGTTTATCTATTGTTTTCTTGATAGATTTAAAGTTCTGTGCGGGCATTCCCTTTTCATATTTAACAATAACAGTTCCAGCCCTCCCTTCATCCTAGCTAACTGTGTGTTTAGTAAGGCAATATTTGTAGGCTCCTGTTATGTGTATGCAAATTTTGCCAGTGATGCGAACATGTGAACAATGAGGCTTCAACACAGAGAAGAAGAGCTTTGCATTAGTGCCTTTGTGTTATACTCATTTCCTTTTAACAGTCGTTAAACCCTCTAAAATAAAAAAAAAAACATTATTTTAATCTTTTTTTTGAAGATAAATAAAAAAAAATCACCCCTTCCCCACAAAAAAAAAAGCTGCCATGCTGCAAAGCAAATCACTTGCCTCTAGTGATTTTTATTTTCAAGAATGCCCATTACTCTTTCTTAGAAAATGAAAAAAGTTTGGTGAGAACAGCCCAGAACCTGGAAATGTGCCAACTTCTCTTCCAAAAAGACAAAAGCAAACTGAGTATCTTGTGGAAGGAAGGGAAGAATGGATGTCAGGCAACAAAATCATCAGTTTGTCTTCTGAAAAAATGTGGTCTGTAACTCATCACGTCCACAGTGACAGGCACTTTATTTGAGTCCATATTATGCTTTCAACTTGTGAAATGTAATCTACTGGCCTCCCAAAGCGTGGAGAATCCTATTCTGTATCTCCCCCCATGAATGGTTTTTTGCGAGGGTCAGGAAAACTCTGGAGTTTAGTTTCAGCTTTCCATATGATTATTCATGTGACAGGAGTGTCTGAATAGAGACTATAAATCAGTAAATACTGCCTGTAGATCATTTGCTCCTTAATCCTTAATTTGTATATTGCAATTTATAATAGCAGTTTCGAAGAACAATTGAAGTTTCAACTATAGGGGAGACAATAAAAGGGAGAGAAAAAGAGAGAATCTGAAGTGACATGGCTATGAGTGGTTGAATAGTTAGAGAATTCAGCTAGAGACGTAATAACAAAGATGGGTTTTAAAATAAATCTTGCTGGATAGAAAGAAGACTATATAATTCAGTATTGAATTATGGAATTGGAATTGTATAGAATTTAGGATCTGAATTTGAAATGAACAGAGTAGAAATGATCCACTAGTTAGGAAAACTACAAATTTTTAGGGTTTGGAGATGGAAAAGTGAGAAGCAAAAATCAAGCAGGGATTAAAATGCACAAACACACACACACACACACAAGTTCAGAAACACAGCTGAGAAAAAAGAATTTTTAGCCAACCCCTCCATAATATGAGGCCTTGGTTTTAAAGCACAATTTCCCATAAACTCTCTCCTTTTTCTCAGAGCAGTTCAGGTCATGGTGACTCCCCCCCCTCCCAGTTCTCTCTCTTGGCCCCTTTGCTTGCTAATTCATCCAATACTGTAGAACACATTGTGACACATGTATTTGTTGCTTTCAGAAATGGATTGAACCACCACTGCCTTCGCTCGAACAGTCGGCCAACTTTGTAAGAACCTAGCAGCTGTGGGTCATTCTGAATCTTTGTTGAAGATTGTAATGCCAAGGTCTTCTTTTCGTGAAGCACAATTTGAATTTGGAGGTTGCAGGGAAGACGTCAATAAAGAAAACTGTAAGGTTCGGGTTGGGGGAAGTCTAGCATTCTGTTTTATGATTTAGGAGAGTGTTCGCCAGATATTCTCCTTCAGGCTTCAATTAGTGGACACTGTCTTTCGAACTTCATATTCATATGGAACCAGCTTTTTTAATGCCAGCAACCAGCCTTTCTCTGCATTGGATCATGCATCTGAAACATTGTGTTAAACATTCTTTTTTTTCCCCACCATAGAAATGAGCTATCATTTGTACAACATATTCTAAATACTTTCAGTGTTTGTTCTCTGAATGCTCCATCTTTGCATTTACTGTATTCTCTTTACATTTTAATCTCTAGATTTTGCAGATTTTGAAAGTACAGTAAAAACCTTGATCTAACAGGCCTTTTGAGTGGAAGCAGTGGCTGTTGATACCTGATGTCATTTGTGGTAGCTGTTGGTACCTAATTTATCATTTAGGTAATCTGCAGTATTGGAAATGATGTGAATGCAATCACTTGCAGCAAAATCGCCATTCTCAAGGATTGAAACCACTTTCCATTGTATCTAAAACTTATCAAACTGAGAGCCATTGAACTGAGGATTTGCTGTACAGGTGGAAGTCTATGCTCACTTCCCCAAGAGTAAATCCCAAAAAAGTCAATGCAGCTTCCTTACATACAATGGAGTTATATATGTCACTAGATAATCTGTGACCTGTTGTGTCATCCTTTGAGAGAAAGGTAGTACAGCCTTGTATGACCAGAATAAGTATTAAATTTTAGCTTGATTTTTTTTTATCCCAATGCTGGATGGCTACATGATCATTTAAGAAGAAAATAGAAAAATAATTGTAGTTTCAAATGAACTTCAATAAATCAATATTTACTTACCTAAACAGATAGATTTAATGACCATAGGAGGGCAAAAAAACAGGGGTCTCAGGAACAACCTTTGACTTCCTGCCATCTTCCCCATTGACTTTGCTCATGGGAAGCTGGCAGAAAGTCAGAAATCATGATCACGTGACTGCGGGGAATTCAGCAATAACACAACTTTGTGAATAAAATGGTCTGAAATCATGGAAATTTCAATTCCACAGGAGTAATGGGCTCTGGATTATTTTACACATTCTTTAAGTTAATAGATTTAGGTACCTTGATTTAAAAACTTGCATAATGCACCATTTGGGCTAACAAGTGTACAGACAAACAAATAAACACAGTGAGAGTTTTAGTAGTATATAGATAGGGAAGGATCTGGTGAGTAATATTTCTAGTTCCGTGCATAAAATTACAAAATGAAATTGGGTAACTATAACAATCTTCACTAAATTTCACGTGCATAGAAGCAAATGAATATTTCTTTTAATGCATTCCAGAAACTAAAAGGGTTGAAATTTAGGTATTTTGTGTGTAAAAGAGAGAAAACAACAAATCATAAAAATAAAAACACCCTTGTTGTGGATGTCATCTATTAGCAGATGTTCATTAACCATGAGCCCTGTAAGAATTTCTGACTTGAAAAGGCACCCCTTAATCCTCAAATTTAATTATTAACTTTGCTGAGTTTTCAGGGTTGTAAATGCTAAACTGTGACTGTTTTGTTATTAATTGCAAATACCGTACATTTACTACTTTTATCAATATTGTAACAGGAAACTCTAACCCACTCAAATAGCTGTGATCATGAAGGCATTTAGTTTGCAGTATACACAATTTCTTTCTTTACATATAGATCAGAATTGTATTGGATTCCAGCACTTGCATCATAAGAGTGCACTGTCTGTATTTTTAACTTTTACTGCTTTTTCTAGCTATTCATAAGCTAGAAAAAAAACCTGAAAAGCTTCAAGCTTTGCTAAGTTCATAACACACTCAAACATATATACTTATAGTAGGCATGCATTTTTGTCTTCACTATTCATTGTTTTGGAAAGATAACTACTACATTATTTTAATAATGTAGAAAGTTAGACTATAACATACTGGGGCTAATTACTGTTGGTAAGAAATGTTTTAGATGGTTCATTTGGTGGCATTAAATTTTCCCGGAGTTCTACTGGGTAGAGCCTGGGAAACCTGCTTTTGGTCAGAACCATCTCCTCATGGTCTTCCAAAGACAGTGAGAAATACCGGCTGTCATGCAGGGGTTGTATTTGGGATTGAATCTTATCTGTTTTCCCCCAAAAGGTTAACTTGCCTAAATCAACTTATACAAACTCTGGAAACCCTCCAAATATATGTTCAACTTCTAGGATTCCCTGGTCAGCATGATCATTACTGAGAATTCTGGGAGTTGTAATCCACTTATTTGAGTCTAGGGTAGTTTTCCCCAGTTTGGTACTATTGATTGGAGAAGAGGAGAGTTCAAATCCAACCTATCTGAGGGCATCAGATGGGGAAAGGTTCTTGTATTTCTCCTTTTTAGGATTTTTCTCAAGAAAATGATTAATGCTCCTCATGGCATTAATATCCAGGCTCAAGATGTGTTATGCAAACCTACATGTGTATTGTGTACAATATATTATTGGCCACCGAGTTCAGTTTAGCAAGGGACTGTCAGGATGGAAATAAGTATGCTAAAACTTATTTAGAAGTTTTAAAATGCCACAATTGATGCAGCAACTTAAAATGCAAAACCGGAAAGTGTGCATGTATGCACATACACTGTTTCAGGTATAAAAAAAAAACTTTGTATTCTTTCATATTTGATGCCATTCTCTCAATCTGTCTTTCAAGGAAAAAAATCGATTTGTTCAAATGCATTTTAATTTGGCTTTCTTTAATTGCGTAGATAAATCCATATGCTGAAAGAAGAATATAATTGTAGCTCCCCTCCATACTATGTTTAAAAGCTATCCATGGCTCACAGATGTCTTTCTACAAAGGAGGCTTGCAATCTGCCATTTATCCTTGAGGGAACCAAACTAACATGCACAGCTTTGAGAACAAAGAATTCTGCTTCTAAGACTGTGGGAAGGCTCCAGCAGATTTCTTGTATTGCAGGAGTGCCAAGAATCTACCTGTTACTTCTATTGGCTTTTTTCAAAATACATGTTACTTGTAGAGTAAATGAAAATGACTTTGCTCAGAGCAGGTTACCTTTGCTAATGGATAGGAGCTGGAATAGTAGGAGGTGGGACCCAGTTGGTTTTACAGGAAAGCCACCAGAGAACAACTACAGCCACTTCCATTGGAATGACAACAGAGCTTGAGTTCCCAAAGGAAAAAGCAATGTTGGTCAGTTCAGTGGAATTGATAGAGGAGCAGTTCTCTCTCTTCTCTCCAAACATGCTGGTTTGTTTTCAATATATACATAGTAAATACATATATTCAATTAGTTTATTCATAGCATCCACATAAAAATGATACATATACAGATGGCTGTTTAATTGGAAACTCCACTCAACTCTTTGAGGAGAGCTTGGAGTTTGGGATGCATTTAAAGCATTGCAAGCATGTTCAAAATCGCGCTCTCCAGATTTTATTCAAGGAGGGCAGCATGGTGCTCAACCCAATTTATTTGGAAAACGAGCTATTGATATTGGAGCAACTCAATTCCTCATGTTAGTTGGATCAGAGTGGCCAGGCTTTGTGACAAATTTAATACCATGGGCATGAATTGCAGGACATAAATTTCTGCCCTGATTTTGGGCAGAACAGATCAGAGTGAAGATAACAAACATAATTAAATGGATATCTGTCTTAGGGAAGTATCAAAGTATTTCTGGCATAGGGAAGTGTGTCATGTGCTTGCTTGTGATAAAGTTGCTACCCCATGGAAGTAATAAATCTGTAGTACAACCACTTGCTTACATGTAACTATTAGTTTTGATCCTAAAATAGTGCAGAGTCCAACAGTGGCACTGCCCTAGATAGAAATGCAGGCTGATAACTTGGATTCATTGAATACACAAATGCACACATTATGATGGATAGGATACATTTAGCTGAACCAATAACTTATTTCTGACATGTATATTCCAGTAAGCCCATACTGAAGCCTCCCTTCACTTTCTCTTTTTGTGTATTAAAAGGTGATACACTTGCAGTTAAATTTATCCATTGAGTTAATTGTGAACATATCTATTGATAGATCAATCAATCTATCCAACTTAAATTCAGGGGGAGTTGTACTACCATGTCATGATGGAGTCTACGCAGCTCAAATTCATTTAACAAACAGGCTTTGGATATGCAAGACAGTTTTATTTAATAGGAAATTAGTATCTATGGTAAATGCATTATCTTGGTTTCTTCGTCTAGCAAAAAGTGCAGTTTTTGAAGCAGAATTTTAAGGGTAGATTTTGATCTCAGTGGTTTTGCAGCAGCATTTCTTGTCACAGGAAGCAACACCACAATGCATAAGGCTTTACATGACAAGACCAAGTATATAAAGAGACTGGTACAGTGGTAGATGACATTGTTTGCATTTTGAATATTTTAGGTCAGTCCCTGGCATTCTAAGAAGGGTTGAAAGACCCAAGCCACTACATAACTATAGGTAGTGCTTGCTTAATAACCATTCAGCAACTGTTCAAATTTACGATGACACTGAACAAAGGGACTTACTTCCAGTGCCTGAAATTATAGCCATTGCAGCACTCTGCGATCTGGGTTCTTGGAAACCTGTCCGAACGTATTCCAAGAGTCCCACAATTATGATTGGCACTTGAAATTTTCCCTGCCAACTTCCCCAGAAAGTCAATGGAAAAGTCAGCAGGGAAGGTTGCAAGCTGCTGCTGGCTGCTGACACCACTCCCTCTGGTTCCTAAGGGGTTGGCTGAAAAAAAGGTCCATCGGGACCCTTGTTGGGACAGACCTATTTAGCCAGTCTCTTTGAGAGCGGAAGGGCTGCCTGCCAGATTGATTTCACCCCATGCAGGGTGGAGTCTCTTTGCTAAGCAACCCTGTTGCTCTCAAAGATACTGGCTGAAAAGATCCGTGCTGAAAGCCAAGTGGGATTTTGGCACAAGGTGTTTGCACTAAGGGGTGTTTACAGGCAGGTTGGGTCCAAGAGCCCCAAGTGCTGCAAGTGCCCCAGAATTTGCTTAAGAACCACAATGACTTACGACCCAAATTGTGGTAGTAAGTCGAAGAGTAGTGGAACAGTACTGCAAGTGATATTTGGCCAGCCTCCCTCAACCTTGTGCCCTTCCAACAGGTTAGAGTACAGTTCTTATGGCCCTGAGCCAACAGAACTGGAGGACATGTTGCAATAATATTTTTAGAGAATAATGAGCTAAATTAGTTTGTATTTAAGTAAGTTCCCAGTTCAAGGGAACATGATTTCGGCTGGAATATGGATATGGTAGATCTACCCAATCAAACAAAAGTTAATTATGAAATAACCTGAATCTTTGGTGCTAATTAATATTAATACCCAATTAATAACAACTTTTGTATTGCATTTGATTAATTAAACTGATTAAATCAATCAGAACAAATAGAAGTTGTGGCCAAAAGGGCCTTTGCACAGGTACATTTACTGTACCAGTTGTGTCCTTTCTTGGACTGGAGTTCTTCAGATAAGTCACTCATCCCCTAGTTACCTCATGACTGGATTAATGTAGTACGCTTTACAAATGGAACTGCCTTTGAAGACCATATGGAAGCTACATATGATCCAGAATGCAGTAGCCCAAACAGCGATAGGGGTGCTATCTTATATGTATGTGACTCAGATGCTTCCTGGTTGCTGCTTGGCTTCTGGGTTAAATTCAAGATGCTGATTATCAACTTCAAGGCATAGGCCTGGTTGAGGCCTCTTGTCTACAATTGTCTCTGTCCACCCACTAGGGTCCCTCAGGATGGGCATGTTCTGGGTTTCATCATTTAAAGAATATCATCTTGGGGAATAAGGAAGCACACCTCATCTATTGCAATTCCTCCTTTTTGGAATGATCTTCCCTCCAGAGATTTTAGGAAGATTTGCTCTCATCCTTTCAGTTTTTCAGAAAATCACTAAAAATGTGGTTATTCTCCCAGTACTTGGGAACAGGATGATTGTCTTTTGTTCTAGTTTTACTTTGTTTTGATCTGTTCTGTTTTGGTTTTGTTCTGGTGTTTTTGCTTCTCCATTTGGTTGTATTTTTATAGGTTAACTTTGTTGTATTTTTATAGGTTAACTTTTTTTTAAAAAAAGGTGTGAAGTGGCCTATAAATCAAATAAATAAATGGGAAAGTCAGATACTTTTTCAAGAACCAGATTTTTTTTTTCATTTTCATTTTTGTAAGACTATTAAAATGTTTTGGTTAGAAATGTATCTCTAGCTGAAACCACTGTAAGATTTTAGAAAGTGTAGACATCCTATTAAGGCTTTTGCTAAATCTTATACATTTCCTAAAAGCAATAACCTTAACCTTTACTCTGTTTCTATCTCCCATATTTCACAAATAGGAGAGAAGGTGCAGAGTGGGCGTTAAAAGCATTTAGTAAGCCCATTTACTGACTTTGCAAATAAATCATACCTGGACAGTCTCACTGGAGTTCCGGTATAGTTTCAGTCTGAACCTTTATACTATGGTATCCTTCATGAACCTGGCCATTCAAATGTAATTGTTTGTATTTATGTTAACGTATTTTAAACCATTTGTTGTTAGAATAATTAGAAGTTAAAACATAAGATACAATAAGAATAGTTTTTCAGTAAAACATCTTTTATGAGGGAAAGGTAGGTAATCAAAAACAGAGTTTCATGGCAGAAGAACAGGTGTTCCAGAGATATGGCCAGAAAAGTTTGCATCTCCGCTATATGAGAATTTTCAGAATCTGATCTTAGTAACATTTCCCATTATTGCCTTGGTGATCTAATCATCCTAAAAAGAGAGAGATATTCTCTTTTCAATCTAGAGTTACTTTATTTTATTATTTTATTTTTATTTTTTATTTTTAGTATTTTAGTATTTTACATTTTATTTTATTATTTTATTTTATTATTTAATGATCCAAAGCCATACGAGACTATATTAGAGACATGGCAATGGTTGGCCCATTGCTCCTTGTTTTAGAAGGGTCCGAAGAGTGATATGGAAAGTGCAAGGTTCATACAGACTTTTACATCATGATTTTCAGTATTTAATTTTAAATGGAACCCCACCCCCCTTCATTGAGTGTTGGCAATATTTTACATCATAATTATGCAGTGCAAATTGTTAGGGGCACATACAGCTTAAGAGTCATATATCAGGAAAAAAACCCACCTGAGTGTAGTTGGGGACATACCTTGGACCAAGCAAGCCTGCCTCAGTAACTCCAATAATTCTGGTGTCGTTTTCACCAGGGCTGAGGTGAGAGCATTCATTTCATCACCATTTGGAACAGTTCTACTAGGTTGCTACTTGAGAATGCAACAGAGACAGTAAAACCTGGTGGTGTTGCTTAAAGTTTAGACTACATGAAAATCATTGGATGGATTTTTTTTCTGTGTTTTCTACTTTCTGGCCTACCCAGCCTTTCTCAAGCTGTGAGGTGAGGCACTACAAAATATAAATTGGCTCAACTGTGACATTCCATATGTGTCTCTTTTCAAAAGTTTCAAATATGATAGTCTAGTGTTACACCGAGAGTCATTGTGGGCCATTTCTGATTTGAAGCTGCTATCAGGCAGATCACACATATACAGAGTTCCAGATGTCATTTTGCTATCGTTTGAAACCTCGAAGGAGTTCTTTTCACCCTTTGTGATTTTTTCTCTCTAAATAAACAGGCACAGGGGTAGATGAAATGTGAGGCTGTGGGGAAATTCTGAACCAGAACGCAAAATGTTTTTAGAAGGGGGTTGGAATTTGTTCAGCCGGCACACATTGTCTCTTCGTGTGGTATTTATTAGTCATACTTTTATCGCTAATTTCATCTGTTCCTGAGACTGTTTTTTATTTTGTTTTGCTTTAAATTAAGACTCAGTTCAACCACCCTTTTGGAATAGAAATAGCACATTGTAAAATGCTTAATCACAAGCTGGTGTGCATGAGGTTTACAGAATAAGCTCTGTCTGCAGGGACATCTGTTTATTCTGTTTGCAAAGAATCATACCTCAGAAAGTGCTAGGAGGTTTTCCCAACACTGGATGAGATTTAGATAAAGAGGAGGAATGAAGGAGCACCCAACTTCCAATTAAGAGTCACCATTTGATCACCAGGGTCTCCATTAAAAGGCCAAAGTAGTATAATAGGTGCTACAAAAGACCAGCCTGAGCAGAACACCTGGGCCAGATGGACATGGTTGAACCTATTCTACAGTAATTGTCCACGTGCAACTCTTCTATGGGATTCCCATAAGAACTGATTGGTTTAGATATACTGTTATCTGCTGCCTTTAAATAGGACAAGTTTATCAACTGGAATTATAAGCCTTGGTCAAGTTCACCAAACTGCTGTTGCTTAGACATGCCAAGAACTGGATATGTGTTATATCTGCCTAGATTTGTATTTCTTCCTTAGATATTGCAAGATGGGGGAGGAGGGGCATAGACAAGAGTGACTCTAATACTAGTTTTGAATTTATGCATAAGCACTCTTGAATTCCCCTAAAGTTGCCACATGCCTTTTGAATATTACTAAGACCAGCAAAAATACATCTGAAACAAAAATCCCAAAAACTCTAGATATGTGCCCAGGATCAGCTTTACTTATAATACTTTTCAAAACTTGTATTCCTTTTTAAAACCAGGTGTCCTGATGTTGTTAATGAGCAGGAAGGCTCTATTCCTAGGGTACAAATACTGTAAGTGAAAAGTATTCATGCCAAAGCAAAATTGCAGAATACTGAATTATCTCCCCCCACCCATCCAATCTTACACATATCCCCCCCTCTATTTTCCCAACAAAGTTACCTATTTAGGATAAGCGGGGATAAGGATTATTTACAGGTGCTTTTGGAGAGCTTTGTAGATACCATCTGTTTTAGGATGCTTTCTGAAGACAGATGGATAAAGCTTTTTTCCTCCTTTGTAAAATTATCTCACTAAACAGACTGGCTAAGCTCTTTAGCTTCCCAAGCTGATGATAGGGAAACTATTGTAAGTAGCGCTGGGCTAGTACAAACTTCTGTTTATATAGGAGTAGGATTAATTTACAAACCATGACAAAAATCAACTAATTTTTGTACTTTTGGTAAAACTTTTTTGAAGAAAAGACTGAAGCTGTTGATGTGGGTAAATGCTAATGTAGTTCTCCTGCAAGAGAGAACCGGCGCCTGGCAACTATGGCGCCTGCTCTTTTTCAGCAACGATGCCACTTCTGCGAAGTGAACTACAGCAAGTTTCCCTTCATTTTGTATATGTGGCTATGAGGGTGGGAACAGCTTGCTTATACATTTTGATGAAATGAGACCTTATTGGTTTTGTCTTAAATAAACAATTGAGAAATAAACAATTTTCCGCACATTCTTGATGAAATGGGTTTGGTTTTTTTTTTGAGGGGGGAGGTCTGAATAGTAATCCTTTTCAATGTGACAGTTGGTTACCTCCTTGAGCTGCCTGTCACAAAATCACCATCAATGTATGTACAAGTGGATTTGAAAAATGTGGACCACTGTCCTATACACAGCTTTCCAAACTCAGTGGGGAAGAGCCATGCTGCCACAGATTAGAGATTAGACCGATATAAAGATGATCAGAGTCTGTCTAGTTCTCATTGCAACATACTGAATGCAGAGCTGGTAGGTGTGGGGTTTTAGTATTCTCACTGAAGGAATAATGGGTTGATAGCATTTAAATGCATCTTTCTTATAGATCAGTTTGCTATTCAGTGGACCTTCATGGTGTATTAACTTCAGTGTAATGTTTTTACTGTCCTTCAGATATTCTTTCTTCCTTTTTCAACTGTCTGGTACTTGCAACATTCCACATCCACCTACAGTTCCTTGTCAACTCTACTGAGATATGCCCCTCCTGATGTTAACCTCTCCCAGTCTATCCCCATTGACTAGCCGCTGTGTCTTCTATTGTGCCATTAATTTTTGCACAAAGCTTCTGATGTTTCTAGTGATGTCTTTTAGTTTGATTATCCAGTTATGTGGCAGGGAGTCAAATGCCTTTTTGAAATCAGTGCAAACTACAAGTTGGTCTTCCTTCGTTTTTCAAAAACATCTTCTCAATTATTATTATTATTATTATATGTACAACAATGTGAAAGCTCCCAATTCTTTAGGTGGTGTTAGCCTACGCTTATTATTGTAATTCATGAAAGTGTTTTTGGAAAATCACCACCACCACAAATGCCTATCCTAGTCCTTGGGAAGGACTCAGTAGGTAGATAAAAATGCCAAATCCAGTGTAAACATCTGGCTGACTATGTGACCAACAATAATAATTTACATTTATATGCCACCCAACGCCCAACAACTCTGGACAGTTTAAAAATGATTGAAAACAGGAAACAAAACAAAATCAGAAAGAACAAATTGATAGAGATGATAATCTAGATATAAACAAAGAAAAAGGGGGCTTCAATCATCATCAAATATCTGATCAACTGTCTTGACATCATAGTGCTAGACAAAAACAATAATTAGAACATGCTTTAGGTACAATTGGCAGGATTGCTCTTATTTAAAGTAGACACATGTTCCAGCATCCTGGGTTTTTTGTTACACTTGAATCACTTAGAAAGGTACACTTTCTAAAAGGGTATTTCAAGGGTATCGTGAATTTTTTAAAAAAAATTTAAAAAAGAATTTATTAACCAGAATGTGCTTTTATATCATCTGTTTGTTTGGGAATTCTGTGCCAAACACAGGAAAGACACACTTTCCTGTGTCTTACACACCATACCAGGTATGGAAGCCCAAGCTGATAAATTAAGCTTCAGCTTGTTGTAGGGAAGGAGAGCAGGCGGGATAATGACTGACTGAGATCCAGAGTCTGGCCTCCAGAATGAATAGGACTACTAGTACAAAATGTACACAAGTAAATTATATGGGCACATAGCATTCCTGTGTCCTTATTAGCTTCAGCTTTGCTTAGCAAGACACTTTGTGCACATACTTTAAATTCAGACTCAGTAACAAGTAAATCTAGTATTCCACCCCCATGCTTTTCAACTAATTCATCTTGTATTTAACTTGGTAGAAATAAACACTGTATAGTCAGCACAATGAATGGGAGAGACCTGTGCATTCAATAAATGACATACATTTCCTGGCCTGGGAAGAGCTAAAGCATCATTAGCTTAAATTAGTTGGGTTTTGAAAACCCAACTGTCAATCTAAAGGCAGCCGGTTTATGCTTTTGAGGTAACCTGATTTCACGACATTATTCTGCCAGTGTGTATGCCTACTATCAAAAGCTAACTTAACACACATTTGTTGTGATGGTGCACGTTTTTAAGCATGCTGTCTTAGGAAGAAATTTATAAGAGCCTAGAATACCTTCACTGATTAATTTTTAACCTGGTTTTCTACCTTGAAGCAACCTTTTGTTGTTTCAAGCAATGCTACAACGCACATGGCTTAATTTGAATCCCAATCTGTTTTCCTCTTCTTACAAAATACACGGCTGGATCTCAGTAATTTAGAACTTTTATTGTGCAGCCTGATTCATCCCAACAAACGGTAGATCTCTATCCATACATCTCGTGGAGTTAGAGGAGCTAAGATCCTCTTCAGAAAGTCAAACAATGCATTGTTCACACGACCGTCTATGGTGAAGCTTGCCTTTGGAGACTGGGATATATCTGCTCTCCCTTTATCCAGCAAAGTAAAATAAAAACACTGAGTACTATTCTTGGGTTTTTGTCACCTTGCTAGTAGGCAAAAGACATCAGCATGTAATTTTCACTGTTTCTGTAGCAATAGACATGTTATGACACGCTGGGCAACTGGCACATCATGACAATGACAACTGCCTTCAGATGGCCTGACCTAAAGAACATGGAGAAAAGCTTCCTTTAAAAAGAGGAGATGGCTTGGTCCTATACACACACAAAAATTATCTCCTCCAAAATAAGAGGTGCAATGGTGAAAACTCAGAGAAGCTAAAAATGCTTCCTTAGCTTGTTAACTCTACAAAGATCTGTAGGGCCTCTCTTCAGCAATACTGGTCAGGAGAACTATTGCAGCAGGGCACATGGCCCGAGACTACTATTCTGCTCCAGCACTTGTGGCTCAAACTCTGCATTATGGAAGCAGTGACAGCAAAGAAGTAAGTTAGTGGCAAGAGCTCTACCTCCTGCAGAGCTGGCTTTGGCTCATGTATTCCGTCTGTTCCTACCTCTTCAAAGTTGCCTCTTGAAATCTCAAGTCACCCATTCTCTACAGGGTTGCCCCTTTCTGCTTCACACTAATCATTAAGAGGTCACATAAAAAGGAGGCTATTTGACAGCTTTGCTGATGGTCTTCTGCACTTAAACCCCAGCTAATGTAACCCAAGATCTGCCAAAGTAAGAAACTTGGCAGCTCTGTTCAATACTGACAGATTTAAAACCTTGCATAGCTTGGCACGGCCCCAAAGGCTGGGCCTAGTATGCCCTATTGGGCTTGTGCTCTAATACCATGAGAATAATTGTACTTTCTCTTGAAATGGAAATATCTTTTTCTGTGCACCATCAATGATTAAGAAGTTTAATAAAAATAATAATTTTTAAAAATCAGCTTCTCTCAGCTGAGTAAAGGAAAGCTGCTTTGTTGGCAGCTCTGAGGTATTATCCTCTCTGGAACTTCAGTGACACAGAAAAAGGAAACTGCTGACTGGATTTTGTGTTGAGCCTTAGCTACTGACAAGATACACACATTCAGTACTTTTTCCCTCTGTTTTGGTTCTGAAGGTCTTTTTTCTCCTCAACAATAAAGTGATTGATGTGTGGTTTGATGTTTTTTTTTTCCTAAAAAAAAAAAAGTTTTCCACTTGAACATCCTTCAGAACAGAAACTGGAAAAGCTGCCTGAAAGTAGGCCAAAGCATGTGACGTTTCCATAGAAACCAGTTCACAGCAATCCGTGAGAATCACAAGCACCGGAGGAGTGCTTTCCAGCAGGCAAACTGGAACTAGAGGCGGTTATCCCCATTCACCCGTGTCTTTCGCAGGAACCTGCAGGGAAAGAAACAGGAATTGCAAATTCAACTCAATGGCCCATTTTAAAAATAGTCAAATATTGGTTAGAATTCTGTTGGGGTATCCGTACAATAGCAATGAAACTGATGATTGGGTTAGGTTTACCCTGAGAGGTAGAAATTTCCCCATTGCCTATCCAACCGAGTTGTTGTGAAGATAAAATGCTGAAGCCCTGAGCTCCTTAGAAGGGCTAAATACAAAAGTGAAACCAAATTAAAAATAATTATCGCATGCGGGGAGGGGGGGGGGAGAGAAAGAAAGAGATCAGCAGTTTCACTGGAACATCTGAGTCCCAATGATAGCTTAGATGTTCCTCTTTCAAAACCAATAAACTTTTATGGCCTCATACTCGTAGAGGCAGGATGCTTTTGCATTAAATATTAATCGTTCACCACATTGTTCTCCATTCTGATAGAACTGACCACTTTTGGCAGTGGAGGTGGTGATGGGTTTGGAAATGTGACATTTTGTACCAAAAAGAGAAGCAACATCATTTGGGACATTTGGAGTATTAAAAGACAAGTGGGTAGGAGGTACTTTGTAACATGGAAGGCTGACTCCACAACATAATGTTCTTCAAAAAATAAAAAAAGGAAAATTCCATCTCAGCCATCTGGATTAATGTTTATTTGGATTCTTTGCAATGACAACTTTATAAAAGTTTAATTTCCCTCCCTTATGTAACTGTGTTGCAAATCTTTGTGGGGGGGAAAGGCAACAATCATGGAATAAGTTAGCTCTAGAATATATAATAAGGTATCTTGGGCCAAGCACAGTCAGTCAGTCAGCCAACACAAGCCCAGTACCATATAAGGTCAAAATAACTTTGAAAACAAATACCAAAACCTTATTTTACTTTATTGTGGGGTGTGGTGGCTCAGTGATTAAAGATGCTGAGCTTGTCAGCTGGAAAGCTGAACAGCCCGAGTTTGAGACCCAAGCGCCATGCGACGGGGTGAGCTCCCATTACTTGCCCATCTAGCAGTTCGAAAACATGCAAATGCAAGTAGATCAATAGGTACCACTTCGGTGGAAAGGTAACAGCATTCCATGTGCCTCGGCATACCAAGTATAATCATGCTGGCCATATGACCATGGAAATGTCTTCGGACAACATTGGCTCCCTTGGCTAAGAAATAGAGATGAACATCGGCCATAGAGTTGGACACGACTGGACAATGAAACCTTTACCTTTATTTACTTTATTAGAATTGGTCTACTATGCAGAGCATCCAAATATATAAATTTAATTCCTACACACTTACCTTCTATCTCGATTGTCAAAATGCTCCGATAGCTGCTCCTGTGACGTCCTGAAATCTTCAAATGGTTGCTGATATCGTGCTTCCAAGGAACCTTCTCTGGCTCTGCCTGCCAAGAGCTGATTTGGGGAATCAGCAGACCTCTCTCGGAAAGGCGATGCGGCAAAGGGGTTAATTTCACCATTTTCCTGTTCCAGAATAGAAAGAATAACAACTAAGGAACCTTTTATCTCCTTTCTACAGAGAGGAAGAAAATTCAATTCAGCCAGGAATTCACTGGATCTTCCTTGGATCTTCCATCCAATGCCACAGAAATACTTAAGGAATTTGTTATTACATGCATGCATGCATATATACACACACATGTATCATCAGCAAAGAAATTTGTGGAATTTTGTATAATAGGACAAAACAAATTTAAATATGAATATATTAAGAAATGACATCACTTAGTTAAGGTTTTTTTTTATCCTCACCCTTTTATCCTTTTTTATCCTACTAAAAAGAAAACAAACCCAGTTCTTCACAATCATTTCATTAAAATATCAGTCAACAAGCTAGCTTAACTCCTTACTTAGGTTTGAAAGCCAATTTCATTTTGGTGGCCAAGTTAGCAGGAAGTTTGGAGAACTTTTTTTTTTAAAACATCAGACCCAAAGCAATGGGTAAATTACAAAACCACTGAATAACACCCATTTCTCCCTTTCCCAAGGAATGTAATAGCTACAATTCTTAAAAAAAGAAAAGAAAATAGAAGTGTTTGTTACCATACATAAGCAAATTTATTTGGCTTGCATGTTTTGTCTTACAAAAAAGAAGACATTTCACTATAGTAGTCCCTGCAAGTAAATTAGCTTGGAGATCCTAGGGGCAAAAGAACTAAAAGTTCTTAAATTCCTATTTTATCAAACCTTGGTCTAAATCATCATATAGATAATACTGCATTATAATTACTACAAGAGCCGTGATAGTGCAGTGGTTAGAATGCAGTACTGCAGGCTAATTCTGCTGACTGCCAGCAGTTTGGCAGTTCGATTCTCACCAGGCTCAAGGTTGACTCAGCCTTCCATCCTTCCAAGGTTGGTAAAATGAGGACCCAGATTGTTGGGGAAAATATGTTGACTTTGAAAACCATTTAGAGAGGGCTATAAAGCACTGTGAAGTGGTATATAAGTCTAAGTGCTATTGCTATTGCTATTCTTTTGGCCCAAGTGGGCTGAACTCTAAAGAGCAGACAAAGAAAAGACAAAAATTAAGTTTGATTGAGTTTACTTTAAACACATTTCATATATATTTAATAACTTCCTGCTCTTATCATAATTAGAGTTCAGCAGCAATTCTGAAGACCATATGTGGCCCTGGGACATCAGGTTGTGTATCCTTGATAAAGCAGATCTGGAACAGAAAGCAGTCTAAAGTATGCCAGAAACTACAAACATGCAAAGCTCCCAAAGAGACATGATATCGTAAGGCTGTTGTTGGTACCCCCCAAATCTTAGCTATTCTTAGTTAAATGTAGATTGATTAACTAGTTTATTCTTAAAGCTAGAATAACCTTTGTCCTCCTGTTCTATACCTAGTTACCACAAAATAGTGGTATTCAAACTTCATTTGTAAAATAACAACTTACCATGAGAGGAATTATATCTATCTTAACAAGCAAAGAGGCCAATTCCAGATCCTCACTATAGTTGTTCTTCAAAGGTACAGCCCGGTATCCTCAAAAGTAACAAAATGAATTATGAGTAGGGAGCAAGTCAGCAGTGTTAAGCATTTATAATCTTTATAAATATAACATTTAAATAAGGTATTATGCCTTTATCATGCCTTTTTTTTTAATCTAATGCTCGTTGGTTTTTTTTTTTTTTTGCCCCCTTACTGAGCTGGTCATAATGACAGCTGTATGTTTTAGGACCATTTATGAATTTATTTTTTCAGCACTGACATAACTTTGGCCACTAGCTGAACAAGGCAATCGTTAACCAAGGACTACCTCTATCTGTATCAACACAACTATCCTTGACAGAAGACCTTTCTTCTCATTTACCTGCCTTTAGGCCTTTAACCAAGAAAGTGGCCTGAGCTAAGAAGTTCTGGTCACTGAACATATCCTCTTCATATACCACGAAACGCAGAAAAGCAAAGTCAGGATTACTGACATGGAACTGAAAAGTCTTTAGGGTCCAAGCAGGATTCAGACCGTTGTCCACTATAGTAAACAAAAGATACCATCAGATATATGTGGAATTTATTTGAATACAAAGAAATATAATACTTTAAACAGCAGTGAACTTAAATTACAACCAAGATGTTTTATGATCTCTTTGCAGAGATCTTCTCTGCAAAGCACAAAATTGTGTTTTGGAATTTAACATCTAAAGCACCATTTCTGAACGTGACAAGTACATCATAGTCCTTCTCCCTTATACTTAGCCTGCAATACTGCATTCTAACCACTGTACCCAGAGCCGTGGTGGCGCAGTGGTTAGAATGCAGTACTGCAGGCTACTTCTGCTGACTGCCGATTGCCAGCAGTTCGATTCTCACTGGCTCAAGGTTGACTCAGCCTTCCATCCTTCTGAGCTCGGTAAAATGAGGACCCAGATTGTTGGGGGCAATATGCTGACTCTGTAAACTGCTTAGAGAGGGCAGCAAAGCACTGTGAAGCGGTATGTAAGTCTAAGTGCTATTGCCATTGTATTTAAGAGAAAAAGATTAATAAGCATTTTGAAGTTAAATTTGGGTGAATTCAGTCAGTATTATTCAAAGTGATAATTGAAGCAATGGGTTGATTATGTGAAAAGGTAAAAACAAATGGACATCCCTTCTAAAATGATAATAATCTTTCCAAAAGAATATCATGAGAAATTACTACAGGCAGAACTCGACAGGGACAAAACTACTTTGTCGGGTCCTTTCCTTTGGTTTGGTTCTACTTCCCTGGGCCTAGGCAAACTGTCTATTTATCTTATATTATTCAAGACAATGGGATAAATCCCTGCACTAGCTTCCATTAGAGGTGAGAGGATTGCAACCAATGAAAATGTGCAGCTGGATCTTATTGTCTTAAGCATAAGAATTCCTAATGGGAGAAGACTCCCAGCCTGTCCCTGGATGTGTGTTCCAGACTGAGATAGTTTTAAAATTAAGTTTCTATCCCTCACTAAAGCTGCTTTTTATTGGAGGAAAGCAATGCAGCTGCCTAACACTGCACGGACCAAGAAGTTCTGGTCATTGAACAGATGATCTTCATATACCACAAAATGTAGAAAAGCGAAGTTAGGATTACCAGTTGTGCTCATGGCTGAACAGGAATCCCAATTCTGGTCTTTCAGGCCCAAATCCCACGTGACCCAACTACACTGGCTCCCAAATATGGTTAAGTTGAAAAGGCAGGAGTTGACACATTTACTGCAGCCATTGTAAACATACATCACTAGCTGCTTTTCTCACTTCTCATTCTCAGCGGATGGAATTAAAGACTCCAATGTCTTATTACAAAGAAACACACCAGTTACAAAGATTTAATTTCTTTATATCTCAGCTAGGGCTATATAAACTTATTCCTTAAATTTGTGGATTTCTTACACAGTATACACTCTAAATCTGGATGAGCATAAACATCTTGATTAACTAAAGGGAAATAATTGTTTAAAAGCTTGAGACAGAAACATCCACCTCTGGGATAAAAGAAAACAGGCTGCAGTTAAAATGGTTTACACCTGATGTACACTGATTTAAATGGAGGTAAGCATTCATAGTTTTAAGCAAATCAGATTTGTATGGCATTAGGAATTAAAAAAAGAACAAATCTAAAAATGGCAAGAAACATAAACTAATAGAAAAGTTACACACCATCTTTAATGTATTAAGTTATGTTTTCCCCCAAAAATATATCTTAAGATTTAATTCATTCCAAGAAAATGTTTTACTTTTTTAGTGCATACTGAACAAATAAAAATACATTTTATATTTACAAGCACAAAAAGTTGTGGTGGCCACCAACATGGAAACTTTTAAAAGGTTTTAGACAAATTAACAAAGAGTAAAGCTTGCTAGTTATAATCGATATATATTACCACTATTATTGAAGGCTGGATACACTCAGTATCATTCACTATGATAAAGAAGCAGGAAAATACTGTAATATTGTTGTAATACTGAAAGATCCTCTTTGAGGGAAATGGGTGGTTTAGAAATATGAAAAATAAATAAAATAAAATAATAAATAATATCCTGCTTCTGGAATTCCCACAACCAGTGGCTGACCACTATGGAAACAAATTGTTGGTCACCATACTATATTTCTCTTTTGCTTATATTGTAAAATCTCGGCAGATATTTAGATTCCTTGAACTGCATAATCTAATTAGTAATTGCAAGATAATATCCTAGCAACAGATGATTCCTGAAGGTGGAATCTTAATAAAGGAACACACATAATCAGAACAAGTGCTACTTAAAACAACAAAAATAACAGCAACAACAGTATATAAACATTTAGGCATTTCATGATTGAAATTTTCTACAAATCTGGAAAATTCTCCAATTGTTGATTAGACAAGTACAGAATTAATAAAGGACAGGATTTAAAAAATAAATAAATAAACTAGCCCAAGAGGTAAAGAATCCAAACTCGTAAAACCTACAGTAAATGCAAACAAATTCCATTTGTTGCAGTTTGAGTAACTACAGTTACTAAATAATATTTACACATTAAAAAATCATTCTGAGGTTGGCAGGGGAGAGAATGTTGACTACAGAAAAGCTGACACTTGCTTGGTTATGATCCAAAGTTGGCATTTTTCCGCATACAAATAATTTACGTTCTGAAAACTTTTAATATAAAGTTTAGCTTAGTTCAAACATCTGCTCCAGTTTAAATAGCTTCTTCCAATTCTACAGTGCACAATTCAAAACAAAAAATATCTTACATCCATTTTCTCTCTCTCTAATGTAGTGAATGTTAATAGCAATAGCACTTAGACTTATATACCGCTTCATAGTGCTTTTCAGCCCTCTCTAAGCGGTTCAGAGTCAGCATATTGCCCCCAACAATCTGGGTCCTCATTTTACCCACCTCGGAAGGATGGAAGGCTGAGTCAACCTTGAGCCTGGTGAGATTTGAACCGCTGAACTGCAGCTAGCAGTCAGTTGAAGTAGCCTGCAGTACTGCACTCTAACCACTGCGCCACCTCGGCTCCCTTATCACTCTTAAGTAATCTATAGTTGTACAGGTTTATCGCTGTAGAGGCCTACACTTCCAGAGTGAGTGTCAAAATAGAAAGTAGCTCCTCATCATCTGCCCAGAACAATTTGCAGATATTCAGTGAACAGGAAACATTTCTGCACTTCTCGCCACAACAAGGCCCCATAGTAAATTTGAAATAACTGCCCACAAACTCCTCAAACATTTGCGAGCTTCTTTTTCACACTTCAACCAGAAAGTCATGAGAAAAACAGATGAGGGGGAGCAATAGGACATAAGTCTCAGTGTGAGATCAACTCTGCACCTGTCTGATGATGACAAAGAAGCTGATTTTTAAAAGTGTTAGGAGAACATGTTCTCAATTGCTATCATCGTATAGGCGATATTAAATAACACTGACATCTTTGGCTATGGAATCTGAAATTGAAATGGCAGGATCAGGTACTCACCCACCATCTCGGTCTTCTGTTTTGTATTATCATAATCTGCTCCAGATACCTCAACCTCTACAAATGGGCAAACAATTCCCCTTCCATTTTTGGGAAGATGCCGTGCCCCCAGAATCTGGACAAGATACGAAGAAGGGAGAAAAATCATAGAGTTAGATAAATTTCTGGTATATCGAGCCAAATGGTTACAGAGACTTCAGTCAACGGATGCAATTATCTGCTTCCTAAGGCTCTTCCCTTGAGAAAACTTTAACAATAACATTTCAGTTGAAAAAAATTCTGTCTTCAAGTAGAATCTGTGCAGGGCTTAAGTTAGTGGTGTTCAAAAATGTTGAAACAATACAATTAAAAATCTTTTAAGAACAAATTTTATGGCCATAGTGATCCTATGGAAGCCCAACCAGCGTGGTTAGTTAATGGCTGAATGTGTCATAGGAATCCAGAAAATACATTAACTAGTATCATGTTTAGAGTTCTAAGTAAACAAAATTACTTAAGACTGCCAGACTGAAATAATTGGAACAAATTAGCTCTTATTGACTTAGCTTCCAGAATAGAAATGATACTTAATACACCTGGCCCTCTTACAATTAGCTCTCATTCCCTACTGTGCTGTTATCAGTCACACTGGCTAGGATTCATAAGTCCTTTATCTATATTGATATTCGCTCCCTTTTTTTTCTTAATAATCCTAGATTAATAATCCTAGAATCGCTGGTGTAGGCATTCTGTTTGGCCTTCATTTCCCATCATCTTCAGCCAACACGACCAATTACAAGCGGCAAGAAACATCTCAAGAGCCATAAATTGTTGTCCGTTGCAATAAATAGTGCAATTCCCAACAAAAAACAAAAAAACAAAACAAAACATAGTCCGAGAGGTGTGTAGTGTTTGCATCTTCAACATTCCAAGATGGCTAGAATCCATGCAGTTGGTGAGACACAAATATACACACAATTAAATAAATCCCTAAACAAGATTACTCTAAGTGGATTTCTAAACGAAGGGAGCCACCTATGGGTAGGAGATTTGTATGTTATTTATTATTATTATTATTTATTAAATTTGTATGCCGCCCAACTCCCAAGGGACTCTGGGCGTTGTCAACTGCCTCCCTCACAGAATGAATTATCACTAGCAGTTCCAGTGATTGTCTTGCTCATTTATCATTTGTCTCAAGTAGGTTTTTGTTAGCGAAGACTTGGCCAAGTAGCAACTACTGTTTTGGTTTTCTGTCACTAGAGGATTGCTCAATACACTGATCTAAGAAGGATCAATACCCACACCAAACAGCCACAGTACTCTATGCCAGGGGTCTCCAACCTTGGCAACTTTAAGCCTTGGCGGACTTCAACGCCCAGAATTCCCCAGCCAGCTGGCGTTGAAGTCCGCCAGGCTTAAAGTTGCCAAGGTTGGAGACCCCTGCTCTATGCAGAGAACAGGTGATTGTGGGCCTAATCCAAAACATGCATATTCAGGGATTTTGGTCCACATAGGGCAAAACAAGATACTTCTTGATAGAAATAGGGGTAGGAATGTAAAAGCAGGAAAAGCCAAGATTGGGGCAATGCTTTAGCAACTGTGAATATGGATAGTGCAGCAGTTAAGAGGAGGCAATAAACAAAAGGAAGGATAGGAGTTGGGAAGAGCAGGTATGAAACAAGTCACGTGGGACACAAGATGAGGCATATCACGTGGTATATGTTGCCTGGTAAGTCATGTCAAGTGAGACATCCGTGGCAATTGTGGGGGACGTGGGAGCAAAGGCACTGGAAAAATAATGGGGAGAGATGGGTCAGTTCAAAGCGATATGAAGGAAGAGGTGGAAAGAAAAATTTCTGGATTTTGTTTTGGCAAGAACAATGGAACATGAAAAGGGTCTGAGTTTGATTTCTGCTAAAGCATACTTCTCCTGAAACAGTTTAGCAGAACTTCCAGAATGTGAGAGTTTGTTTCAAAGTAGATCATATTTTCAGGGTGTGTGTGTGTGTGTGTGTGTGTGTGTGTGTGTTTGCATAGCCTATTATTAAACTTATGTCTATTTGAGCTGAAGTAAACAAAGCTGACAAAGCCAAAGAATGTCACCTATGGATTTTTCCTCCCAAGTGAAGTTCAGCTAGCCTAGCAGACCATCTCCCTTCAGGAATCAATTTTAGATGCACTTGTTCACCCAGGTGCTAAAAGCTAAGTTACAACCAAACTGCTTGCTTTTCAAAAAGAAATACATTTTCATTTATTCTTTAGAAGATTGTTCATTTTATTGTGATTTGTTTCAAAGCACTACTATGCTTATTCTCTTGTAAATAACTGCTCTGAAATGAAGAGCGGTCTAAAAATAAAATAATTAATAATGGTAACAATGACAGCAACAACATGAAAGTAGTACAATATGTTCACTTTTAGTCTGTCTTTGAGAAGTCCGATTTCCTGTTTATTTCCTCCAGTATTAGGGAGTAATAAGCAATAAACCCTTAGACTTAAGACTTAGAATAACTTTATTGTCACTTTGAATGTACACTCATCGGCATACATTAAAATGCAATTTTGTTGCATACAGCTCTCAAACCCACAATGAAACTTCATTCAGCTAATAGGAAGCTTAGTTTGGGTAGTAGGTAAACTGAAGGAAATCAGGGGG
Source organism: Thermophis baileyi (assembly GCA_003457575.1). Taxonomy (NCBI): domain Eukaryota; kingdom Metazoa; phylum Chordata; class Lepidosauria; order Squamata; family Dipsadidae; genus Thermophis; species Thermophis baileyi. The sequence goes on along the minus strand of QLTV01001323.1, from coordinate 891,336 downwards.
AAAACTGATAGATACAGCTTGTGTGTTGAGCCATACGTTTCTACAGTTGAGAATGTCTGATTTTTAAGGAAAAGAGATGCGGAGTTGAATGTTAAAGAAGTGGGAGAAAGGTGGGTGGGGGGAAGATGAACACAGAGAGAGCAAAGAGACAGCAAAGAGAGCTGGTGATTACCAGGATGACGGAAATGTGGGCAAGGAAGGAATTTAGTAGCAGTCTTAGCTGAGAGAATTCAGAGATGGCTGAGAGAATTCAGAGGAGATGGGGATAAAGGAAGATCAGAACAGGCTTTCTGGGCAAGAAATATGGCCCAGAAGATCTTGACTCAATTAGAACTGCAAGCTGTTGGTGGTAGCAATGTACACAACTGAACACAGGTATAAGTTCAGGCATCAGCCAATACCATGATGGTAAAAGTGACAGAGATGTTTTCTCTTACTGCATCTACTGTATTTTTCGCACTATAAGACGCACCGGACCATAAGACGCACTTTAGCTTTAGAGGAGGAAAAAAAAAAAAAAATCTGCCTCTGCCTCCCAGCATCCATCCGGTATTCATCTGGCTAGTGTCCTTGCAGCAAACAGCCTAATCAGTTTCAGCACGTTATCGCAACCCCAGCACGTGGCTCGTCAGGGCTCCGCTCCGTTGCGCCCACCACCGGTCAACCGAGTTGAGCTGCTGCCGCTGCCACCTATCGCCGCTGCCACAATTCCAGGAGGCCGATCCAACCGCCGATCAGCTGCTCGGCAGCGAAGGCTCCAACGTTCCCCGGCGGTGGCGAAAGGCAGTAGCGGTGATAGGCGGCGGTGGCAAATGCCGCACCACCAACCACCCTCCCCCCCCCCGCAATATTAGCTCTATAAGACGCACACACATTTCCACCCACTTTTTTGGGGGGGGAGGGAAAGTGCGTCTTATAGTGTGAAAAATATGGTAGTTATTGGCATGTCTAGGTTTGCTCATGTGGTATCTCCATCAGCATTGGCTGCTGGTTAAAATCAGCTCCAGATAGTAAGAACTTATTTTAGCTTGTTACAGTAATAATGCCATGTGTGTTAGGACTGTTATTTAGACCATGGCAACTTTTAGATGTGTGAACTTCAACTCCAGAATTCCCCAGTCAGCAAGAATTCTGGAAGTTGAAGACCACACATCTTAAAGTTGCCACGATTGAGAAATACTGTTTTAGACTCATGCTTTAGTGTCCCCAAGTATTCTTAGGAAATAATCCTAGAAGAAAAACTGAGAATTTTTCTTTGAACAGGTATGTGGCTCTAAAGTCCTTAAGTGTTTAAGTAGTTTCAAATAAGGTTTAGCTTAAGCCAATGAATATCCTGTGTCTGAAAACAATTGGAAGCTGATGCCATTTTTTGATGTAATGCTATGTTCAGGATAACAAAAATGAATCTATGTAAATCTTGAGCTTAGTCAACAACATCTTCTCTTGCAAATCTTCATCTCCAGCATAATTACAGAGATCAAAAGCATTTGCATCTATTTTTAAACTATGGTTAATTGCTGCACCTTGGTAAGGGCAGATGGAAATTAACATTATTTATAAAAACAAGTAAACAATAAATCATGGCTTCAGCCATTGTGGTATGTTTCAATAAATCAGTTTAAACCAAATTCAGAATTTATACACAGTAAGAAACAACTGGTAGTTTAAACCAGGAAGTGGATGTCACCATCTTTTCCTTATGATAAAAATTGGCTTACTATTTCAAAATGATGTTACAAATTTAGCAGCATATACATCTTTTCATATTGAATACGTGGTTTTAAAAAGTGAAAGCTAGATAAATTACAAGGATCTTTTGAACAGAAAAATGTCTATAGATGTATATGCACCACGCACATCTTTTCAGGGTATAATGCAGCAATCTTTTGAAGCTCCAAGCAACACAGAAAAGAGGCACATTCAACCATTATAAAGTCAATATTAGAATTCATTCTCGTGGGCGCTTGGATATAATCCTAAAATACAAACCTCAATGGAGATGGAAAGTGGCACAATTCCACGCAGGGTGTTCCTGTCAAAGGGATCAAAGATATCATCCCGCATATTGACTGGTTGCAACGCAAAGCCACTTTGGCCTCCGGACACGAATAGAGCCTGATTCATTTGCATTGGCTTGTCTGCAAAAACATAGGCATTTCGATGACAAACACCCCAACATCAGTAAACGAATATTGCGGTTTGGTAAAATAATAATAGTGCCTTGTATCTGAATAAAGCTCTTCCTCTAATTTAGTGTTTGCTGCCCAGTTCATAAATCCTGAATGCAATTCTCCATGCACTGAAGTGTTAATTTTTTAGCATGCGAAAAATATCTTAACCACAATATTTCTCTGTAGCAGTGATTTTATTCAAAGAATGCTCATCTTAACTGAAAAAAAGTATTAATACTTTTAAGAAGCCAACACTCATATTCTTTAAGACCATTGGCAGTTTAAGATGAACAACTTATTTTACTTTGACTTTCTTATTGATTCAGCATAGTTCTAGGAAAGAAAGAGGCTCACGTGCTCTGCTATAGCCAATTATGAGTCTATCTTTTACTTTCTCCTTCAAGCACATGCAGTTCCTATGAAACAGAGGGCAAGTTTTTTATTGTTTTTAATATGTTCTAGTTTTATTAATACATACAGCTAAAATAAAAAAGAGTCCTTTCCAAATTATAAGTAAACAAAAAAAAGACTTGTTGGCAGTAGTATTGTTTGTTTGATATATTTACTGAAGTTTATATGCTGGTCCAACTGAAAATGATTGAGTAATTAGCAACTCCAAATACAATAAAAGGTTTTTAAAGAGACAGAAAAAATACAATGCAATCATGAACAACAAAATTAGACAGGCACATAATGAACACTGAAGAGTATGCAAGCGGCAAAAAGATTCAAGTTGTTCTCAAAAAGCCGGGCTTTAATAGCTATTGGAAAACATAGTGTAGTTGGGACTGTTTGAACTCAAGAGGAAATACAATTCCAGAAAATGTGGACACCAACGGAGAAGATCTGTGATAGTTCACAAGGATTGGAACTCAGAACATAAAAATCTGAAGCAATAACATCTTCATGCAGTAATGTTTGCCAAGATGGTCAAAGCGTGGCCTTCCAGGTATGGCTGAACTGTAGCCCCTAGCATCCCTCACCGATGAGCATGAAGTTTACCAGGACACCAATTCAACAACATCTGGAGGGACACATATTGCCCATTCTTGCCATTAGCCAAAGTCACCACAATAAAATATTCAGTAAAAAAGATGGCCTCACCTGGTGTTTGAAAGTTGAGCGCCACCAACTGGCTGCCACAGATCCACATAGGAAGGGGATCATAATTGGAAGAATCCAGGCGCTGTCCTTTGGGGTATATGCGGGAAAGCTGTAATCGGTTATACTGCAGAAATTTCTTCCCTTTGATCTTGTTGACATACTTTTCTGCTTTGGTTTCAGGAAAAGATGACATATCTCTATAGCAGGCTCTTTCTGTGCCGATTTCTGTAGAGAGAACAAGGAGATGCCAATCTGCAATAATCTTAATTCCTCACAGAATGAATGAGAAGATTAAAAAAAAAATGAGATGTATATTTCTTCACTATGGTGTATTTTTAAGTCAGGATAGTCAGGAAAATTAGAGTAATGAAAGCAAGTCCCGAAATACTGAATAATGATGCAATTTTACAATATTTTTAAGATTTTGATACAAACAAATAAGCTTGAAAGAGCCCATTCATTTTAGTTCTAGAGTTATTTTTTTTGTATTTTTCCACAATAGCAGTAAAATACACATGAGAGTTTTCTTAATCACATTGGGACAAAAATAAATCAGTATCAGCCTGCTGATACAATTAATTTTTAAATCACAATGTTCACCAATCTTTAGATTTTGGGATAACCTAATTTTGGGATAACAATCTAAAAATCTAATTTTGGGATAATGTACATTTTTAATCTATTTAATTTTTGTAATTTTAACTGTTTCTATATTTATAATTGGTTTTATACAGTAATTTATTTTTATTGCATGTTAGCCACCCTTGCTCTGGATAGCGAAATGGGTTGCATATAAATTTAATGAATAGATAAACAAGTATGTCCAGAGTCATGAATACTTACTGTCTTCATCAAAGGGAACAGGACGACAGTAGATTACAAGCTCTGAAAGCTCCAAAGCTATCTTTTTCCTCCGTTCCATCATCTTCCCTTCAGAGAGCTTCCAAAATAATTGTTAAAACAGATTTCAGGGCTCATGATAAAGATGAATAGCTTTGGAATTAGTACAATGTTGATTGCACAATTTGTCCAATTATAGGTTATGAGAAATAGCAACATTCATCAATTTTATACAATATTTTACTTTTCCTGAGTTCTTTGTCCATTTATTTTCTATTTATATTCTCTCCCCATCAAGTATATACTGAGAGAGTCCTTGATAGAAACAATCGAGAATCAGTCAATGGCAAGGACACTAAATATGAAAATGAAATTTTGCTTTTCTGATCCATGTTACTGCACCCATAATCAGCAGTCCTTAACTTGGTCCTTGGACTTCAACTCCTACAAAGTCTAGTGTGAGTCCTGTATGTATCTTTAACGTAAACATTTTTAACTGAGAAAAAGGAGGGAAGGAATCTCCTGTCAGGTTACAAAGCTGAGGAAACACATCTGCAAGAATAAGATGTTCTAATATATTATTGCAATAGAGAGAATAATCGCAATATTTGGGACAATTTTGAATCATAACTATCCTGTTCTTAGTTCTGTATATAGCTCATCAGGGGGGAAAAAGCTAGCCACATATAGATACCTGAGCATATACCCAGAGTGCTAGTTTCAGCAGTCTGACAAGTATGGAGTTAGAACTGATGGAAGACTAAAACACAGAAATATAAGCCTGAACAGATTTTTGTGTGCTGCAAAGCAGAGGTGCAGATGGGATCAAGTGAAAAATGTTAGCCAGGGAGGAGCAAAAGCATTTCATTCCTCACCCCATCAAACCACCTTCTTTCCATTTGTCATGGCAAAGCCCATTGGGAAATTTCTGCTGGAATAATAATACATTCATAACCAAGAATAGATTTGGAGATTGAGCCATTCCCATAGGAGTTTTAATATAGGATTCTTAGTCCTGAACATGCCACCTGGTCTTCAGTGTGAAAAGTGGAGCTTTTAACTGATAAAGCAATTCCCCCAAGCTATGTTCAGCCCATGAAACCAGTTAATTTTTTCAAGGTCAACCTCTGAGAAAGAAGCTTTATGCTCGTCATACTGTGACCTGAATGAAGTACATATGAGGGCTGCTTTTTTTTTTTTTTTACTCTGAAAAGGTTTTAAGAATGAGCATCCTTTACCCTGGCATCAGCAGTTTGGGCTGCCTCACGGATCTTCTTCACCCAATCCAACAGATCTTCATGGGTGTCAGCTGCGACATCCAATGACCACCGTGAGACAGATGCCATGCTAATGGAGAACACAAACATACGGTTGTTCTTCCCCTCGGGACGGATAGCTATGTCAAGATGAGCAAGGAACAAAAATATAGGAGATTATCATTAGATCTTCATAATCATCAACATGTCCAGGATGAGTCAATGACTAAAATTAGGGTTTCATCCCAAAAAATGTCTCAATAGCATCACCCAATAGAAAAATTTAGAAGTTGAAACAAAGAACAGAAAATTAGATATGTAAACTTTGTCCTGATTTCTTGTTATACATATCACAATGGACCATTTTCAAAAAGTCTTGAATTTCTCAGCATCTAGCCCCTAATTCTAATGCTCTTCTGTGGAACAGGAACCATTTTAAAATTCTTCTTTTCTCACTGTCTCTATCTTGTAGCTCTAAATCTATCTCTCTATTTTTGCATATGTTTGTCTGGATGCAGACAAGGCTAGACTGTATCACTGATCAATTTACAATTGCTTATTTAAAAACCAAACTGGTTTTGCATCCACAGGGCTCACTAACAAGGAAGGAAATTCTACAGAAACAGGGCATAAAATTGATTCCCCCCCCCCAACTTTTCCCTCCATAACTTACCAATCTGACATGATGGTACATCCAGTACCCCTCTGAGTAGATCTCCCAAAGGGCTGTTTTCATCTAGCTGTTGCTGGAAGCAAAATCACAGTATGTTAGTAAAGATTTTACATTTTGTAGTTTGCTCTGCCACACAAATTTCAGGACGATCCATAATGTTTATTCAGATCAATGCATTTTATTTTTAAAAACACACATGTTAAAAAGCAGTCTAGCATATTACAAAACTATTAAAACGCTTTACTTTGCCTTAGCTATCACTGTGTTACTCCCTGACATTCTCTCTCCCTTTTCTGCTTCTAGCTGTGACTATTCAGTTTCCGCATCTTCCTACACCCCTGCAATTTCTGGGTAGCAAGGATCAAGTCGATAATAAATGCTGAAAGCCAGTAAAATAAATTTGATCATTACCGTTATGATGTTTAGAGGGAAAACAGTTTAGCTACAGCTGCCCTTCATTTGCAAAAAAAACTATGTTTCCAAATGATGGTACATGAAGGTAAACAACCAAGAGGGGCAAAACACTTCTAGCTTAAATCCTCCTCTGATTTGTGCACATGATTCATGCAGATGACCTACACATGCATTATTCATTCCTAAAGGCGTCTCTATTCTGTTTGCCACAGCAAGCATCGATCCGCAGTAGGGGTTATAATGCAGTAAAAAGAATAAAACAGTCAAGGGTCAGAGTGAGAACCTAACACATAAAATAGTTTAGAATGAGTGCTTAAGCATAGTAAGAACAGAAAGCTAAACAAAACTATGGGCAAAATGGAGGAGAGGAGAGGAGGGGAGGGGAGGAGAGGAGGGGAGGAGAGAGGGAGGGGGGACTAACTGAGAGCATACAAGGAGGGACTGAGCTAGATATAGCTCCTTTACTGATGGTATGTTTGCTCATATAAGATGGGTGGGCAACCTTAGACAAAAGGATGGGGTCTTTCAGGTAGCCTTCTTTCAAGGCAATACAGGTAGTCCTCAACCTATGACCACAAAATGTATGTTGTTAAGTGAGAAATTTGTTAAGTGAGTTTTGCCCCATTTTATGAATTTGCTTGCCGCATTTGTTAAGCGAATCACTGCAGTTGTTAAATTAGTAATATGTTTGTTAAATGAATCTGGTTTCCCCATTGACTTTGCCAGAAGGTCACAAAAGGGGATCACATGACTCCGGGACACTGCAACCGTCATAAACATGAATCAGTTGCCAAGCATCCGAATTTTATTCACGTGACCATGGGGATGCTACAATACCGAAACGGTCATAAGTGTGAAAAATGGTCATAAGTCACTTTTTTCAGTGCTGTTGTAACTTCGAATGGTCACTAAATGAACTGTTGTAAGTCGAGGACTACATGTATTCAGACTGAAGACTTGCATTTTTTTGAAGAGACTTTGAAATGTTATAGTTCTCTGTCCTTTTCCCAAAGCAAGAACTCACCTCTCTCTCAGGCTCCAGGCCAGTTGGACTAGTTATTTCTTCTACATAATTAGAAGGAAACCACAGTTGCTTCTTACCCCCATAATCTCCTCTCCACCTGAAAAAAATTCAAAGCTCACGCAAATATGTACACATTCTACAGCAATGTTACATTACAGACCAAATGCAGTTATCAAAATTGAAATTGGTGGCATTAAACTTAATTGCACAACTTACTAAACTAATTGAGCAGAGGAAACATCAACAGTGAAGGGGAAGAGAGCATACTCTCTGAAGAATGTGAAGGGAAAAAAATCCTGAAGTCCCCCTTTCTATTATGTGTAGGATGTCATTATTCTATCAAAATAGTTTGAACTGAAGTTAAAGTGACCATGAACTTGAAGCTTAATTCAAAACAGGATCAGGATAAATATTAAGATATAATTAGGAAAGAATATGCACAGTAGAGAAAATATATCGGGGAGAAGTGGTAGGTTAAGAAATAACAAAGCCCATCACTTCCTTCTACTGAATTTAACTTTTTCCTAGCTACTTTTTAGTAATATGTCAATAGTCCAGCAGCTGCACACATGTGACTCTGTTGATAAACATGCCTTTCGCTCTATGCATACAAATTATATAAGCTCATTTTACGTGCTTCAATCACATGATGAAACAAACTTCCATTAAACTAATATCAAAAATGGAAGAATCATCAAATCTTTTCTGGGGGAGCATAAGAAAGATTTCATTATCTTCAGAACAATAGCTATACCCACCAGCCTCCTTCTTGTTTTTCTACGTTTTGGATGATTGCACTTTTTGTGAAGGTGAGCTCATCTTCTCGCTGTGCTTTGTAGTCAAACAAAGCTTTGACGGCGCACTAGAAGAAAGGCACAAGAATGAGGCAAGGTAACTATGGCAATAATTGGGATGGGTGTACCTATCCGTGAAGGTGAAGCAGTTTTGCTAAGGAGTTATAGAAGAATCCACTTGTCCAGATACCTTTTTCTATCTACTTTTGACAGGATGAGTGTGTGTGTGTGTGTGAGAGAGAGAGAGGGGGGGGGGAGAAAGTTAACATTTCTAAAGGGATGTGTCAAGATCTGTAACAGGAAATCCAACAAAGCTGTATTACAGCCAGTCCTCGACTTACAAACTTATGACGGACCACCAAAAGGTAGCATATGACCCAATCCTGAAGATCCAACAACTGTTCCCTGTCACCTGACTGCATTTTGGGTGCTTGGCAACTAGCCTGCCTTTACAGCTGTTTGCAGCCCCCTGCAGTCACATGACCATGATTTACTATGTTTTTGCTGGTATTTTACTATCCATTTTCGGCAAAAACGCCCACGAGCAAACAATGGGCTTGCTTAACAACTGTGATTCACATAATGACCATGAGAATTCAGTGAACAACCACTGCAAAAAAAGGTTTTAAAAACAGGATGGTCACTACTTATGACCATAATGGGCAGCTCCATTACAGTCATGGGTTGAGGGCTATCTGTAACGTGATTATGACATATACATATATGGACACGCTATCTTACATTGTTTTTCTTGGATTTTGGGGAGGGGTAGGTATTTTTGTTAATTATGGTAAAATTATTACTTGTAAAATAACTTTTAACACAGTTTTCATATATGTACTTCCTACGTCACTGATTTTTGGTAACTGATTCCATCTCAGGTTTAATGTTTACTACTGAGGTCCCTCCAACCCCATTACATACACAAACCAGATAGTTTTGCTAGTGTCTCTGGGGTAGAAAAGTGTGACTGCATATGTACAATACAGTAAACTAACATTTGCAGGAAGGAAACATTTAGAAAAATAACATGCTGATCCATTTTTAAAACCCTTCGTCACAAAAATTTATACAAGAATAGGGAAATTGCAGCACATAATTCAAATTCATTCCTGCTTCTGCCAGCTGGTAAGTTTCACTGTGCTAATTAGAATTAGAATATCATCCATAACACCAAATCTTTCTAATCAACATAACCAAGATCAAAGTTATATAGTTATATATTAACGTCTAAAAGCAAAAAGTTGAGGTTGGAGTGTGTTTATCTTGTACTGTGCTAGGTAGAGTTGGAAGTCAATGCCCCCTTTTCTTTCTTTTTCTCTTCCCCCTTGTATTTCACACCCCCTTTTCCCCATTCCCTTTCCCTCCCTTAATTTCCTATTTTCTTTTCTTTTTTGTATTTTATATAATAAAGTAGAATTAGAATATCATATCATTGTGATTAGAATTAGTATATCATGTTTCTTAAAATTATGACAAACAATATTCAGAAGAAAAGTTTGATGCAAATCAAAACTATAGTGTTGAAAATGGGAGTTTAATACCGCCCCCCACAACTTCTTAACACAAACTACTCTATCTATTGCTATTAGGTCTGACAGTGAGATCATACAGGTATCTAAAGCAAAACTGTACTTATAGTTTCTGCAGAAGATCTTAAAAAGACTTGCAAGCCTGGTAGAAAAATTCACTAACTCTTATTAGCCTAATCAAGATATCAACCAAGGAGTTAGGGAAAATACCTTAAAGGTTGGCATAGGGTTGGCCTCCACATAAAATCCCGGATTCCGTCCTTCATATAGGGCACCATAATCTGGTTCCTAACAAACACAAATGCAATACAATCCTTTGTACACTTTTTATTTGCTATTTAGAGAAAACTGTTTAAAAATGTAACAGAATCATTTAATGAGATAAAACAGAATACAGGAGGAATAAATCCATGGCATGAAAATTGGCTGGGTGATTTTGGGCCAGTCACTCTCTCTCAGGCCAATTCACCTCAGAGTAGTTGTTGTAGGAGAAAGTATTGCGTGTGTTCACCACTTTCAGTTATTTGTAAGAGTAATAAATAAATGCCTAAATAAAATAAAATACAGTTTAAAAATCCCTCTGCAGAAAGAGGAACATGGTCAGTTATCAGATTAGGAGAAAAAATTAAGGTCTTTTGGGTACCCAACTGTACCACGAAACCTCCAATTAAGGACATCATTTCCAGGAAGTAAAACTCTGAAAACACCAAGTATGGTCCTAACTGCAACCCAGAAGAAAGATACTGGCTTCCAACCAGTGTAGACCCAGTGCCATACTCACCGCTGTCCCAATCTTCTCCAGTGTTTCTTCATTAATAGGATACCTCAACTTCATTTTGCGGTACAATGGATGTTTTTCATAATAGCTAATTAAATCCACCAGGCTGTCAAATTCTGAATTGCCTAAGATGATTGTCTGACCCTCCTGCTGCACACGGCAGTGCTTGATCTTTCCTTCGGCCCTAGAAGACAAAAGACCAGCCCAGCAATTAATTTTCTAAATAACCATGAGATAATGGCTGAAGAATACTGCACATAGGCAGGGGACATTTCAGTTTGTGCAGATATGAGAATTAATTCACGGCACTTGGCAAATGTACTCACCGAAAAGAGATTGCATAGGAATTTGACTCACTCCTCTTGCGCACCAAAAAGGCTCCATCCCGGGGCACCCTCATCAGCATGCGCTCAGCTGAATTCCGGGTGAGATTAGCATGGTACCATCTGGGAATAAAAATAAAACAATGTACGTTATTTCCTAGGCAGCAATTCCTGAAAAATACTTGGATGCTAAGATTAATTTTGCTTCAAGAAGAAAAAAGAAAGAAAAAAGTAGATACTAGGCTGTTTCCCTGTAGGTTTTGAGATACGACTGATCCCCAAAATTATTGGATTCAATATTACAAGCCAAGTCTTTTTTCTTTCTCAGCCCTGGTAGAAATGCAAAAACTCGTTTGGTTAAAAAGTCAGAAGCAGGTCAAATATGGATTGTCCTGCAGGCTCTGGATTATCAGTTATGACTCTACTTCAACAAAGACATTGTAAAATGTTACATTTGTGCCAACATTAAACATAGTCTAAATGTTAACCAGTATTCCAAGTTGGCATGCTTAGTTACCACAAGCGTACACTTAGTGATTGTGTGAGATGTCAGGAGGTAGATAATTAAGACACCAAAAAGGAGGAAACACCGCATGATTTTATGGCTTATTCTTAATTACAAATAAGTAACAAGAGTTATATCTTCACCAGGCTAAGGATAGCTGATTCTGTATGAGAAAAATCAGCTTATTTTTCTTTTATATCATGATCATGAGCTCAGTAAATACAACCAAGAAGGCATACTCAGTTAGCCTTCCTAAGTTGATTAGGAGGATAGGCACTGTACTTATCTAGAGGGTACCAACTTGTTACAAATTGATTGTAAGGTTTTATTAAATATTTTATTTTATTTATTTTATCACTGGATCAGTTGTTTCAAATGCTCTGAATGCTCCTATTGTATTTTTTAAGTTTTAAAATAAATTACATTTTAAATAGAAAATGAAACGTTCATGCTGAGAACAGGTCAAATGGCATGGAACTATTACAAAGATGTATTTTCTTTTCTGAAGCAAAACAGATTAAAACACTATGCTGGAGGGCAATGCAATCAGTGGCATAAAACAAGAACACTGAAGGGCTGATTTAAACCCCAAATCTTCACTCAATCTGCTAAATCCAAACTTCAGCACTTCAAATTATTACTAGAAATTTGCAGACAGAATTCTATTAGAATTGAAGGACTAAAACGTTTACTTGAATTTCTATATTGATAAACTTTAAAAATGTGTCTCAGAATAATGAAATAAGAGAAGTGGCTGCAAGAAAGAAAGCTTTCTCAATGGTGAGACTCCACCCATAGCATCTCTTTCCTAGAGAAACGTGATTGGCAGCAACCATAAATCCTTTCAACACTAAGCAGACATAGTTTGATTTTTATCTTTTATCTTTTCTGGGCTGTTTCTTCATGGCATTTTATTGTTTTATACATTTCTTTTTGCCCTTAAGGAATTAAGAGACTCTGGCTGTCCTAAGTAACTTTGTAACCTGCCAGAGAACTCTGAGGATGATTGTAGAGGGGAGGGAGAGGGGGAGAGCGAGAAAGCGAGAGCGAGAGCGAGAATAGAACGTGACTCCTTCATTGGCTTACTCTTTGCTCTCATGTGCATTTGTCTGGGGCACGGGTTCTGTCAACCTCATTTCAAATTCATTGCATCTCAGTGGCACTTGCTGGTAATGAGTAATGAGATCATAGAGGCTATTGAATACCAGGTTATCAGTGAGGAAGAATTTGGGGCTGCCGGCATCTTGCCGAGAATGGATCCGGCAGTGCTGCACTTTCCCATTGCGCCTGTGTAGGAGGGGGAGAAAAAAAAAGGATTAATTGTGCTGCCCTAGACATGGTTATCCAAAGATAAACTCATAATATTCAGTGCACATTACTTTCCAGTGGATATATTTAGAGTGGCAGCCTAAAAGTTTGTTTTTTTTAGTATCTTATTGTGGATTATGTTTGCCCAACACCACTAATTATACTGCCAGAAAATAAATATGAGAGAATGAGTCAGGTAATGACTGAGGTCTGCATATTTGGTAATCCAATACCTTACTTTCTTTAATTTAGCAGTGTGTGTGGTGGGGAGGGGAGACAGACCTATTCTGCTTTCTTGCAGTGAATTCTTCTCCTTGTTCCTCAAGGCATTCTTAGGTGTTTGTGCAAGGCTGAAAATCTATTTCATATTCCCCAAACAAAGAGGATAAAGTAGCCATATGTATTACAAGTGAACCTGCAGAGCCCAAACTAATCATTAAAAAGGGGGAAACCAGCAAAGCTTTCCCATCATTACAGAAATCAGTAGCTTCTACTGTTTTGTCAAGCTCTACCCAGACCAACTGTTGACTCGGAAAACTTGCCGTCAGAGATTCAAGAACACAACTCTTGACAAGCTAGTTTTACTGCCAATATTAGAAACAGCCAATATACTGGAAACTAAGTGTAGGACTGAAGCCATGCATATTAGTCCCAAGATTTAAATCTTAAATCTTCTTCTTCCACTCATAAATCTTAGTGGACTCAGAGCTGGTCATTTCTCCACAGGAGGAGCAGTGCACTGTCACCATAACAGGCTTCTTTGGATCCAGCCTCTCTGTTTCTGACTTTCCCTATTCAAGCCCTAGTGGGGGTTTTTTTTCCCCATAGAAAAGCCCCAGAGGATTCTGAAGAAACAAATCCTCCTGCTGCTATAGGTGAGTGTGTAGGAAGCTTTTTTTAAAAAACCCTATAAAAACAGAGACTTCTACAACCAAATTCTTTATAAAACAACACCTCTACTTTTCTCTATGAATAAAGCCTTTTAGTTTAAAATGGCTGATTTCATGGTAGTCTGCAAAAGTTTTCAGTAACAATGTTGTAATGTAAATGTTTGCAAATTACTACTGCAGTTGACTCTGTCATTATTTATTGGATAATGGATAAGTTTAGATATTGCATGAACTACAGATAATGCAAGAAGAATGAGAATAATATCCTTCTATTTGGCATCCTTGCAAATATCCTTCTATTTGGCATCTTTCCCAATTTTTACTTACCAGGACAAATACGCAAATGTATGATTTCCTTAACAGACATAAAACTCTTTGGATCTCATAGATGCAGAACTAATGACTGTATTATTCCCCTATTGAATGTGAGCATTTTAGATAACATTTTCATGTCTAAAGGATTCTTACCAGAAGGAAAGTGTGTAATCACCAACAAAGGTCTCACTTTCTCGCACCAGGAATGAGCCATCAGGGGCTCCAGTGTCTACACAATATTCCATTAACAGCCTCTCTGCTATGTGGCGCCCATCACGCCCTGCTCCCAGTTTGCCATGGAACCACTTTTCAGTGGAATGGAGTTCAGTGCTGTTGCTTGTCTGCCATGGAAATGAAAAACAAGCACTTGATTTAGTAGCCTACAGACCAAGAGTGGCTGAATGAGAAGGTAGAAAGACACAATTATATTAGTTTGGAAGGAGAGCAATCTCTCTTTTCCAAGTGTAGACATCCAAACCCAAAGTTTAACGCAACAGGAAGCTTTCCCGGGTTTCCCCAAATACCTTCATTCTGTTATTGCACCACAGCATAAACAAACAGATAGGGCTCAAGTCATGTATCTCTTGCCTCCAGGCAACATGCAATGCTAACATTTCAGAAAATAATTCACTTAAAGCAAACAACAAACCATTTTAGGAAGTTGTATAAAGTAGCCTTTTATGTTTATAACTCATAATTGTTTCTGGCTGTATGCGCTACCCAGAGTTCTTTCCCTTCATTCTTCAAAAGCAGAAACAAAGGACTTTCCTCCAAAGATCTTCTTTCTTAGTCTTATAAGCAACCCCCCTCCAGGGGTGAAATTCAGCAGGTTCTGACAGGTTCTGGAGAACCGGTAGCGGAAATTTTTAGTAGTTCGGAGAACCGGCAAATACCACCTCTGGCTGGCCCCAGAATGGGGTGGGAATGGAGATTTTGCAGTATCCTTCCCCCAGGAGTGGGGAGGGAATGGGGATTTTGCAGTATTCTTCCCCCAGGAGTGGGGAGGGAATGGGGATTTTGCAGTATTCTTCCCCTGCCACGCCCACCAAGTCACGCCCACAGAACCTGTAGGGAAAATTTTTGAATTTCACCCTTGCCCCCCCTCTAATAAACTTGCCAGAAAAAAGGAGAATGAGATTTCCAAGCCTGAGTGATAGGAGAGCCAGCCAGCAAAATCCAAAGTATTGGATTGCAAAGTTCTGGATTCAATTGGGAAGAGCTGGTTCACATTCAGGATTGTGAATGCAGCATTTAATGACTCCTTAAAAGCACCTGCATTTGTTTCTAGGATTGCATAACTGCCATGGAAGGTCTTCTGCATCCTAGGGACAAGGGCTAAGCTGTTTTAATGAGTCTCAGACAAGTGCTGCCTTTGTTCTACATGTTCTGAACAATTATTTCAAATCAAATCAAACCTGAAGCCTCATAGAGTTCTACAAAGCACATGTATGCTGGACAATCTTCTCCAGCCTTCTTCTTCTTAGTCCTTTCATGATTGCAAGCAGAAAGTATAAACATGCCCTTCTTCTAACCCTTTCCAGACTGACGTTAGTGCTAGCTTTCAACTTCATCAGTGTTAAGTGGAAATATCATTACAAAGCTACATTCTTCCCACAGGAAATTCAAGATGGGTAAAGCTAAACACACAGCTCCTTCCAATTCAAGGAAAAGTAGATTCTTCCAGTTTTCTTCCCATCAAAGACTAAGAAGAATGAAGCTATCCAACTCCTTCTCATTATGTCATAAAATCATATAAATGCAGAACATATGTAATGGAAGGGACCTTGTGGGCAATTTAATCCAACCCCTTGCTCAATGCAGAAATTCTGTACAGAAAACCATCCCGCCTCTGCTTGAAAATCTTTAAAGAGGGTGAATCTACCACTGGTCTAGGCAGAATGATCCACTATTTAACTGTTCTTACCATTAAAAAATTCTATAATTCAGCCATGTTTGCTTGCCTAGTCTTCCAGGATATCTCCTTTCACATACCTCCTTTTGCTCTTCCTCCTCTTCATTTCCTAAATCACTGGTTGTCTCTCCAGAGTAATAGATTTTACTGCTGGTCAAGACAAAATAATGAGGATTCCAGTCCTGTAGAAACATACATCAGTAATTAAGTTGATCCTGGAATAGACTCCTTAAAGGACAGAGCTTTATAAAATTCACTAATCTGGACTATGAAGATGCTGTATGACAAGACGAGAAAATATGCATTATGCTGAGACTCTCATGAATTAACTTCTAAACACTGGTTGTTAAAAATGAAATGTTCAATCCAAAGAATGATTTGCTGACATTAAAACTAAGAGTTGTTTGACACCTTCCTCAAATAAAGTTTTCAAGTCTGCAAGCTAAGGGAAATGTTTAATTCTAACAATGGGCCAAGAAAATGGAATGTAGTGAAGTTTCTTTTAAATCTCCTCCAAGTAGGGCTCTCCCCCCCACAACCTTCTATCCAAATAACTACCATAAGGAATAAGCTCAATTGATTTATAACCAAGCCAGATATGTGTAAATGTCATAATCGCATACTCCTTTTCTATTTTCTATCTAAGCTAATTGTTTTCAGACTGATAGCTCTTTTGAGTAGAAACCCATAGTCTTTGAGTTATGCAGAGCAACTGACAAAGCTCTCTTTCTCCATGGGACAATGAATGAAAAACTTGAAACCAACTATCCACCTCTTTTTTAAAAAAACTGAACTGCTTCTGTTTCTTTTAAAAAAAAAAATATCTGCAGAACAACTAAGCAATGCCAGGAATTATTCAGGGTTATTAATGCTTATGTGATCATGCAAAAAGCATTGCTTCATCTGGGGCCAATACTACCTTTTGTAATAGCTTTAAATCATTTTCACAAGTAAGCCATGGGCGTTTTTAATCCCAGACACATTTTTACTGAAGCAACCTGTCCACATCATATGGCAACATTTAAGAGTATTGACAAAGAGAAGCAATCTTTTCTCTTCTCTGTCTTTCACTGTGGAAACCCATATTATAATGCCACAATTGGGATGCTGCACTAAAAGTGGCAGGAAAAACTGTCCAAAAGTTAAGTGCAACCCTGTCTGCTACATAAAAAATTTACAATTTTTAACACTGGTGACTCTGGGGACTATATTCAAGGATATCAGAAGACCTAGTCCTTCAAAAGTTGTGCACTCTTTATTAAAATTATAAAGTAAATTGCAGCCAGGTTTGGCAATTTCTGGGGAACTGAGCTCCAGATTAGGAGGGGTGTATATACGGCCCTAAAACAACAGCTTATGTAAGATTGTACAAATCAGTCAGCTCCAAGCAACAGTAAAGCAATACAAAGAAACCCACGTGGTTGATTGGGTCTTCTAGATACAGAATTCCATTCTTTATTGAGTTGCTGATGTCATTCTCCGAATACACTGCAGATGATGGTACTTCTTCATAAGCACTACCCTCAGCCAGTTTCTTGTGCTACAGCAAGAAATATACATGTCAAGTTATTTTAACAAAATAGTAAAAATCTAGACTGGAATTAGGAGAGGGCATGTACTCCACTGCAAAATTAACTATACTCTTTTGTGATCCTATAAAGTCATTTGTATTTCCCACCTGAGCCAAGTTCTTTCTGATTTAGACATTTTTTTTTCCTGGTGTCAAGTCAATCTCTCAATTCAGCCACTGGGGTAACTTTGAATCTACCCTTCATAGCAAGGTAGCTTCACATTTCCCCCTTACAAATCACTTCTTTTTAAGTTTCTGGGCAAATGTTCACTAGGTGAACCAACAACGCAGAGAGAATGGCAGTCCCTGTTATTTCTGAGCTCTCTTATCAGACAGCTGCCAGGAAGAACTGATTGGCTTGTGCTATTTCTCAGCGTTTTGAAGCTTGTGATTGTGGTGAACATTTCTACCTGCATTTGAGGGACTGAATGGAAATAGCAGCAGTACGGAAATGCCCTTAGAGCTGTCTGCTTTTTCATGGCAACTACATATGAAATTTCTCCAACAAAAAATAATATATGCTCTAAGCCAGTGAAAACTTCCCTGATAAAAATGGTATGGGAAAAAATGAAGTGGCTTTTGGGAGGCCATATGAAGTAAAAGATCTGTGGGAATGCTGAAGACCTCAAATTAGCAACATGTTTCCAGGTTGAAGAGTGGGTACTACATTTCATTTTAGTGTAACTACAAGGCATGTACAATTATAAAATTGTTATTCTCTAGAGACCTTTTCCTGAGAGTCATAACATTTAATTTCTGTTTGGATTTTCTGATGCACTTGGCAGAATTTCTCCCGAGTATTTAAAGGATTCAGTTAAGTAGCAGTCCCAACAACTTGAAAGCCCCAAGTTAAAGAAGGTTGGCTTAAGAAATAAAAACTCATTTGCTATGCAGGAAGCATAATTGTAAAAGGTTTTTTTTTTTTGCATAGGGTTATTCTAACAAGAGTTATAAATTTGTCATACTTACCTACTTAATCGTTAAAATGCATTACTGATTGATGTATAGAGCAGTTTTGTAGGTCTCATGTACATCACAAAATGTCTACTGCAAAGCCAAGATTTATAGCATCCCTACTCTTGCAGGATAATAATTGTTTGGATCCTAAAGACCAGGTATTATGAAAGAAGATGCAGTAATGTGTGTGGGAGTGGGGAGGTTAAGAAACATCAATGCCTATGTCACCTTTTACACAGACCCCATTCACAAAGGCTACAAAAAGAGCTTACCTTTATGAGAATCTTCCTCTTCAGCTGGTTTGGAGATGGCAAACCATCAGCAGAGATATCGACTGGTTTGGTTAGCAGCATGTCTCCAAAGACCTTCTTAAAGTTCTGAGCCATATTCCTCTGCTGGGCAATGCTGCAATGGTCTTCAATGGATAGGATAACAGGATAACTTAAAAGAAACAAAATCATTGAGAATAATTCCAGGTGCTGGTTGTCACCTCTAAAGCCTTTGATGGTCAGCGGTCAGGTTAGTTGAAGGACTGTCTTTTCCAGTGGTGGGATTCAAAGTTTTTTTTTACTACCGGTTCTGTGGGCGTGGTGTGGCTTTGTGGGCATGGCTTTGTGGGCGTGGCAGGGGAAGGATACTGTAAAATCTCCATTCCCTCCCCACTCCAGGGGAAGATTACTGCAAAATCCCCATTTCTTCCCGATCAGCTGGGACTCGGGAGGCAGAGAATAGATGGGGCGGGGCCAGTCAGAGGTGGTATTTACCGGTTCTCCGAACTACTCAAAATTTCCACTACTGGTTCTCCAGAACTGGTCAGAACCTGCTGAAACCCACCTCTGGTCTTTTCCCAGTTACATCTACCCCACTCACCACAGCAAAGAGGCAGGGTATGTTACAGGGCTCTTCTCTTAAGGAGATCCACCTAGTGGGACCAAGAAAAGTCTTCTCCACAGACCCTCCCCCCGGAACATTATCCCTCAGAGAGAAGATTGGCCCCCACCTTATAGTCTTTTGAAAGGCCCTGAAGACATGGTTTTGCCAATGGACCTAGGGCCAGGATGACATGGAACACATCAAGTGGTTTTATTTTTTTATTTTTTTTAAATTTAGGGTTTTATTTCTGTAAGTCACTGGAGTCACCATGAGTTGGTGGCCATATAAATTTTCTTAATATATAAATAGAATTACAAGTATAGTGGTGCTAATCTTAATTCTGTTATTACTTTGCCTAATTGGGCTTTCAGATCAACTCCCTGAAGAATTAACATGTGACTCCTATAAGATTTGTTTAGCTATCCCTCTAGCTTCTGTTGTTCTATCATCAATCCATGCTGCTTTAAGATCAAGTCCATAAGCTTGAACACTTTATTTTGAAAACAAATAGCTGGAATACTGAGGGAATTGAAATTTTAGAATCCCATTACTAGGTGTCAATTCAAAAGGCACCAAATGTTGCCACTAATATATTATTCTTTTGGAATATAGAAAATACATTTAATGTGGTAATAGATAAAATTCCAATTCCCCCCCTCCCCTTTCAACAGTATGTTTTTCCCCCCAAGAATACAAGTTTCTAATCTTCTGGATTGTGAGAAAAATAACTGAAATGCCAGTGACATTTCTGGATCAGATTTCATACCAAAGTTAAAGAAGAAAGACTTCTATTAGCTAGAGACGTAATTTCAGTAGTATACACAACTTTAATATTCTACTCTTGATTATAAAAATGTATATATGCTATATTTTTTAAAAAAATGCAAATTATTGCTTAAATAAATTCAATGTGTCTCAAATGGAAAGTTTTATGGAATCCTGCATTCTTGATGCTGATACACATAGACACACACAAACTCTCTATATATGATAATAATTTGCAAAAATTTAGAATAAGATAGAATACTACGGTATACTATCTGCTATCATGCCAGTGCAACATCTTACTTCACATACATATGTTCCAGCCTAGCACCGAAACAATACTTTATAGACAGGCATGAGGTGCCATCAAATAAGTCTTTAGGGCTCATGTATCTGAGCTAGGGAAAGGCAAATTTCCAAAGAACATGGTTTCACAACTGACATTTTACTTACTCAGAAGTTACAAAAGCATGCTCCTTGATGGTGGTGAGGACATCAGAAAACTTAATTTTTGTAGTTAATGTGTGTCCATGATAAATCACAGGCATCCCATCAGGACCATCCCAGCAATCAACTGAAAAAGATAGCCAGTTAAAGTATAACTAAAAGTTCATCAATACAAGTTAAGTTAATATTGGAATTAATCTTAGATAAAATCAACCTGCATCCAAAGACAAGTATAAATAGTTGTTTGTCACCTAACAATCCAGGTACAACACGTTTCAATGAAAAGGTTTTCCTTATTTCTCTGGAGTGAAAGTGATACTGCAAAGGAAGGCATTTCAAAACAGATTTGGGAAAGTAACAATGCATTGATAATACCTGTAGTTCCATGGCACTAAAGGAGTGCCTTTCATTTCAAGGTCACAAGCAAACCTTCCTTCAGAGGTCTCTGATCAAAAAACTCTGGACAAGGTTTATATATGTACATTTGAAACTGCCTTTATTTTTGACTATCCATCTAGTTCAATACAATCTATTTTAACCCATAGGACAGAGGTCTTCAAACTTGGAAACTTTAAGACTTGTGGACTTCAACTCCCAGAATTCTCCAGCTAGCATAGCTGGCTGGAGAATTCTGGGAGTTGAAGTCCACAAGTCTTAAAGTTGCCAAGTTTGGGGACCCCTGCCGTAGGATCTCACAAAATCCCAGGTAGACACTTTCATATCTCTTGCAATCTGATCTTTTTATCTGGAATATTCAGTGTGTAGTGTACACTCCACTACACACTTGATCTAGCCTCCACTCATGTGCAATTTCTTTTACATTCAATACGAGATCAACCTTTCCTGATCCTTACTCGGCAGATGAAGAAAGAAAATGGGAAGAGACCAGCACTCACGTTCAATACAGCGGCATCCCATGCGCAGGCAACGAGCATAGGCTTCCAAGGAAGACTCACTTGAGAACTGATCTCCTGTCAAGTATCTACGATGAAGGGGCAGTTATGAACATAAAAGCAAGTTGGGCTGGATTATCGCAACATCAAAAAGACAAAGCAGTAGCTCAAATGCAACAGAGAATTTATCAGCAACTTTTTCATGTATACTATCCAATCAGAGTGTACTAGTCTCTGACGCAGATTTCTCTCCGTCAACTGCTCAAAGATTCCCCTCCACGGTATACAGGTAGTCCTCGACTTACAACAGTTCACTTAGTGATCGCTTGAAGTTACAACAGCACTGAAAAGAGTGTCTTATGACCATTTTTCACACTTATAACTGTTGCAGCATCCCATGGCTACGTGATTTACATTTGGATGCTTGACAACTGACTCACATTTATGATGGTTGCAGTGTCCCAGGGTCATGTGATCACCTTTTGAGACCTTCTGACCAACAAATTCAATGAGAAACCAGATTCACTTAACGACAGTGTTACTAATGTAACAACTGCAGGGATTCACTTAACAAAGGTGGCAAGAAAAGTCATAAAATGGGACAAAACTCACTTAACAAATTTCTCACTGAACAGCATAAATTTTGGGCTCAATTGTGGTTGTAAGTTGAGGACTACCTGTACTAGGGTAACATTAGATGCTTATATTCATCTTAGCCCCACAGTGCTCCAATCCAAAATTTCCTCTTCCTTCAAAGGGTTTGAAATAACACAATGAGGTGTCTTTATATAATTATGCATATCAGGATTCTCTTCATCTAGAGATCCCTAAATTACTGAGTCATGTGTTGACCTGCTGCTATTAATGGAAAGCAAAACTCAACAGGCAACTCATGATTTGCAGAGATATGTAAGACAGTGCAATTCCAAGAATTGCATTGTTATCCCAGAAGGTGCTTTTCTTACAGTTTTGCACACAATTAATGGTCTCTTCTCAAAGCAAATTACAAACAGGAGAAATTATTAGCAAGAGAAACCAATTTTTCCATTACGTGTTATGAGAGGATGAGATCCAATAATGGGACAAGGGGTTGTTCATGTCTTCTGGGCGTATGGCATTAAACTCCGAGTTCCAGATGCTGTTCTCTTTGGAAAACAGGAAGGTGAGAAACTGTACAAGAAGGGGAAAAATGGAGGTGGGGGATGGGAGGTGAAAGATGGAACACTAAATCCCCAAATCTCAGCTGTTTTTTCAGACTTCCCCCACCTGACTCTCCCCAGATGTATTGGATTACAGCTCTCATAGTTTAGAAAACATGCTAAATTACAATGCAGGAAGGGAGTCTGCTTGAGAAAATCTGATATGGACCAGTTAAAAGTTTCTGGGTGGTCTTCAAGATCAATTCCATGTAGAGAACATTGCAGTAATCAAGTTGTCAAGTGACTAGGGCACGAGTGACTATCTGAATAGCCCTCCCAATTTAGGAAAGGACACAACTGGCTCACTGGACAAAGTTATGCAAATGCCTTCATAGCCAAAACTGACATCTGCTTTTGAAGGATCTTTGAGTCCAGGAAAAACTGGAAGGCACACCAAAAGGGGAAGTGTAACCCCATTCAAGGTCAAAGAAGGAATATACCCAAATCTGGATGGTTGAAACACCCATAGTCACTAGGTCTTGGTAGTTGGAGGTTCTCCCCATCCAAACCCACACAACCTCCATGCACTGGAACAAAATCTTGACAGCATCATTTTCTGGTCCAAAGTCAAAAGATACAATTGGGTATTATATCAGCATGCTGAAAATACCAAATCTCAAACTAGCAGATGACCTCAACCAACAGTTTCATATTTATTTGTTTATTTTATTTATATTTCCTATTTCTAAACAGCCTGTCTCCCTCAGAAAAAGGAGGTGTGAGAGTTTAAGCATGCAGGCTGACAACAAATTGGCCAGTGACTTAAAAACTGTCTGGAACAACTACATCCTACTTTGTTTCAATCTCAAAACTGCGCTGACCAAAGGCCAATTGCTTAAGAAGTCCTTGGCTTATTTAGGCAGATCCTTTACATCTGCCTTGGAGAATACTCTAGATATGATAAGATTGTTTCCTAGATAACATTCCATGCTAACACTAGAACTTTGTACTAGGTCTAGAAAACAACAAACCCCCAATCAACTGCATGCTTTCTATATAATTATCTATGTTCCACCTCAAACTAATTATCATTACTTATAATTTCTAGGACTACATAATTGCCCAGTATTATTACAACCAATTAAACATAATTAAAGCAATTACCAATGAGAAGTCTTATCTCTCTCCTTAGAAAAGTCAAAGTTGCAACTTATTTAACATTTTAAATTGTAAGAAAAGACCTGGGGGGGGTGTAGGGGGGGGGAAAAGGAAAGATAATTTGCTACAATGTTTCTTTCCTGCCATGTATGGAATTGACCTTTATAATACCTTGTAGCATTTACTTACTACAGTGTAGTATAGAGAACATTGTTATCAATGATTTGGGAATTGTAAAGCCAGCTGCCTCTATCATTTTTGTTCTATTTTTTCCCCCCAGTGAGATTCTTGAGAGTCTTACCTCATCTGAAGAAAAATAAGGTTCTTCAATTACTCTCAATGGATCTGACAAGAAAGTAAACATAAAATCTTGCACCAAGGCAAGGTCTGCAGCCCAAAGCTCCTGTATATGAGGATGGAGAAAAGGTGGAGTTTGAGAAGCCAGATATTCTCTTTATTACAGTGTTCAAGCTATTTTGTAAACATTCCCTTTCCCAGCCTTATGATGTTCTTGCAAAGTAGCAAGTAATTATTATCCCTGTATTGCTGACGGAAAGCTAAGTGGGATTAGAGATAGGACTGGAAGGGACTTTGGAGTCCAACCTCCTGGCCACAGCAGGAATCTTCATACCATCTCAGACAAATGGCTGTCCAACTTTTGTTTGAAAACCTCCAGTGATACAGGACCGATTCCAAAAAGTAGGACCACCTTTATCTCTCTCCTTTGCACTCTTTCCAATTCCTCAGCACTCCTTCATCTCCTTTGTATGGTGGCAAGAACCAAACAAAGTGGTCCTCGACTTACGACCATTTGAAGTTACAATGCTCCTTATAAAAGTGACTTACTGTTTCCTTGCACTTCTAACCATTGCAATTCAGGTGCTCGGCAACCACCACACAATTATGATAGTCATAGCATCCTGTGGCCGCGTGGTTGCCATCTGTGACCTTCCCAGCCAGCTTCTGACAAGTCAATGCGGAAACTGGGAGGGAAGGTCACAAGTCACAGTCATGTGATGTCTTGTTTAACAATCACACTGCTTAATGAAAAATTTTCCAGTCCTTATTGTGGTTGTGAGTCAAGAAATGCTTGTATTCCAGGCGCAGACTGACCAGTGAAGCATATAACAGAACAAGCACTCCATGTGATCCCAACACTATCCTCTATTGATGCAGCTGTAATGGTACACAGGAATGACTTTGGGAGATGGGGTAAGAGCCACGGCTGATGGCTGAATAAGAGGCAGCTTAGCCCACCGCAGGAACTGGGGCATGGCAAATATCTCAGAAGTGACCCTGTTTAGTATCTTGGGCTGTAAAGATCACATGGAAGAAACGTATTTTACAAGATTCTATTAATGTAACCTTGAAATAAAGTAGAATTAGTTCATTCAGGCATGCATTCTATTTGAACTACCTTGCATGGCTAATATTAATCTTGCTAGTCTGAAAGTACATTTCTCCCTCGCTGCCTTTAAAGGTAAAGGTAAAGGTTCCCCTCACACATATGTGCTAGTCGTTCCCGACTCTAGGGGGTGGTGCTCATCTCGTTTTCGAAGCCGAAGAGCCAGCACTGTCTGAAGACATCTCCATGGTCATGTGGCTGGCATGACTAAACGCCAAAGGCGCACGGAACGCTGTTACCTTTCCACCAAAGGTGGTCCCTATTTTTCTACTTGCATTTTTTACGTGCTTTCAAACTGCTAGGTTAGCAGAAGCTGGGACAAGTAACGGGAGCTCACCCCGTTACGCGGCACTAGGTATTCGAACCGCTGAACTGCTGACCTTTCGATCGACAAGCTCAGCGTCTTAGCCACTGAGCCACCGCATCACTGCCTTTACAGCCCAAGAAATTAGGAACATCTTCTGATTTGCCCCTATTCCTGCTGCAGGCTGAGCTGCCTCTTATCTTATCCCCTAGTGCTGTGGCTGTTCTCCTTGTCCTTGTGTCTCCCAAGGTCATTCCCACATATCGTTACAACAATAGCCCAAGGTTACAATGCCTCTTTTGACAATGTAAGCACATGGCTAGCTCAGGCTCAATCTTTAGCCTATCAGGAAAGCAAGATCCTTCACATAAGTCATACAACTGAACTAAGTACAATCTATCTTGTACCTCTGCAGCTATTTTTTCTGCTTACCTAAGAGGGGAAACCTAACATTTCTTGTCACTCCACATTGTTGCCTAAGGCTCACTATCAAATCTATCAAGATCCTTTAGGATCCTGAGCCTGTCTTTTGAAGTTTATCCACCTACACCACACTTCCAAAAGCTTTGGGTCATCCTCAAATTTGATGAGCGTCAATTCTATCCCTTCATCTAAGTCATTTAGATTTTAATACTTCCTCAGCTATAAAGCCCCGTGGATGGCCTGGGAAAATACTTCTTTTTAAACTTAACTTGTATGAATCAGATGGTTAGGATGATAAACTTTGAAACTTAAGAGAAACTTGACGAATGTGAGAGATGAAACTGATATAAAAAACAAATAATGAAGTGCCTCTGCCTAAATGGCGTAATGCCAGATTAAGATTCAAAGTGGGTGCTTACCAGCTCAGAGTATTTAAGCACTGCATTATACAAGCTCTCATCCTCTTATATTGTTCCAATTACCTATATACAATAGCTTTTTCTGAAAGATTGAAATTTGTTTCCTATATTAAGGCCTTCTCTTTAAGGCCTTTTAAAACATTTATAAAGGAAAATCTAATCAATATATCAGAGTACAGAAATTCTCTATTAGAGAATAGTGTCCCATTTCATATCTTCATTCAGTAGTTGAGCAACACTTGAAAGAGGCAATGGCAAACCATTTCTTAGTGATTGCTAAGAAAGGCATATTCACATTAGTTACCAGAGATCAATTTCAGCTTAAGCAAATCTTTTATCTGCATCAAATTTTGATTCTTACTCTTTCGCAACATTAGTGCATGAATGGTGTCTCTCTTTCTCTCTCTCTCTCTCTCTATTTCTCTCTCTGCCCCTCCCTCCCTCTCTCTCTGTCTCATATGAACTTACCATTTGGTATTCTAGCAAAAATGTCTGGAACTCTGACAGAGAAATTCTGTTGTATTCAGATCTCTCCCCACTGCTTTAAGATAAAGTGCAAGATAAGACAGGTTGGTTAGAAGGCAGCTGCCACTTCTCGAACCAAACAAGCTTAAATATATAGAGAGACTGTTTACATATAACTCTCATACATAACATGAAGATGCAATGGTGGATTCGCACATGAAGTTATGCCAAAAATAAATCACATTATGAATTAGTGTCATATTTAAATGATGCCAATGCCAAAATTAATATGGCAGTGGAAGTAATAGATAAAGCTTGGCTGTTGATAGAGCTCATTCCTTTACATTGACTCTATCAGGGAAAATTGGGACAAAGAACATGTCAGTATAAAGGATTGCTGTCAGATACTATCAGACGCACATTGGATAGCAATAAATAACAGACTTCAAATGCAAAGTTGATTAAAAGGGGCACAGAACTTTCAAGAATATTGAAGAAAAGCTGAACTTTGTTATCACAGCAATTCATAAAAAAGCAAATTAAATTGCATAAATGTTGCATTTTGCTATCAGACGTAATTCTGTAATGGCATCAAATTATTAGAAAAAGCAGCTCTTGTCCCAGAATTTGAGATTTTATAATATTTCCAAAACAGATCAATACAATATACAACCACACCATATTGTGCACTGAAGTAGAGAACAGCACACTATGAATGCATAATCTGTGCTTTGACTAATTAACTAATGATTAATTATCAGCATATTCTCATAGTTACAAGCCACTTTAATTTCCATCCCAGCCCAATAGGAAATAAAGCAGTTTACCTTTCTAAGAATGGAACAGCCATCTACATAGAAGAAACAAAATTCAGTCATTGTGCTTACTAAATTTAAGCATCCTACTTCAAATGTCAATAGAGGAACTGCAATGCTGCTTCTAACAGAAATAATAAAGCCATTTTCCCCTGTATAGTTTATAAAGGTCTTGAACAGACCCTTCAGGGACTCCTAATGTACTATCATCAATTTGCATATATGGATTTTTTGCATACGCACATGAAAATGTGTGTGAATGTGAGTGAATGTGCACGACCGTACCCACCTCTAACAAAATATTGCTGAAAGACAAAAATAATGACTGTGGACTAATACATTTATTAGTTCTTTTAAAAAAATGTCATCAGAATTAAGATCAGAAGCGTCTTACTCCTTTCTGTGCATTGTACATCAAGCTCTGGTACAATTGAACAAATTGTCCGTAACTGATATCCCCATTTCTCTGTTCCACATCCTGATAGTAAAGAGAAAACAAGCAAACAAAAATCTTAAATTATACTACTATTCTGTGATATACGAGTGATTAATTATCTCGTTTGTGGAAAATAAAGCACTCGCTGCTTTTTTCTTGTTTTTTTGTTCTTTTATAAAAGAAGGGAAGAGAAGAACTTTTGTGTTTTAGTAATACATCTTAAATGTACAAAGCAGAGGTGCATTTTCAAGGTCTCTTACCATCTTTCCCCAATCTTCCTTAACTTAGAAATAGAAATAGAAATAACAGAGTTGGAAGGGACCTTGGAGGTCTTCTAGTCCAACCCCCTGCTTAGGCAGGAAACCCTACACCACTTCAGACAAATGGTTATCCAATCTCTTCTTAAAAACTTCCAATGTTGGAGCATCCACAACTTCTGGAGGCAAGTTGTTCCACTGATTAATTGTTCTAACTGTCAGGAAATTTCTCCTTAGTTCTAAGTTGCTTCTCTCCTTGATTAGTTTCCACCCATTGCTTCTTGTCCTACCCTCAGGAGCTTTGGAGAATAGCTTGACTCCCTCTTCTTTGTGGCAGCCCCTGAGATATTGGAACACTGCTATCATGTCTCCCCTAGTCCTTCTTTTCATTAAACTAGACATACCCAGTTCCTGCAACCGTTCTTCATATGTTTTAGCCTCCAGTCCCCTAATCATCTTTGTTGCTCTTCTCTGCACTCTTTCTAGAGTCTCAACATCTTTTTTACATCGTGCTTTTTTACAACTTGCTTTGGCCATGTGGGCTCAGCAATTTGGGATTTCAGGATAACATACATGGGAAGAATTCCAGATTGGGAAATACTGCTTTATTTAGTAATAAAAAGAAGAAACAGTATTTAAGGTATTATTTAAAGATTACCACCAAGGAAGCTCAGATTCAAGCCCACCCTTGGCCAAGGAAGTTCACCAGGTGATTTACGGGGCAGTTATATTTTCAGCAATACCTACTTCATATGGTTAATTGTGGGATAAATGAGAGGAGACAGCTCTTTGTACCCCACTCCGAGCTCTTTAAGGAAAGATAGGCTATAAATCTAACAGACAGACAAATAAATGCAGACAATTCCAGGTTCAAACTCTCAGTAACAATGAAGTTCTTAGTCTGAGTAGAACAAGACCAATCTCAATAGATGGGTAAATTCATAGGGTGCACCAATCTGAAATCCAAATGTGACATCCAGAAGTTCTAATCCCACTTTAGGCATCAATCCAGCTGGGGGACCTTGGGCCAGTCATACATTCTCAGCTCTAGGAAGCAGGCAATGGCAAACCATTTCTGAAATTTGCCAAGAAAACTGCAAGGACTAGTCCAGGCAGTCACCAGGCATCAACAATGACTTGATGGCACAATAATAATAATAATAAAAATAATAATAAAAAAACCATACAATAGTATGTCAAGCTGCAACTTTTATCAATGAGTATCAAAACTCTGCACATATAAACAGGGAGAAAAAAACCAAATACTTACTGATAATCTCTCTCTTAGAAATCTCATGTTGGGGACGCGGTAGTTGACTTGAGATAGCATATTTTTTAGGTCTTTTGCAGAAATCCTAGATTAGCGGGTTAGGGTAAAAAGAACAAATGAATGAGGGCATATTTCTGTATTTATGCATTGCCAACTTATAAAATTCTCAAAATTGCTTGAAAGATTGAAAACACCATAAAACATGCCAAGCATTATTATGAAAGGATAAAAGCATTTCCTCCACTCCACCCCTCAGATGCTGCACCTGTCAGCCTCCTGACAGAGTTCAGAATGCTTGTTAAGAGTAGCCAATGTTGGCCTCTTAAGGCATGAACTCCTAACCTTGCCTGTTATTCTCCCATAGATTCTGGCTTTGTGGGATCACTATGGAAACTGATTTTTTTATAAGCTTCCTTCCAGTTTTCTGATGTTCCAACTGTCAGATTTAAATTAATTATACTTAAGTTTTCCAAAATCCTATGATTTCTTCCTTAAAAATGGACAAAAACACTTCAAGCTAATCAGTGAATGGAAAAAGTAATGGGACAAAACTATCAGCAATCCTTGGACAAACAGAAGAGATTATCTTGAAGTATTTCCAAAATTACAAATATTGGAGTAGTTATTAAAACCAGCAGTGTCAGACTGTATTACTTGAAAGGAAATAGTCACTGTAATTGTTGTGGTTCTTTTCCAAACAATTCAAATTATTTCAAAATAAGCATGTTTTTTCCTTCTGTTTCCTCAATAACTGTAGAAAATGAGGTTTTCTTTCTTTCAAATTCATATATTACTTGAGAAATGGGTCTCTTTCAAATAACATAAATGTACTATACTGTATGGACCTTAAAAAAGCAAGAAAGAAAATCGACTCATTTGAGCTGTGGTGCTGGAGAAGTCAAAAAACATGATGGCTGGACCAGGGGTGGGTTCTGGTTTTCCTCACTGCCGGTTCGCTCAGTGTCGTGCCGCGCGGGCGCGCACGCTTCATGCATGCGCAGTGCTTTAAAAAAAGCTTCTGCACATGCGCAGAAGCAAAAAATAAAATGGAAAGAACCGGTTCGGGGGCGTGGCAGATGTGGGTTGCTACCGGTTCTAGCGACCCATGCCACCACATTACTAACGATTCTATAGAGCCGGTCCGAACTGGTAGGAACCCACCTCTGGGCTGGACACTATCAAAGCTTGACATCATTGATCATTGGCAATATGCTGACTCTGTGAACCGCTTAGAGAGGGCTGTAAAGCACTGTAAAGCGGTATATAAGTCTAAGTGCTATTGCTATTGCTATCAGCCAGAGCATAGAAAACCTCAAAGAAACAGTGCAGGATCAGAAGATGAAAAGAGACTTGGTCCATGGAATTGCCAAGAGTCTGAATCAACTGAACGAATAATACTATCATCATCATTACCACTATACTGTAATAAATTGTTTAACTTTTTCAAGAAAGGGTATGTTTCTGGATTTTAATTGTGCTGAAGATCTTCTGAAGTTCAATCTATGCTTAGCAATGAGAAAATCATTAACAATGGAGAGACTTCCCTGAAAACCAGTTATCTTCCATGATTGATCTTCCCTTGCCGTTTGCAGCACTTAAAGAAGTACCCTTAAATTGCGATGTTTATTCATGAGGGGTCATCAAGCAGGCCCAGGCAGTCATCCACAGTGTGAGACAAAACATCTCCAATCAGTCTAGAATCACTGCGTTTTTGTGGCAGGAATACAAGCTAACAGTGATTTAACGTATTTCTTTAAAGATCTGTGGTTTGAAAACTGTTAGATTGAAATCATGCCTTGCTGACTCTACCCACTCTTATGGAAGCAATGTATACGAGGCTCCTTGAAAATTAAATTGCACAATTGTTTGGCCGAGATCCAATAACATTAGTAGGCTTATCACTCCTACCCAATATACCACATCACCTCTTTTATGTTCTGATCATCAGTTCAATTCCCCAAATGTTATACTGGAATACAATAATCAAAACCATTCTTTTGCAAAACCGCAGGTTTCATGTGTGCTCCCATAACCGCAACCAAATATTGTAGTGACTGTGAAACAATGGAAGGAGGAGTGCATGACTTTTTCTGGATTGAGGGCACCAGGAGGCCTCAGGATGTGGTGCTTTTCAGTACTGAACCACTTGCTCATTAGCTTGCTGGGTTCTACTTTTCCACAGAGCAGGTCTGCTGCTGAGTTCTTATAATATATTGCAATTTGTCAGTCAACCAATGACTGGTGAAATCCAAGTAAATCTATTGCAGATGATGAACTGTTGGCAAATAACTCGTGTATTCCTGGCATCCAAGAAATGCTGGTCTCCTCCACCCAGGAACAGAGACTATAAAATTCTCTCCAGAGCAAAACAAGATAGCTGGAATTAATCCACTTAGGGAGGGGGAAACGCCCCCCCCCCTTCAGCTGAACTCCTGAGAAATGCATGTTGCAGACATATAACCTTACAGTCCAACGATTAGCTCAGTCATTAGGTCAGGAAATGGAACTCGGCTACAACCCATTTATGACTTCCAGATCTCAGTGGGTGAGAAAAAATATCTTCTCTGTTTTATACATATTTATACACATTTTTACACACACACACACACACACACACACACACACACACGGTCTAGTATTTAATGATTCCAGTAAAAAATGGAAATCCTTTCCGTCATGCTCTGCCTGCTTTTTGGTCCCACCTCATAAAACTTCTGGAGTGGGCAGTCCACAATGCCACTTAAATGCCAACCATGGCCCCTCAGCCTGCAAAGGCATTCTACCTCTGCAATATTTATTTTATTTATTTCCTCTCTTTATTATTTTTAATAAACTATTCAAGGCACTGAATATAATACTCCTTCTTCCTATCCTCCCCACAACAACCACCCTGTGAGGTCAGTTGGGCTGAAAGAGAATGACTGGCCCAAGGTCATCCAGCTGGCACATGTCACTGAACCAGTTTTGATTTCCAACATTTCACAAATTAGCAAGTGCTAAATATCATTGGAAAGGGTTTAAATAGGGTTTATCTTCTGGAAAAAAAAACAAGCGTTGCAATTGCCTCCCCAGACACTGCTCCAACACAAAGATGCCAAAAGTGGTCTGTTCAACATATAGGGAAAAATGAATGATACTACTTCAGCTAATGATGAGGACATCACTCTTAAGATTGCCAACTCTCAGCTGCTGTGCTTGTATTGAAGAACAGCTCAGGAATAACTATTGCTCTCACCTTAATATTTGTAATACACATATTTGAAATCACAATCTTCAGTATTTCTTAAAGATGCCTGGTGTCTAGGTTTAATATAGCAAGGAAGCTTTAGCAGCCCACTGTCAAATATGCATGAATTGTTAATCTGATTCCTGGGACACAATTTCTCCCTCCCCTCTTTGGCTGGAAGCAAAGAGAGACTGACGCCAACAGGCAGCAGTCGAAAGCATTGCACTTAAGCAAAAACACATTGTCAAATTGAGCCATTCTAATCTGTTCTGAAGGATACTTTGAATTTTCATTGCCAAATGTGTTACACATTAATCTCATAGATTTTAACTGGACAACAGATTTTACTATAACTGCCCTCTCAAGAAGTAGTCTCTCATTAGTTTGATGACCTTGGAAACACATGTACACTAGATACAGCTGTTCTATTATCAAATAAATGTTTAAACGTTAGGATTTGTTTAGAAATGTTTCTCTTCTTCACAAAGATTAAGATACTATTGAACTGATATACATCAAAAGGCTTCAGTTATCGCAGAAATTCTCAATGAATCCAATGCATTTTTAACACATTGCAATTGTTAAAGTTAATTGATTATCAGGGACTTCCGGGGAAGAAATGGGGAACTGAAGATAACTCTGCTGCATGTAGAGCAGATGATCATGGCAGAATTTGTTGCATGTTAAAAGAAGGGATAAGTTACTAAAATTATCTATACTTGTTGAGATATAGGGGAAAATCATTTCTTTATATATTTCTTTCTTTTTGGGTAAGATATACTTAATTTTCTTCCTTTATTTTTTATTTTCTGCATTTTATTTGCATTTTTGATTTGTATTAGTTGTATTATTTTAACTGTAACTTTTAATAAAATTAATATAACAAAAGATAAGTTGTAATCTGTCTGATGTGTAACTTGCATCTGCATAACCAACCTATCTTCCTCTTCCTTTCCACCCATCTCACCACAATTTAAATTGTAAATAGTAAGCTGCAGCCCACAAAAGCTTATGGCTTTTAATACAATTTGTTAATCACAAAAGGTGCTTCCAGACTCTTGATTTTCTTTGAGTGAGCATATTATGTTATTGAAAATAGTTGCAAAATGTATTAATTTTGTGAGAGAGTTTTAACTGTCATTTTGATTGACTGATTGGTTCATTCATTCAATTTCTATAGCTGTCCAACTTGATCAGGTGACTCTGGGCGGCTTACAAGCCATAAGCTATGTTACGTTTTCTTATTAAACAGCTTAGTTAGACAATGACATCCACTTTTGATGATGATACAGTGGCCTATATAAAGAAAAAGGTTGGAGACCATTAAGACATCTCAATGACCAGTGATGATTTTTTTAGCTGAAACTTTCAACCAAAAAGCAGATACATCCACATAAAGAAGATAAGTGCCATTCAGAATTTAAAAGCCTATAATAAATTGTTCATTATTGTTGAATTGTTCATAATTTAATTGTTCTCCTTATACAAAAAGAAGCCCATTAATTTTTTCTTGGAAAAGGGTCATTGTTAAAGCTTGCAAGTCAATTGTATCTTGGTCCTTTCCCTCTCAGACCAGGGACAGTGAAAACAGGAAAACACAGTGGAATCTTTTTAACAACACATAGAAATAAGAAAGAATAATAAAAGGTTCATTAGGTATCAGGCTATCTTAGTATATCTGTTGAAAAGTTCTCTGATCAGGGTTCTATTAATGTGGTGGACTGCCTCTGTCTTGGTTTCCAGACACCCTGGAAACAAGCTAACGTCTCTTGTCAGGGCAGGAAATCAGTAGAAATAAAAACCACAAAATAGAACAGGGTGAACTGAGCACTCTAGGGCTGGAAGAAAGTACTAAATCCAGCCCCTCATTTTCTGCTGTTTTCAAGTATTTTGAATGTTCCAGCCACAGGTGCCTAATTGCTAGGCTTCCCTTGAGACTGGCCTTCACCTAAGGCCACCTTAAGCAACTTTCTCCATCTCAGAATCTTCTCAGTTTTAGCTATTTATCATACTTTGAAACTTGGAAGGAAAGAGAATTCTAGCAGTGACAGGTATACCATTGAAAGGCCTGAAGAGCTGACTGGGGATGTATCATCCTGGAAAAGCTGTCTAAGTGCTTAGATTATGACCTAATGGCTCATAATAAAAAAACCAGTTCCCAGCATATGTTGCTCCGGGAATATGTTGCATTTCTCAGAATTCTCTCTTTTTAATTTTTATGAATCAATCTGTCAGAGCCGAGGTGGCGCAGTGGTTAGAGTGCAGTACTGCAGGCTACTTCAGCTGACTGCTAGCTGCAGTTCAGCGGTTCAAATCTCACCGGCTCAAGGTTGACTCATCCTTCCATCCTTCCGAGGTGGGTAAAATGAGGACCCAGATTGTTGGGGGCAAGATGCTGACTCTGTGAACCGCTTAGAGAGGGCTGTAAAGCACTGTAAAGCGGTATATAAGTCTAAGTGCTATTGCTATAGATACACAGCCACATGTTCTACAATAGATTTTGGAGCTAAGAACACATGGGAAATACTTATCAACTTCTGGATTTCACTACTGCCCGGTGAGGTTTTAAGCATTCATCTTGATGAATGTTCTCAGTACTCCCCAATGTGATTTCTCATAGCAAAAGACCAATAATGATGGTCAATGACTGTGGTTTAGTCCAAAGGAATGAAAAAAGGTGAATGCTGAAAGTTATTGCTAGCAATCTGCTAGTCTTTCCTGTTTAAGACCCGTGTTGCATTATGGGTTACTGTATAGTAACTGCATGCACTTCCCTAGTGGAAATGATAATCTATAATCTTACTACTCTAATCCTTACATCATTTCATCACACCAACTTTCTTTCTCTTTCTCCCTCTGTTAAAATACAATAAATGATCTCTTCTTCCCATATCCCATCTCTTATCTATAAATAATTCCTTAAAACCTTGTCAGCACAAATCCATTAAGGTTTGGAAGAGATAACAACATATCTGTTTTAACCTCGATCAAATAATCCAAGTTTAAGTTCCTTCCTTTTACTTTTTCAAGGATTGTCTTGTTAATATATATTCAGTCACTATGCATTTGGAGGTGATTGTATCATGCAAACACAACAGAGGTTGTTATTCCACATAATGAATGTCCCCTCCAGGATCTAGTTTTGCCAGTCATCAAAAGACTTGTTACGTTTAGAAAACCCTAAACAGAAATATAAGAATTTATTGTGGAAGAACCTGAAGGGAAATTCCGGCACACAAGCCTGTGTTTCTGAATCTCAGCCAGCAATTGTGCAATTATTAGAAATACTTTGTAGAAAAGTGCTACTGTCATGTGGGGAGGCTCACATGACATCTTCTCACACCCAAACAAGTTGAAATAACACATATGAGAGACCACAATAGAGAGTTCACATTATACATGTTGAAATAATTTTTTTAAGGGGGGAGAGAAAGGCAATACAGAATAGCCCATCTCTATTCAGCATAATGGCAAAGCATATGTTCACATGGAGCTCTTGAACTTCCTTAGTAAGATTTCCAGGTTGGAAATTGAGATTTGTTCTTATGAAAAAAACAAGGGATTTTGTTTCTCATGGTGTGCAGATATTTTGTTCTGTTGTTGCTTCTAGTTAAATTCATTTTTAAAATTCAATTGGAATGAATATATCAATATATTCATATATTCATATATACAGTATCTCTTTCAAATTGCCTACACTTTTTTGAAGAGAGAGTGAGAAAAAAGATCAGGTCTCCAGCATTCACCTTTGATATCCAAACTCATTCATCCTAATATGTGGATGTCAAGAAGATAAACCATCTTTGCATTAAATTATGGAGTACCTCAGAGTTACAGTTAAAGAAATTTAATTAATTATTAATTCAAGTATTGGTCTCTCCATCTATCAATTAACTTGCATACATTTATATGCAGACAAAAATATTCTCAGAATGGTATTCTAAGTTTCCTGTTATAGCCGAAATCATTTTACTTGAAGCATTCTTGCATTTTTCAAAAACAACAATTACTGATTGTTGTCTTCAGGTTTTTTTTTCCAAGCACTTATATTTATGCATACACACACAGACACACACACACATATAGTGGAAAATGTTACTTCCCTATTAAGAGGCATATTTTACTTACCGTATTTTTCGATGTATAAGACGCACTTCCCCCCCCCAAAAAAAGTGGGTGGAAATGTCTGTGCGTCTTATAGACCGAATGTTGCCGAAGCCCCGCCCACCCACCGGCCCCCACCCTTCGATCTCTGCCTCCCAGCAATTTGCCTCCTTGCAGCAAGCAGCAAACAGCCTGGTCAGCTTCAGCACAGCCTGATTTAGCATGAGCAGCTGCCGCCTATTGCTGACTCTGCACGCCCCGTTTTCAGCCTCCGTGTGCCCCATTTTTGGCTCCTTCCAGGCGGCGGGAATCCCCGCCGCCTGGAACGGGCCGAAAACGGGGCGTGCGGAGGCCGAAAATAGGGCATGCAGAGGTGTCGATAGGCGGCAGCGGCGATGGGCGGTGGCGATCCCCGCAGCCTGGAACAGCTGATAGGTGGAATTCCGGGAGGCAGATCCAACCGCCAATCAGCTGCTCGTGCTAAATCAGGCTGTGCTGAAGCTGACCAAGCTGTTTGCTGTTTGCTGCAAGGAGGCAAATTGCTGGGAGGCAGAGGCAGATTTTTTTTCCTTGTTTTCCTTCCCAAAAGCTAGGTGCGTCTTATAGTCCGGAGCGTCTTATACTCCGAAAAATACGGTAATTAAAATGTTACTTTTTTCCTGTTTAGAATAGACACTATTCCAACTTTGATTATACTACTGTTCTAATCATCCAAATTCATTTTTCGATTAATAAAAATTAAACAGAAAACTAATTTTTAGACTTGTATGCCCTCTTTTGTTACTCAAATACATCACATCTCATAATATACAACAGTAACTTTCTATTTACCTATCCTCTCTGTTGCGGTCGACAAAGTAGAACTGTTTCCGAAGCCACCTAAAAGTAAATAGTTTTCAAATATTTGTAAATATGTCAGTGAATCACAAAATCTTCCTCTTTAAGAATCCCCCAAATCCTGCAGATTACATAAGTTTGAACTGCTATGAAAGGAAGCATGGATTTTAATACACATAATCTTAAATTCATATAGAAAGATGCTGGCAGTGAAGGAGAGGCAGTGAAACCTATATAAGTATGCCCCTTGCTTGAAATGGTCCTTCTGTTCCAATTTTTTGTTTTACCTTTCAATTTGCAATGGAGTAGCAGCTTTTAGGGTATCTGCCACAAGCCAGTTCAACCCTTTGATCCACATGTTGACTTCATCTTCGGAAGTGGCTGTGAAAATAAAGAACAAACCGAGCCTGTCAAGACATGACACAGGCACTGACCCCTATATCCAAGAAGGAAGTCACTTTGCAGCTGGTTTCCAATAGACGGAAACTAACCCCATCAATTTTGATATTTAAAAATTATAATAGCCATAAAACCAGTCTTTAAGGAGGAACAATCACATCATTTCAACGTTTAGCATTCAATTCATTATGCTCACTAAGTAAGGAAGAAACTTTTTTTTTAATCTTCTGGGGCAAATCCCACATGGCAAACAAGAAGGATCTCCAGGGAACTTCAGTAATCAAGTTAGATCTTTTTTTTCATCCTTTTCAGGTCACAGATGTGCATGCCAAAACTTACTTTACCATAGCTGAATGTCAGCAAACAGTGCCATACTGTGCAAGGCTAACAATCATTTAAAGATATGTCTATTAGCCAGTTCAAACAATTATCTTAGCATAATGAGGATGCAGATTGATTGCTTTTACTCAAAATATGGCATATAGTAACGTGTTTGCTTAATTGCTTCATGCCACATTCACTATTCTCGTCTGAGCACACCAGATTCTGCACAAATCCAGAATCCTTCCCTATGATTCATGCCTTTTGAAGAATTACCATCAACAAAGGGAAGTGAGCAAAACACGATCAGTATTGAGCAATGGGATTTCTCTTTATCTTCCCATTAGTTTACCTTAGAAAGAACTTCATACAAGATCATAAATGTTTTTATTATGTTTTATTATGTTT
Source organism: Thermophis baileyi (assembly GCA_003457575.1). Taxonomy (NCBI): domain Eukaryota; kingdom Metazoa; phylum Chordata; class Lepidosauria; order Squamata; family Dipsadidae; genus Thermophis; species Thermophis baileyi. The sequence continues at coordinate 852,606 of QLTV01001323.1, read as the reverse complement.
TATTATGTACTATTCTTTTAATAGTTTTTTATATTGTTGTGAGCCGCCCAGAGTCCCTTGGGAGTTGGGCGGCATACAAATTTAATAAATAAATAATAATAATAATAATCCACTCCCCCATTTCAAATTTTAGAAGGTATACAGGAACATACTTGTATACTTTCTAGAATTTGGAGAGGGGAAAACATTTAAGACTCTTTTTAGCTTTTGAAGCCATGAGAGAGTAAGCCAACACTTGCAACATGGCTAGCCATAGTGTTAAACAAGAATGTCCATATTCTCAAAGACTCCGGTTCAAGAACTGACAATGGCTATCAGTTCTAGCAGCTGCTAGCAATTCTAGTCATTCTTTACTCATTTGTTTCTCTCCACTATTCTAAGCCAAGTCTTAAAAAAAAAAAAGTAGATGAATAGCAATGGTGTTGCTGGTGTTCAAAAAGCTACAACAAAAATTGGACTGTAATATCAGTGACAAAGACATCTAACCTTGCAAACTGAGTGTTTTCAGTCTGAATTCCATGCCATAAAGGATGACAAAGCAGTGAGACTGTTCTGGGCGGAAACAAGAATCTTCCTGGTATCGGTCAAAATCTCTGGAGTTCTTTCCCTGACGAATTTCTTGGATTTCACGAATATCAACTGTTAAAAGAATAATAGGAGGAAAGGGGGTTGAATTAGAACAAAATTAAGAACAAAAATACTTTGCAGTCGAAAGCTTGATAAACAATGTTATCTGACAGTTACAAAACATGGTCTTCTATTTGCAATATTAAGTTTACTGTTGCTTAATTTCTAAACCAACAGGTACTGGAACTTTTTCCTTGCTGGAGGAGAGATCGCTGCCTGAATTACCCTTCCTCTATGAAAGATATGTGTATTAGATGCTGCTTTCCAATTAAAGCATTTCAAGTATAATCCCAGATTCATATACATTAGAGTTCTAAGATCAACATTTAAGAAGTTTCATTCTTTTATGAACGTTGGGGTGGTAGTAAGGACTTCCATGACACTCTTAATGGACTTTAAAGAAGAGTATTAACTCTTTTGAACTTTGCTGTTGGAGAAAACTCCTGAGAATTCTGTCGACAGCCAAGTAAACAATCAAATGGAATGTTCACCAAATCAACTTAGAGTTGTCACTCAAGGCACAAATGACCAGGGTTGAATTATCCTACTTCATACACATTAAGCAAAGATCTAGATTTCTGGAGAAGGCTTTAATCTGGGAAAGGTAAAAGGAAAGGGAAGAAGAGGATGACCAAACGCAAGGTGGTTGAACTCAGCTACAGTGGTGATGAGTATACCATTGGAAGACCAAGTTAGGCATGGATCATGATCGAGAAAATCTATCCATGTGACAACTAAGACTCAATCAATGGCTTGACAGTACATAATCAGGAAGGATTTGCAAACAAACATTTCTAAGATTATACTTAATTTCTGACATAGCAAAGTATACAGATATAAGTCATCACAGTAAATATCACTGAGTAAGAAAAAGCAGAATAATCCAGAAGAATGAGGTGTAAACAATGTTGGCCAAACCAACAAAAAATTAACTAGGCTAAAATTACAGTGCTGATGCAATTCAACATAAATTCACATATTCAAACTATTTAGTCTACTGAGGGGTCCTATCTTGAATCTAAAATCTATCGTGGAATTCCTATCTGAATTATAATTCGCTCAAAGTAATTCTAACTCTAAACGGCACTGTGAGCAATTCACATCAGGGGCTGAGAGACAGTGACTGACCCAAAGTCGCCCAGCCGGCTTTCATGTTGATTTGGGGGGAAAAGCAGACCCTGTACTTATAGGAAAATGCTAGGAAGAAAAAAATTGTACGTGAACAGTCCTGGGACCACTAGAGGTCACTGTGGCAAATCCAAACTGATAGCAAAGAATAGCTTCACTAGAAAAAAAGGAAAAGAAAGGAAACTGTAGCAGAAAGTTTTTAAAAGGTCCCCTAGGTACAAAAGTACGGTGGGGGGGGGGCGGAGAAGGGGAGTAGTTTTATGAAAGTAACAGAGAACTCAAAGCTTGGTTTCTCTGTTTGCTATATGAACAAATGCAAGTTCAACAAAGAAGTGCAAGTTAGCACTTTTGCAATGGATATTGTTGATTATATGTTTGCTATTAAGACTAAATGAACATCTACACATTTAAGTAATTGCAACTCACATACATAGGCTATGCAATTTCTAGCCCAGAGATGACGTCTTCCTTGGCCTCCTATCCCAAATTCCAGTCTGAAGGCCTTTGTTTTAGTGCTCCATGAAGCAACTCCATGCATTTACGTTCAGCACAGTTAACAAGATTAAATAAAATTAATTCTAGATTTATTTAAATCCAGCATCATAAAGCTTAATGAAAGTTGAGGAATAGTACGGGAAAAACGTGAAAGGCATGAAAGAAAGAGGAACCAAAGCTGATGAAAGACACAACAGAGTTCCCTTTTCTGCTATGGAAGAAGCTAACCACCTTTTCCTTCCTAAAGAGGAAACTTCCCTCATCCCTTCCATATATTCACCCATCCATAGATTCTCCATCTCCTGGACTGTAATGAACTTTTACACCTTGGCTATTTGCTCTGGAACAACTTAGAAGGGGCAGTGGTCTTACCTGAGACGCCTCTTCTCATCAGGTGGAGCCATCATTCAGGATGGGTTGTCCTCGTCCGTCAGCCAATGAGGACCGAGTCTGTCTTCTTTAGTACTGGACCCGCCTTCTCCTATCCCCAGTTTAGACTCGGTCCTCAGTGGGGACGAACGAGGCAAACGTTACTCCCATCCCGAATCTTGGAGCATTTTTTGGCTGGATTTCTTCGTGAACTTTGGTTTGGACGTGATCTGTGAGTTTGAGGGGTCTCAGTCTCATCGAGACCGTGGGATTCGGTAGGGCTTCGGTCCTGACCGTTTTGAAGGGAACTGAGGGCGCACTGTGACATCGACCAGCTGCTCGTGATTTTGGGTCTGTCACCGGAGCTTCGCGCTCCCCTTCGTCCTTGAAGGACAACGTGCGCAGGGTTGCCAGGGGCTTTTCAGCTCCGCAACTAGAACGGTGGCGGCTGGACTTTGAAGAGCGCAGATTAGAGCCGCGGGGGGGGGGAGTCTTTCACATTCCTCCCTCACTCGTGCCGTTAGCCTCAGACATTTCCCTTTCGGAGTCGGCGGTTCGATAGGAGCTTGTGGCGATCGAGCGGCTGCTCTCGCGCTCCTCCGACTCCGCCCCGGCTGTTTAACTGGACCTTCTGAGCGGCGCCTCAGGCTAGTCTCTGCGCCCATCAGCTGTGAGGCGCAGGCCCGTATCAGCTGTTGGGCGCTTCTCTGGGCCGCTATTTAAGCCGAATTTCTGCCCTCTGAGCTTGCTCGGGCCGGCTCCTAACACAGCGATTTAAACGGCCGGGGTTGACGCTACGCTAATTGCCCTTAGAGCTTGCTCGGGCCAGCGTCTCTAAAGGCTCCCACTTTGCCGCCATTTCTGGCGCGCCCGTTGGTCGGCCATTTTGATTGCTGTCATTCTGACAAGATGGCGGCCGCTATGCAACATCATGAGAAGCCGGGTGGCAAACGATTGAGGAAGACCGATAGGCCGATGCAGGAGGATGAACGGCCTCATTCCTCAGGCCTCAATACGACCGGCCTTCACCGGAGCTCGACTGTGGCCTCCAAGGCTACTCAAAGAGCTGAGAGGAGGAGAGACAAGGCCCTACAAAAGCTTATCAGTCGCTCCTCCAAGCGCTTGGTAGCCGATACCTCTCCCCAGGATCACCCTCCCACTCCCAACACCTCCGGTGACGGAAGTAGGGCTACTGTGGGGCAGGACATTTTGGCCCTTGATGCCTTGGGGCCACCCAGGGAGGAGCCCGATCTGTGGGGTCCGGCTGGTTTGCACGGCGCTTCGATTCCGACTCCCCTGGTGGGCACAGATTCGGGTCCCTCTCTTACAGCCCCTCCTCAGGGGGGCACCCTGCCTGTGTCCACGGGGCCTCCCTCTACGTCGGCTACATTTGATCCATCAGAGCTCCAGAGGCTGATTGACGACCGCTCGGGGGGCTCGGACGAGGGAGACCAGGAGGCCTGGCGGGACGAAACGGAGAGCCTCGCTCTGGAGTTGTCTGAGGACGAGGCCTTAGCCCCAGAACAACCAACTTCATCTGGGCTCTTTTCCCCGGCCTTATTCAGGTCCCTCCTGTATAAAGCGAGGGTTACAGCGGGGCTAGATGCGCCAACTTTGGAGGAGGAGGTTGGTCAGGGGTCCTTCCAGGATCCCCTTTTCTCCGAGGCCAAGCCTGAGACATCTTTTGTGCCAACCCCTCAACTGTTCATTGATACGGTACAGAGACAGTGGACCGTCCCTACTTCCGGTCCGACGCCTTCCTCCACTGAGAGGAAGTTTTTCAACGTATTTCAGTCATTCTCCGATATTCTTGCGCCTCCGTCGGTGGATCCTCCCGTTCTGGGCCTTTACACGCCCACCGCTATGCCGGGAGAATCGGAAGAGTTACTTAAGCCAGAGGATAAACGTATGGAGCAAGCTCTCCTTAAGAGTCACCAGGCGGCGGCCTGGGCTATCCGGGCGTCGTCTACGTCGTCCTTCTTCGCTAGGACCTCTCTTCTGTGGCTCCGACAGATACAGGAGCATATTCCGACATCTGACATCAGGGCCCTTCAGGATCTGAACAAGCTGTTCGCAGCGTCTCAGTTTGTGGCGGATGCTACCTTGCATGCTTCACGGTTTGCAGCCAAGGCAATGGCGGCTGCGATGGTTGCAAGGAGGATGCACTGGTTCCGCCAGTGGCCGGCGGATACCCGACACAAGTGGAGGCTCGCGTCAGGTCCCATCAAAGGGCCACTGTTGTTTGGGGAATCGCTAGATCCCATATTAGTGGAGTCGAGGGACAGGAAGAAAGTTCTCCCGTCGCTCTCCAGGA
>QLTV01001323.1:836531-846822 GCA_003457575.1 Thermophis baileyi | reverse complement strand
AGGGATCCCTTGGCGCTGTTATCCACTCTCCTGGGGAAGATGATTTCCTGTATTTCCATCACGCCCTGGGCGCGTCTACACTCTAGGGAACTCCAATGGTTCCTTTTGCCCTTCCAGAAAGCGGGTCAAGGAACATCTCAACTTCGGGTTACGGTGCCTCCCGCTGTTCTCCGGTCCCTCGTTTGGTGGAGATCGCCGGCCTTGGCAAGGGGCTCTCTCTTCGTCGACCCTCCTCATCTAGTGGTTACCACCAACGCCAGTCTCTCGGGCTGGGGAGCCCACGCCCTAGATCTCATCGCCCAAGGTCGGTGGGGGAGTGCGGAGGCTTCCTGCTCGATAAATTGGCTGGAGCTTCGAGCCGTGTCCCTAGCCCTCCGACACTTTCGACGCCTGGTCGAGGGGAAGCACATTCTCGTGCTCACCGACAACACTACCACCAAGGCGCATGTGAACAGGCAGGGGGGCACTCGTTCCAGAGCTCTCATGAGGGAGGCGCTGCGACTGGGACTGTGGTCGGAACGTCACCTTCTGTCCCTGACTGCGGACCATATCTCCGGGGTCGCGAACTCCCAGGCGGATTGGCTCAGCCGATCGGAGGTCGACCAGGCGGAGTGGCGTCTGCATCCTTCCCTCTTCCTCAAGATCTCGGAACGGTTCGGCCGGCCGGAGGTGGACCTCTTCGCGACACCAGGGAATTCTCACCTTCCTCGCTTCTTTTCCCGGTTTCAGTCTCAGGGGGCGGAGGGGGTCAATGCCCTTCGGTGCCCTTGGCCGTCCGGCCTCCTTTACGCCTTTCCCCCCATGCCGATTCTCCCGCTGGTGCTCCGCAAGATATTGGAGGAGAAGGCAGAGGTCATTCTCTTGGCTCCGTATTGGCCGCGCAGGGCCTGGTTCGCGGATCTCCGGGCGATGTCGGTAGCTCCTCCATGGACACTGCCTATGTGCGAGGGCTCTCTCAGCCAGGGGGCTCTGAGACATCCGGACCCGGGGTGGTGCAGGCTGACCGCGTGGCAGTTGAGTGGGGATCTTTGAGGGGGCAGAGTTACGACCCGGACGTAATTCTGACGATCTTGGCCTCTCGCCGGCCCGCCACCCAGAGGATTTACGCTTCTACGTGGCGGTCTTTCTGCCACTGGTGTGTTGAGGAGGGGCTTTCTCCCATTCAACTTCCTTTACCCAAGGTGTTGCGGTTTCTCCAACGGGGCCTGGATAGCGGCCTTGCTCCTAACACCATTCGGAGGCAGGTCGCGGCTCTTTCGTCGATCCTTTCCTGCGACTGGGCAGAGTCCTTAGCTCTGTGTCCCACAGTACGGCGCTTTCTCCGGGGGACTTCGATCTTGCGTCCTCCCCCGGTTCACCGATTTCCGACCTGGGACCTTCCCAGGGTGCTACAATCCCTTACGGGGGCGCCATACGAGCCGCTGCGTGAATCTTCGCTTCGCCACTAGTCATTCAAAGTGTCATTCCTGTTGGCGATTACATCAGCGCGCAGAATTTCTGAGCTGGCGGCTCTCTCCATTCGGCGAGACCTCTGTGTTTTTCACCACGATAGGGTGGTGCTACGGCTGGATCCCTCCTTCCTCCCTAAAATTAACTCTCCATTCCACCGGGCCCAGGAACTGGTATTGCCCAACTTCTGCCCGGCTCCTAGTCATAGGTTGGAGAGGAGGTGGCACTCCTTGGATGTGCGAAGAGCGCTCCGGATTTACATCAACCGGACTAAGCAGTTTCGGCAGACGGAAGCGCTCCTGGTGGCCTTCCTTCCGCGTTCCCTGGGTCGCAAGGCGTCGTCTACCACCATCGGCCGATGGATTAGAGGCACTATTGCCAAAGCATATGAGCTCGCTTCTCTTCCGCGCCCTGCGGGAATTACGGCTCACTCGACCCGTGGTGCGGCTTCTTCGGCAGCCTGGGCAGCTCAGGCTCCTTGGGAGGAGGTGTGTCGTGCGGCCACTTGGGCTTCCCCGACGCCGTTTATTCGGCACTATAAAATTGACGCTTACGCTTCGGCGGCGTTTGGACGCCGCGTATTGCAACGAGTGGTCGAGGAGGCTTCCTAGGAGGATGTCGTTTTATTTTATTTTTTTTCCCACCCGAGGAGGGGACGTTGTGGCTTTGGTATGTCCCATCCTGAATGATGGCTCCACCCAAGATGGAGAAGGGGCGTTGGTCTTACCTGAGACACCTCTTCTCATCAGGTGGAGCCATCATTCAGTCCCGCCCGATATCCTCTGACCTTTTAGTCTCGTTGCTACTTTATTGTGTTGGTTTCCTTGGACTTCTTATTTTTCGGGCCGAATATGGGAGTGGATATTTTTTTGTCGTTTGCCTCGCCGGGTCTGGTCTTCGGATTCGTCTAAACTGGGGATAGGAGAAGGCGGGTCCAGTACTAAAGAAGACAGACTCGGTCCTCATTGGCTGACGGACGAGGACAACCCATCCTGAATGATGGCTCCACCTGATAGATTCTCCATCTCCTGGACTGTAATGAACTTTTACACCTTGGCTATTTGCTCTGGAACAACTTAGAAAACGGATCTTTTCTGGAAAATGAAACTCAAGAACTGAATACAGGAAGTACTCAACTTATGACCGCAATTGAACCCAAGATTTCTGTTGTTAAGTGAGACGTTTGTTAAGTGAGTTTTGCCCCATTTTATGACCTTTCTTGCCACAGTTGTTAAGTGAATCACTGCAGTTAAGTTAGTAACATGGTTAAGTGAAACTGCCTTCCCCATTGGCTTTGCTTGTATGTAGGTTGCAAAAGGTGATCACGTGACTCTGGGACACTGCAACTGTAATAACTATGAGACAATTGCCAAGCGTCTGAATTTTGACCACACTGGTTGTGGAGCTGCCGCAACGGTCATAAGTGTGAAAAATGATGATCAGTCATCATTCAGGGCCATTGTAACTTTGAATGGTCACTAAATGAACTGTTGTAAATTGAGGACTGCCTGTATTAAGAGCCACCACTTTTTTTCTATTCTAATCCAGACTGCTTTTTCTTATCTCCTTGAGCTAACATTTTTCTTTTGCTTGTTTTCAATGACTATTCAAAAATGTTCAGTATGCATAAACTCAGTGACTCCTGCTTTGTATCTTGCCTTCAAGGTTGAGTACACATTAAGAATAATCTTACAGTTCGTTAGGTTTCAAGACTCTCTGTTTCTCCCCTCCCCTCATTATATACATTTTTTCATTGGAATTCAAAATTTCAGGATCGATTTCTCAAAATCCCATGGGCTCCATCTAACTGACAGGAAATAATGATGAAACAATCTAGCTTGCTTCTGGTGATTGAGAAGAAAAGAGCGTACCATAATATTTATTTTGTAGTTTAGAGTATGAGAGTTTTCTTTGGTTTCTTAAAAAACCAACAACAACAACTTGATCCAATCCAGATGTTCTACTCCTTTTCACCAGTATACCTAACTAAGCGGTAGCACCTAATCAGCTCTGGCTAATCTTGAAAAGTTAAGCAGGGTTGATGTGGTTAATACGTGGATAGTAACTCATATAAGACGACGATAAACCACTTTCATATCATTACTAAGAAAACTGTATCGGTGTGCCCATGAAGTCACTAGGTTGACTTTAATTAAATGTTCCTTTTTTCACCAAAGACTTGTTTTTTCAGCTTCTGAAAAACTGAAAAACTCAGGAGCCCCAATTGGGAATTCTAGAAATCGCACCCAACATATGTGGAGATTAACTAAGAGTTAGAAGCCAAATACAAGTAATTAAACTTGTTCCAAAATAATACTTCCAGTGGAGAAGGTAATGTGACAAAATAAAGTTGGACTATCTTGAAGGACAGATGGACTAAGGAAGTGGGGAAGGATTCCTATCTGATAATAAAGCTCCTTCACCCCAGCTGGTTCTCAAAGTAGCTTCTGCACACAGATGTGGCAGAAAATCAGACACTTCTCTGAATTGTGTGTCTGTGGAAGACTAAACTGTGTAGAGCTCTGCTTGCTGCCACATGTGTGGTTCAAACTTCCTCTCTACATTTCATAGCAGAAAGTGAGCATCTGTACTGCAAATAAAGTATTTTGAATTTCAGCTACAAAATCAGTTATGTCTCTCTTACGTGCAAGATTTAATTACTGAGCTCCATGTGCCTGGGAAATGGAAGACTGTTTATTACTGGCTTTCTCCATCAAGAATGTCATCTCATGATATTTTTGTGAAGGGGACACCAATTGCTGTGAGTCTTCTTATATACCAGCAATCATAACAAAAATGATAATTAGCATCAATACATAAGCACTACTGCCAACTTCTTTTTCTCTTCCTTCCAAACGCCACTTACTTGAGCCTTTAACTGAGATAAATCATACAAAAAAAACCTCAATGTGGGTGATCATATCCTTTTGCTTTAAATAACTAAATCAATCACAATCAAGCATGAAGTTAATGGCTAGTGCATCAGCAATTAGATTTAATTACTGGGTTTGCACACGACCTACACTGGGCTAAAATGAGGCTGGATAAGCTGTTATAGAAATCAAGCCATTATCTTAGTAAGTTTTATGAATCAATTAAACTGAAATATGTGAACTTAGCAAATACGTTTTGTTAAGAAGGGTTTAAGATTTGCCATGTTGCATTAATAAAGTCAGTGTCCCAAAGTAGAATCAGTTATTCTTCTGGGTACAAAGAAATTCCTCTCTTTCACTTTGCTTGTAGGACACAAGCAATAAGATCAGTTAAACAACAGAGAGAATAAAAACCAATTCAGGTAATGATTGTTTCTGTAACTGGTGCTCTGGGCTCTTCTCGGTCTATCACAATTGACTCATTCTCAGGGATGCTGTACTACTAGATTCCTGCACTAGCAATAGCACTTAGACTTATTTACCACTTCATTGTGCTTTTACACCCCACTCTAAGGTCCGGCCTCTCCTCCTCATTCAAGAAAGTAAAAACTCTTGAAACTTGGCATTTCAAAAGGAACCTTTTATTGATCTGGAGTGATAGCAAGACGAAAGAAAAGCAGGCTCTGAGGTCCCTCAGGCAATACAGTTAGGATAAAGGAATTAGAAACCCCTCCCAACAGTCCAATGTGGATTCAGCCAATTCGTAGGTGTGAAGATGTTATTGTACCGGCCACTCTGAGAACGCGATAAGGGAACTTTCTCAAGATCATCCTCTGCCGGCTTTCGAGCGATACAACCCATATGGCCCTCCCTCCCCTTACATTCCCCAAAAGGTGCGAAAATCCCAGGGCGCCTAGGCACCAAGCTAAAGGTTATAAATCAATAGGATACAGGATATAGGATACATAAAGAAGAAAGCAATAAAGTAAATAATGTAACCGATGGTCCCCCCACTTCCCCTGAAGAATGGCAGAATCACGGATCTGACATACTGCCCTCCTTAGAAAAAAGGAAAATCCACCTGGAAAGAGACAAGGAAAACATATTACAAAATGTATAATCAAGATGGTTTGTTGGGGTAATTCTGGTGGAATTTCCTTAAAAGCGTAGGGGCTTTAACGTGTTTCTTAGCCACCCACTCGTTTTGAGATGGTGGCAAGTGTTTCCACGCTACCAAGTATTGCGTGGACCTGTGGTGAGTGCGAGAATCGAGAATTTCCTTAATCTCGAAATGCTGTTCACCTTCTACCATAAGGGGGACTGGAGGTGGGCTATAGGTAGTCTGATTGTGGTGATTTCTGGCTTGAGTAAGCTACAGTGAAACACGGGATGGACTTGTCTATGTTTTTTGAGGAGGAGTAATTCCACTGTGACAGGGTTTATGACCCTGGTGACAGGGTTTATGACCCTGGTGATGAACTTTGGTCCCAGTTTCTTTGAGAGTTGTAGTGATTGCAAGAATTTTGTAGATAAATAAACCCTATCTCCAACTTTGAATGGTTTTGGATCTGCCCTTTTTTTGTCTGCTTGAGCTTTAAACGCCGCTCTAGTTTCCTGCAGTGCTAACCTTACTATAGGCCATGTGGTTTGCAAATTATGCATCCACTCCTTAAGGGAGGGGATGTTGGGTTCCTCCATGGGCAATTCTGGCATGGGAGTGAATTCTTGACCGGTGGTTACTTGGAATGGAGTAAATCCTGTGCTGGTATGCACAGAGTTATTGTATGCCACTTCAGCAAAAGGTAAAAGGTCTGTCCAATTATCCTGTTGGTAGTTTATAAAGCATCTTAAGTATTGTTCTAGCACCCTGTTCGCGCGTTCCCCCCCCATTCATCTGGGAGTGGTGGGAGGAGCTTAAGCCTTGGGCAGTGCCTAACAAGTTCAGGAATGCCCTCCAGAATTTTGAGGTGAATTGGACTCCCCGATCAGAAATGATCCTTTGGGAGCTCCATGGAGGCGATAAATGTGTACCAGGAACAATTTTGCCAGTGCCTTAGCTGTTGGGATTTTTGGACAGGGGATGAAGTGGACCTGTTTGGAGAATAGCAATAGCAATAGCACTTAGACTTATATACCGCTTTACAGTGCTTTACAGCCCTCTCTAAGCAGTTCACAGAGTCAGCATATTGCCCCCAACAATAGGTCCGTTACCACCCAAATAACTATTCCCGCGCTTTCTGGCAGTTCTACAATGAAATCCATGGAGATCTCTCTCCAGGGTGCTGAAGGCTCAGCTACCATTTGTAAAAGTCCGGGGAATTTTCCTTGCTGTCTTTTAGCTGCAGCACAGACAGTGCAGCTGGCCATGTAGCTTTCTATGTCTTTTTTGAGTGATGGCCACCAAAATTGTCTTTTGATTAGGTGCAGGGTTTTTACAAAGTGCCCTGCCAGTCTGGAGTCATGGCATCTTTTCATAAGGTCCAATCTTTGGCTTGCAGGAACATACAGTTTTCCTCCCACCCAAGCTAAATCATCTTTAATTAAGCAGTTATTTTTGTGGGATTGGAAGGGGCGTTGGCTTATCTGAACGGTCTTCTCTGTGCGCTGCAGGGAGAGTCCAAGCTGGGTTAACTTTAGTCGGTTGCTAAGGGACTGAGTTATTTTTAGATGAAGCACGCCCTCTTTGCCGCACTGGCTCCTAGCCCGCCAGTTTCAAAATGAAGACGTAGAAGCCTCCAAGAGCAGGACGTGCAAGAAGGATCCAAGGCGACCCTGGAACCCCGCACCACAGGGTGGGTTTGGACTCTCCCTGCAGCGCACAGAGAAGACCGTTCAGGTAAGCCAACGCCCCTTCTCCTGTGCGCTGCTACGGGAGAGTCCAAGCTGGGATATACGCAAGCTTAAGTGTCATGGGAGAGAGATGTACGGTCCAGGGGAGCAGAAGGCGTGCAGACCCTCTGGAGAACCCTCCAGCCAAAAGCAGCTTTGGCCAAAGCAAACGAGTCCAGTTTATAGTTCTTGACGAAAGAAGAGGGCGTGGACCACGGCAGATGTCCTCGAGCGAGGCCTGCGTGGCCCAGGCTGCCGAGGTGGCGCGCTACGTGTCGAATGGGCCGTGATCCCATCCGGAACTGGGCGAGCCAAGCCCTCATAGGCGTGGGCGATGCATGCCTTAATCCAACGGGCAAGAGTCGGCGAGGAGACCTTACGGCCCATGGAGGCCGGAGTAAAGGCAACAAACAAGGCCTCCGATCTCCGGAATGCAGCTGTTCGACGGAGATAAATCCGGAGAGCCCTCCTCACGTCTAACCTGTGCCAAAGACATTCCGACGGATGGCGCGGATCGGGGCAAAAGTCCGGCAAAACCACCTCCTGGGCGCGGTGGAACCAGGAGTTGACCTTCGGAAGGAAGGTGGGGTCTAGACGTAATACGACCCGGTCCGGATAAAAACGGCACAAGTCCTCCCGCACAGAGAGCGCCGCTAGCTCGGAGACCCTTCTGGCCGAGGTGATGGCGATGAGAAAGGCAGTCTTAAATGACAGGAACCTCAGCGAGACCGAACGAAGCGGCTCGAAGGGCTGAGACGTGAGGGCCCGGAGGACTAACGATAGGTCCCAAGACGGATACCGATGTACGGCAGGGGGCCTGAGATTGGCTGCCCCCTTCAAGAAACTGCGTACGCTAGGATTATAATAGAGGGAACGCAGATTGTCAAAACGGATGACAGTAGACAAGGCTGCCACCTGGCGACGCAGCGTATTGGGAGTCAACCCCTTCGTAAGCCCTGCCTGTAAGAAGGACAAAACCTGTGGAATCGAAGGTGACAAAGGATCCAGATGAGCCTGGAGACAGAAGGCCCGATAGGCGGACCACGTCGCGTCGTAGATACGCCGAGGGGACTGTCGACGAGCAGCTTGAATGGTGAAGATAACGTCCTCCGGCAGGTTGTCCCTCCTCAGGAGATCCCCCTCAAGTGCCAGACGGTCAGATGGAACCACTGGGGCTCCGGATGGAGAAGAGCCCCTTGGCTGAGGGAGATCAGGGAGTCGGGGATGCGCCACGGACGAGTCACTGAGAGCTCCACCAGGTCCGCAAACCAGGGGCGACGAGGCCAATACGGGGCGAGCAACAGCAACTCCGCCCCCTCCGAGATCAGCTTCCGAACCACCCGCGGAATTAAAGGCAGGGGAGGGAACGCGTACAAAAGCCCCGGAGGCCAGGGGCTGAGGAGCGCATTGACCCCCTCCGCCCCCGGAGTCGGAAACCTGGAATAGAACCTCGGCAACTGCGTGTTGGAAGGGGTGGCGAACAAGTCCACCAACGGCTTGCCGAACATCGTGGACAAGGTGTCGAAGATCGCCGGGTGGAGATGCCACTCCGCTGGATCCACCGTGACCCGACTGAGGGAGGCCGCCTGAACGTTCCGGGCCCCCGATATGTGTTCCGCGCGGAGCGACAGAACATGACTCTCCGCCCAAAGGCCAATCTTCTCCGCCTCTTCCATGAGGCGGCGCGACCTCGTGCCCCCCTGGCGATTTACGTGAGACCGAGCCGCGACATTGTCCGTCATCACGAGGACATGGCGGTCCAACAGGAGGGGCTCGAAATGGCGGAGAGCCAATCCGACCGCCCGAAGTTCCAACAAATTGATGTTGGCGGCCGTTAAATCCGCTTGCGACCAACGGCCCTGAGCTATCTGAGATCCTGTGTGGGCTCCCCACCCGAACAAGCTGGCATCAGTGGTGACAGTCACACGGGCGGGTTCCCGGAAGAGACACCCCCGTTGGAGGGCCGGAGATGACCACCAGCAGAGCGAGCGGAGGACCTCGGGGGACACCTGAACCAGCCGGTTGGAATGGCTGATCCGGGCCCGTTGGAATGGCAGGAGGTACCACTGAAGGGCCCGAGCGTGCAAACGCGCCCATGGAACGACATCTATGCACGAGATGAGTTTGCCTAGAAGCTGGGAGAGCAGTGACAAGGGCACGCACTGGCGCTGGCAAACGGACTCCACGAGCGAGATGATACTGGTCCGACGCTCCGGCGAGAGAAAAACCTCGCACGTATCCGTATTTATGATGGCACCCAGGTGCAAGAGCGAAGTTGTGGGCGTGAGGTGACTCTTCACAAAGTTCACCGAGAAGCCGTGCGCCTGCAATGCCCGGATAGTGCAAAGGAGGTCCTCCAGTGCTCTCTGGGCCGACGACGACTGGATGACAATGTCGTCCAAATAGCATTGGAGACGCAACGGTCGCGGCCTCAGATGTGCCGCTACAACATCCAGCAACTTCGTGAAGGTCCGGGGGGCCGATGAAAGGCCAAACGGGAGAGCCCTGTATTGGAAATGGGCTCCGGTGAGACAGAACCGGAGGAACCGGCGATGCGACGGATGGACCGGCACATGGAGGTAAGCCTCCTGGAGGTCGATAGATGTCAGCCAGTCGCGGTGTCTGACGCACGCCAAGATGGACCTCAGAGTTTGCATTTTGAAGCGACGGTATACGATGAACAAATTGAGCTGCTTCAAATTTAAAATAGCTCTCCAGCCCCCCGAGCTCTTGGGGACCAGGAAGAAGACAGAATAGAAGCCCGACCTCTCCTGACCTGGTGGTACATGCTCTATGGCAGCGATGTCGAGCAGGTGTCCGACGGCCTGCTCCATCAACACCCATCTTGAAGGATCGGAGGAGATGGGACAGCGGATGAACCGGCTGGGAGGTCGGGAAACAAACTCCAACAGAAGGCCAAATCTGACGGTTCTTACGGCCCAAGCGTCCGAGGCCGACATCTCCCATCAGGCGGCAAAGTGTTGAAGCCTGCCACCAATGGGAAGAACCCCTAAAGAGTCACTTGGAACGCCGGAATCCCCGAGCCCCAGACCCCCGGAAGGAGCGTCTATTTTGGGGGAATTGGCGATTCCTATCCCTGGGAGCGGTCTGTTGTCTGTCCCCCCCTTGGTAATACGACC
>QLTV01001323.1:816765-836256 GCA_003457575.1 Thermophis baileyi | reverse complement strand
CGCCGAAAATTCAGCCGCAGCCAACAACTTATTCAAGTCCTGGTGAAGCCGGGAATCCTCTGGTCCCAACCTGCACTGCATTTCTCGCATCCACATGATGGAGGTACGAGTGAAGAAAGATGCAGCCGTAGCCGCTCTTACAGACCAAGCAGCCGCCTGGTGGGATTTCTTGAGCAATGACTCGGCCTTGCGGTCATCCGGCCTGAGGCCCTCCGACACCTCTGACGGAAACACGGCAGAGGACACCAAGTTGGCGACTGGAGTATCCACACTAGGCAGTTGTAGTAGCTCCTCGACCTCCGGGCCAAAGCCGTAGAACCTGCGTTCCGTCGAGGACGGGCCAGGGGCACAGAAGGGTGGACCCAAGCCCGTTTGATAGTGTCCACGAAAAATTTCGAGGACGGAATAAAGTCAGCCTCACGCTCGGGTTCCGAAAACAAACCCGCAGCCGGTTCAATGCCTACAGGAGGATCTGTGGACTTGGCAGCCCCCCCCCCCAGGTTAGCCGTAAGCTTGGCCTTGTGAAGCAAGGTCTTAAACAGGGCCGGCTTGAACAGTCCAGTAAAGACAGGCTGCTCCGGAAGAACACCGTCGTCATCCGACAACTCATCATCCTGCCCACTGCCGTCACCCTGAAGAGAGGCCTCAGCCCTGTCAGACGAATGGCAAGAATAAGCCTCACCCCCTGCCGACCAGATGCCCTGCAGAGAAGTGGAGGCGACTGGATAAGGTGACCTTTGCTGGAGGCCAGTTGCAATGCCCTGGGAGAAAGCATTGGCGATCATGTCCTGCAGCGCAGGTGGAAGATGTTGCCAGGCATCCATCCCCGTACGGAGTCCCGCTGCAGTGGGCGTAAATGTGGCAGCAGCAGGTTCCCTGGAAACCGAAGGGGTGGGCGCTGGATCAAGCCCAGTGTCCGGTTGCTGCAAGACATGCAACGGTGCATCCACATCATCCGCCCCCTGAGCCAGCGAGTGGTGATCTGGTCTTGAGAGCAGCAGCTGAAGGCGAGGTAGAGGCCTTGGCTTTCTCCTTGGAGGAGGAAGAATGACTTTTTGAGGTTGCCTTCTTGGGGGGGGCAGATGTAGAAGCCTCCCCCCCAGCTGGTCTGTCAATAGAGCCTGGCATGGCAACACAACAAAGGAGGGGCCCCTGGTGAGGTGGCCTCAATCAGGCAGGAGCAAGGCCCTGAGGCAATAACTCCTGGTGCGATCAGTGGAACCGGGGGAGGCAGATGACAAGTCCAATGGGTCCCCGGGACTGGCACTCACCCCGGCCAACGTGTCCAAAGAAGGCACAGCACAGAGTTCCAGGCAAGAGAGCCGAGCAACTAATGCTCGAAAAACCAAAAGACTGCTAACGAAGCAGCTGTCACCTTCAATGACAGTCCAAATTGGCTGCCGGCAGTTGGAGCCTCAAGGAAAACCTGCCCGGCAACAGAGACGGCAGTTGAAGCCTTGAAGAAATCTGCCCGGCAACAGTGATGTGATACAAAATGGCCGCCGCAAACTGCAAAGCCGAGCCTCCCTGCCAGCCGAAATGCGAGCGGACGCTTTAAACGGAAGCCCGAAAAGCGCCGCAAACAGCCAAGCTCACTCCGAAGGATCGGAGCTGCAGAGCCATCCCCGGAGGGTAGAAACTCTGAAAGCCACCCACACAGCCTGAAAGAAGTACAGCCCCATGGGGCAGGGACTCCGGAAACCTCAGCTGACAGTCGGGGAAAGCTGCATCAGCTGTCAGGCGGTGGCTAAAGGAGTATAACCCCGAAGGGCAGGGACTCCGGCTGCCTCAGCTGGAAGGTGGTGGCGGTTCTTGTCGGCGTGCCGACTAACCAGCACAACCACCGGCAGCAACAAGGATCCAATAGGGAAGAGTCCAAGCAGAAAACAGTAGAAAATAGGCTAAAATTCAGTCGAGTTGAAGAGCTGAGTAAAAAGCATGTCCCTTTGCCGACTGAGTTTTGAAACTGGCGGGCTAGGAGCCAGTACGGCAAAGAGGGCGTGCTTCATCTAAAAATAACTCAGTCCCTTAGCAACCGACTAAAGTTAACCCAGCTTGGACTCTCCCGTAGCAGCGCACAGGAGAACCACTCATCCTTGACCAAGGCTTGCTTAAAATCCTGGGTGGTAGCATTGTCAGTGGGCAGGTTTTGTTTGGCTTGTGCCCTGGTGATTACTTTAGCTGCCAGTTGGGGGGTTTGGAGCAAAGGTTTAATTATTTTGGCTTTTGTGCTATTGTATTGAGGTTTCCTCGAGAGTGCATCCACCAGAAAGTTTTTCCCCCCTGGGAAGTATTTGAGTGTGAAGTCAAACCGCTTGAAGTATTGTGCCCAGCATACTTGCTTGGGGGAAAGTTTCCGTGGGGTCTCCAGATTTTTGTGATAAGTCCAGACCTCAAAAGGGATTTTATTTCCCTCCAGGAAGTGCCTCCAAGTGAGGAGTGCCCACCATACTGCATATGCCTCTTTCTCCCAAATAGCCCATCTCTGTTCCGTTTCAGTTAATTTTTTGAAAGTGTAGGCACATGGTTGTAGCTGCTCTTGCTCATTCTTTTGGAGTAAGATGGCCCCTACTGTTACGTCGCTGGTGTCCGCTTGTATGACAAACGGTTTATCTGGATCTGGGTGTTTTAATACTGGCTCGGCTGAGAACAGTTGTTTGAGTTCTTCGAATACCGCTTGGCATTCCATTGTCCAATTTAGTGGTTGTCTCGGTTTTTATTTGTCCTCTCCTTTTGTCTTTAGCAGGTTGGTTATGGGGAGGGCAATTTTTGCAAATGCTGGAATAAATTGGCGGTAAAAGTTTGCAAACCCCAAGGAACTTTGTAATTGTTTGCGGGTGCGAGGTGGTTCTCAATCGATCACGGCTTGTACTTTTTGTGTGTCCATCTCTATCCCCTCGTGGGAGATTCGGTAGCCTAGATATTTTTTCCTAGTGGAAGTCACATTTGGAAAGTTTTGCATAGAGCAGTGATGGTGAACCTTTTTCTTCTTGCGTGCCAAAAATGGGAGTACATGCGCGTGTGTGCCGGCACACAATCCCCCCCCACACTGCGCATGCATGCATCCCCACGCATGCGCCCCCCGGTTGGGCCGTTTTTCACCGTCAGGCTTCATTAGAAAAAGAAACTGAAGGCTTGCTTTTGGCTGCTCAAAAGCAAGCTATTTGAACCAATGTGATCAAGGGCAGAATTGATTTAAAGTGCAAATTGTGCAACAAAAAGCAGCAGAAAAAACAGTAATTATATATTTAGCTCATGCAAGATGATCACACAAACTAAATATAAACAACATAATACAGTTACCAAGATGATTCACTGGAATATATGAAAAAATATGTGCCAGTAATAAAAAATGGGTGAGAATATATATAGTTGAAAATGTAATAAAAATGAGGTTAAAATATTGTGGGATTTCCAAATAGAGACTGTTAAATCTAGGTGTATAATACACCAGATTTGACTGTGGTTGTAAAGAAGTGCAAATAATTGATGTTGCAATACCAGGGAATAGTAGACTAGAAGACAGTGATCATAAAGTATCAAGATCTGAAAGTAGAAATGAAAGATTATGCAGGCAATGATGGTCTCTATGGTTATTGGCACACTGGATGCCATACTGAAGAACCTTGGACAACACTTAGAAAATTCTATTCATTGATAAAATTTCCATATGTCAATTATAAAAGGCCACACTGCCATGATATGCACATATACTATGCTGCTACACTACAACGTCCTAGGTTCTTGGGAAGAACTCGATTCAAGTGAAGCCCAGCACCAGCTAAAGAACTGGCAGGTGTGGTTTCATGTTGTTATGTGTATAATAATTTATTAAATATGTATTGTGTCCAAATTTTTTACCTACATCTACCCATTTCAAATTCTGAAAGGACACTCTAAAATTTTTTCTTTAAAAAAAAAACATGCTGCAATCAAATTAGCATTATGTATTTTCTCTACAGCAGGGGTGTCAAACTCGATTTCATTGAGGACCGCATCAGGGTTGCATTTGACCTTGGGGGGCCAGAGTGAGCGTGGCCAGGGTAGGCATAGCCAGCCCGACATGGGCAGGGGCACCTGTGGCGGCCCGAGCGCTCTGCCAGCAAAAACGGGCTCCCGAGCTCTGTTTTTGGTGGCAGAGGCACCGCGGGCTAGTCCTTTGCTGTTTCCAGGGAGGATCCGCGGGCCAGATCTAAGCACCCCGTGGGCTGGATCCGGCCCCCAGGCCTCGAGTTTGACACCCCTGCTCTACAGAATAGAGTCTTCTGAAATATAAAAAAGAATGAATCTTGAACTTAAGTGTCAAAAAGTACAGAAACTCTTGAGATAATTCTAAAATTATTGGAAATGTGACTTGTCACAATGTGTAAATATTTTAAGTGCATACACACACACACACAAATAGAAAAGAAGATTACAAAAATAGAAAAACCAACGAAGCACTAAACACTGAAAAATTAGCTGTTTATTTTTCAATTTTAGAGGAAATGCAGACTATTTTAAATCTCTTTTTTCACATGCCACAATTGCAATATTTACATAGGTTTTTTTTAATGTTCAGGTTTTGGGAGGTGAGGATTGACATGAATTGAACATTACCAACAGAGAATATGGCCAGGGGGTTCAAAATTAGTTTCTGAAGATTTTGTCATGTGGCCCCTGATCCTTGAAAGCTACCATTTTTAGGCCACAACTCCGCAAATAACAATGTTTTAATTACCTTAAAAACATTTGTCCTCTTTTAATTAGTTTGAAATTCATTTGTAAAGGCATAGAACAGGAGATAAGGAAAGTGTAGTTACTCACAACTCTTTACTAATTCTTTCTTCCTTGCTGTACAATTATGGGGAATAACACTGCTTTACTGTAGGGACAAAACAAAGAGTCAGCAGAGGAATCTCAGTTATCTTATTTCACACTCATAAATTCTCTTTTAGTCTACAAGATACAAACTGTAAACAGCGTACTGCAAAGTGATGAAGAACACCTGAAACAATGCTCAGGACGAGATTCAATTAGTTTAGAGCAGGGGTGTCAAACTCGCAGCGTCACGCTGTCATCACATGACATATCACGACTTTTCCCTCCTTCGCTAAACCATGGGTGGGCGTGGCCAGCACGTGACGCATCCAGCCGTGGGCCATGAGTTTGACACTCCAGGTTTAGAGTATGAAAAGGCAGTTAATAATGAAAGAGGAAACTCAATCTTTCAGCTGCATTAGTTGATACTCCTTTCTTCATATAGCTATGGGAGTTCTATCTTTCTAAGGCAGTTGCCTACTCTAAGTTACTTTGACTAAATTATTGATTCAGGATGACTAGAGTTGTGGTCGAGTACCAGAGCTTTGAGAAGATTACATTAGAGAGTCACTTTGGTTTACTAGTTAAGGTACCTGCCTAGAGTTTGTGTGTTCAAGTCCCACCTTAGGCATCAAAACAGGCTAGGGATTTGGGGCCAGTCACTTTTTCTCATCCAAACTCACTTCTCAGGGTTGAGTTGTGGGGAAAATAGGAGGAGTTACCTCGCACCTTAAATTATTTATACAAATAACAAAGACAGGATATAAGTAAATGTAGGAATAGTTATGAAAGGTCAATACCACAGGAAGTCTATCAGCTCCTAGTTTAGGAGATATTGTTTCTGTATTTACGTGTTATCTTACTAGAACACAGACATTTATCCCCAATACTGTAATACATTTATAGTTATTTTTTTTAAAAAAAATCCAACACTATGGCAAAGCAGCACAAATTCTGTTCAAAGAATTTATGCACTTACCTTATAATTCTTTGTTTGAACAATCTCAGTGGGAAAATATTTGGAGGGAGGGATATTTTCATTTTACTGAACTGTTGAAGTTTTGTTCATTTTGGAGTTGGGAAAGGAGGAATAGAATTCAATTCTACTCAAAGGATGCTAAATAAAAGAAATGTTGCCATCTGGGAGAGGAAAAGGAAGAGAGGGAAGGAGAAGGAAGAGCAGTAGCAGCAGCAGCAATAGAAGCAAGATTAAGGGTATCCAGAATAAAACTGGGTAAAAGAACCCCAAAACCATGTCTTCTCCCCCTTACTTCTTTTTAGTGTGGGGGACTCCCTTTTAAGATGTGGGATTCTCAAGAATCCAGATGGCAATTCTTCTTCCCAGCAATCTGCATTGCATAACAATGATAGGAGGATTATCCTTATTCCAGCCATAAGGCACTTCAAGACACTGCCACCCACCATGCCTGTTAGGAGACTACAGTAGCCAGTGGTAAATGTGCTATCAGCTTGCCTCTTTCACTGCTCCTTTCTCGGATGAGAACCAAGGGAGACATTTCAACTTTGATTTAGATTTCAGTTTCAACTCTAAACAAAGTAGGGAAGCATGCAGAGCATGGCTTTTGGAATTCTTCCCAATCAATTTACCAGCAGCAGCCACAGGATACATCTGTATTTTCTTCTGGGTAACAAAGTAAGATGCTATGATAGGGTTTTTTTTCTACTCTCCTCCACACGCACACACCCTCCCTCCTCCCTCAGTAGCATGTGTTTGTGTGCACCAGGAAGCCAGAGCAATCAACAAATACATTGCTCTGGATCACATATTCAGAGGAAGAAAGGAGGGGGGACTTACGATAGGAGGGACGTTTCAAATCATTGCTCAAACTGCTTCTCCTATAGGGTTCCCTGGGAGGGTTTTGTTTGCTGCTCCTGGCCATATGCAATACCCCTCTGATCTTCCTTTTGCCGGCTTTTCCTGCAACACCAATTGTTGGTCCCATTCAGTTCTGTTTTCGGAGAGTTATCTTGCTTACTGGCAGAACTGTGAGCCTTCTTTATACTGTACACTATTCGCTTACGTTAAACTTCTACTCTATTGGAACATCCAGATCTATTAGAAGAATTTAGGATAGTTGTCCTACTGTCAACTCTTATCTGGTGCATTTCCCCTCCCCTCCCCCCTTTTTGTTTTTTAAAGAATAGAACTTTCTTTGGCCAAGTGTGGTTAGACACCTCAAGGAATTTGTCTCTGGTACAAAAGCTCCCAGTGTACTTGCACAACAACAAACAATAATAATATATAATACTAAAATGTGCAACCATTTTATTTTTATTTATTTTTATTTATTTTTATTTATTTTTATATATTTTGTTTTTATTTATTTTATTATTTTTATTATTATTTTTTGGTTCCCTGATTAAAAACTCCCTATTTCTCCCATTTAAACTTAATGTTGTCCATTTCAACCCACTGTTCAACCTGTTTGCATTATTTTTGAATCCTTCTTTCCTCTTACAAAGTGGTAGCTACTCCTCCTCCTTTTGCATTATGTGATTAACTACTATTTACTACTATTGTTTCCGGGGGGGGGGGGGAGATCACAATTTAAAATACATATTCATTTTTCTCTTGCTCTAAATCATTGCACACTCCTTTTAGAAGATTACTGGGAGCGTTCCACCTTAGATCAAATCCTGCATACCTTTTCATCTGTCTAGTTGTACTCCAGGACACAAAAGCAGAGATTGCAATAAAACAATGCAAATTTTCTAGCTCTTCCTCCCCCATTTCTCAGGTTTCTCCAAGTCACAAATAACACAAAAGCCCAGCCAATAGCAGTCACCCTCTCGAAGATAAACAGGAAGCCTCTTCAGTAGAGCTCCTCTTTAGGCTCCAGGCATGACAGCACACCCACTTGTTTCAAGTACAACTCCTCTCTTGTTTCAGAAACAATGATTACTTTAGCCAGGGTCAGAGGTTACCGATCCCACGCACTGGGGTTTGGTTACACAAACATTCATTCTCCCTTGTCAAGGCAATCATAGCTGGGTGGAAAGAAACTTGAGCAGCTGGAACAAGATGGCTGGCATGAGTGTAGCCTGGGGTGGTCATTTGCTCCTGTGGGCGGGGAAAGAGACTGGAAATCGGCCCCAAAGGGCAACAGATAGATGTCATAATATGAGACTGCTGCAGATGTCGAGAAATATAGAGCAAAAGAATGGCACAGAGTCAAGGCTGGAAAGCACATTGTAACATTATACGAACATTATAATGGTTATAATGGGACAGGATTTGTCTCTCAAGTGACACTCCTGAGCCTACATCACTGTTGTTTCAGTTGTCACATAATGCATGTTTAGTTGGCAGACAGCTACATAGCCAAGTATTATTGTTTAATCCCTTTTTCTATTTCCACTCACAATTCTAAAATTGTCAATAGCAGGTATCTGTGATAGTCATCCAGTCAGTTATCACAACAGAAGGTAGGGTGCCTAACTTCTGCCTTTGAAGAGAATTTCCTTCACTCACCCTTCTCCGCCAAATAATCCCAGCAAAAGCCAGAAGCTGCAACAGGTAAGAGCGCCTGGTTGAGACAGTGTTAGAAAGAAAGCAGGTTTGGGCCTGGTTAGTACATGGATGGGAGGCAAATTCAGGGCTGTAGGCTAGACTAAGCAGCTTAAAATATCCTGAAAGAAAGCAGTGGAATTTTACTTTTGCACTGCTGCCAAGTAAATTGTATCATCCTTGCAATACGTTAAGCTTGACTCAAGGACTTGGCAACATAATTCCTCTATTTATTTGGGGAATGGACTCCCCCTTGCTGCTGGGTGGCCTTCTGTCAGGACTGCTGCCCTAGGCAAAAGGGCTGCTGGACCTGATATACCTGAACATCCATTTAAAGCTAACACTCTATGATAGAATTGAATGGGACAACCATGTTTGGCAAACGAACAATATTACCTCCTAAGAAATATGAGCATCAATATGGAGATTAATACGTTAATTTCATTTCTGTCAATTTCTGAGGCCATCACACGAAAGAAAGCATAACTGAGCTGTGATAAAAGGACAAGAGGCCGAGGTATCACAAACACAAAATAGGGGTGGGTGCTATTCCTCTGAGTCCTAAGCAGAAAAAAAAGGAAATCTTACGCAATTCCATAAAATCAGTTGAATGTGTTTGTAACAGCAAACACAAAAAGTTCTTAGGCATCTTTTAAATATTTAATAAACCTCCATGTGTCTCCTGAGGTTGTAATTATTTTCAGTACAGTGCAGTGAACCTAAAAGGATAAATCATATAAAGATTATGCAAATAAAGCCCAGCTAAACAAGTGGTTCACTCCAAGCATGACATGGTCCCAAGATGAAAACTGTAAGGGTTAGGGTGAAAAGGTCCTCATTTAACAACCACAAGTGGGACCCACAACTCAGAGAAGCGAAGCAGTCACTAACTGAAACTGTAACTTCAGTTTTCTTTTGCTTTACAGTCCTTCAAAGGTCATAAAATTTAAGTACTGGTCTCGAGAGTTACTTTCTCATCACTGTCGTAACTGTGAATGGTCACTAAATTAGTCAATTGTTGACTACCACCCCCTTCTTGTCACATTAAGATGTTATACTGATTTTCGGCAGGTTTTTCATTAGCACTGCCAAGGCATTCCATTTGAACATTTGAGGGCTAAAATGTATATGGAATATTTATCTTATTTTAGGAACTGATTTTTTTAAAGTGTTGGTGTGCACTGTCCAACTTGATCCCCAATCCATTATCAGTTGGGAATAGATTACAGCCATTCAAATAGAATTATTTTATTATTTTATTCTTCCAACAAAAGCTTACATTGCTTTGCACTTTAGCATTTGACATAGTTTTACATAAAACTTGTTCCAGCACATGTAACTCACTGAATTTATATCATACATCCAAGGAAGCGGGTTTTAACCCACAACAGAGTATGTACCAATTAATTTGCTATTCTTTCAATGCCATAAAACTCCTTGTGGCTTTTACTTCAAGAGATTTTGGTAGCTTGTTGATTTAACAAGCATTTTGGCTCAGCCATAACACAAGCACAGGGGCTGTGACACATGTCTTCCTCGATCCATATCACTTCTATCTGTTGTACTGTGAACAATCCATTTTGTTTCCTGTTTTCAAATACTTTTAGACAAAAAAAACCAACAGCTCATACTATAAAATCAAAAAGATCAACTGACTGGAATCACTCCCTCGGCAGCCTATGATAGCATTTTATCATTTTTTTAGCAGCTCAATCTAGCCTCAGAATTACCAAAATCCATCTATCTGTCAGTACAGTATTCCACAGCCAATGACATGAATGACAGCAGACAAGAGTGAACAGCTATTGCAACTTTACTAACTTGGAAGCTTTCTGATATGTTGCAGAACAGTTCCCATTATCCCTTGGTACTTTACCTAATGTAGGATCAGAGCAACAAACCAAAGCAAGCAAGCAAACAAACATGGAGACCAGCAGATTCATATGCTTGGATTACTACATCAATACCTTTTTCATTCCTGCTAGCAAAAGTTTATTTTTTTCTCAAGTAGGATCTAAAGACTGTATTTGGGTCCACGAATCATGTACAGTAAGCCATGATTTGCTTAACCATGGTTTACCATGGTCAAACAAGAGTGGCTGGACTCATAACTGTTTTCCTTCACATCTCCCAGCTGGACATGTGGAATCTGACAAAGAGGAAAGGAAAACATTTTCTATCCAGCTTCTACCCCTCAGGAGGTAAATTCTTTAAGACAGCTTAGATCAGAGGTCTTCAAACTTGGCAACTTTAAGACTTGTGGACTTCAACTCCCAGAATTCTCCAGCCAGCACAGCTGGCTGGAGAATTCTGGGAGCTGAAGTCCACAAGTCTTAAAGTTGCCAAGTTTAGGGACCCCTGGCTTAGATCGTTCCATGGGGCCACAAAGTTTTGATGATAGGGCTTTGTCTTCAGCAGTCAGAACAATCATATACACTGATAATATTCCATTTTCTCCATTTCTTATTTCCACAATAACACCTTTTAAAATTATGTGGATAGTGCATACATAAGAATATGTATCACTTCTTACAATAAATTTGCAGGGCGATCCTAAGTCATATGTCCCATTGATCATTTTAACTCTATAGAATTTAGATGCAGAGTAGAATTGCAGCTGCTAAAAATCAGGAAAAATGAACCTTGCACATTAAAAACAAATTGCTTAATAAAACACACAATTTATTTTAAGGGAAAAATCACTTCCACTGAAAGCTTATGAGGTCAGTAAAATAATTTGCTGAAAAGAAGCTTCATCCCACCCGTCTCTCTACTTTGTCATCATATTGGTAGCACTGCTTTGGGAACATTATTTTATTCACAGAGCAGCTAAACAAAATATATGGCCTCATAATGCTTCCTCTTTATGCCATTAATTTTAGAGCTATATCAATAAACATGAACTATTTCCTGCTAATTATACTGTTATCCTTCAAAAACCTGGAAACGACACCCACCAATCCTTCCTACAACGCTCTAATTTCCAAAAGGTAACATTACATTTATTTTTAATCAAAGGAGGGGGGGAAAACTATTTTTGGAAAACCAAGCTAGATCAATTAGTGTTATCAGTCTTATTTTACATATTTTGTTTTTTGCAAAACAGACTGTAATAAGGCTATTTACAAGCTTTCTTTACTAAAACTTATAGGCAACCATGCCTGCTCCCAAGATCCTGGGCAGCTTACACTGAAAGAATAAACAATCAGAAGAAAGTAACAGAAGTCATCACACAACTGCAAAATATCATTAGCTATGAAACAATACGGGTAATGTTCGAGTTACGACCACAATTGAGCCCAAAATTTCTGTTGTTAAACGAGACAGTTGTTAAATGAGTTTTGCTCCATTTTACCACCTTTCTCGCCACAGTTGTTAAGTGAATCACTGCAGTTGTTAAGTTAGTAACATGATTGTTAAATGAATGCGTCTTCCACATTGACTTTGCTTATCAGAAGGTCACAAAAGGTGATGATCACAGGAACCCTGGACACTGCAACCGTCATAAATATGATTCAATTGCCAAGCACCTGAATTGTTTATCACACGACCATGGGGGTGCACCAATGGCTGTAAGTGTGAAAAATTATTATAAGTCATTTTTTTTCAGTGCCATTGTAACTTCAAACAATTATTAAACCAACTATTTTAAGTCGAGGACTACCTGTATTTAAAACATTACTTTAAAAAACGGTAACAAACCAAGTCATATCATGGCTGTAAATTTTAAATACATGGCTAAAGAGCTAAGTGTTTGCGGCCATCTAAAATGATTGGCATGTAGGAGATTCGCACATTTCAGAGATCAATGTATTCCAGAGGTTGAGACCACTGCAGAAGTGGTTTGCTCCTCATCCCACCATCAATGGGTGGCCCAGCATCCCCTTCTTTGCCAATTAACAGGATGGGTAGATGCCCTCTAAGATGGTTCCTCAGGTACCAAGTGTGAAAAGCCAGTTCTATAATGTCTGTTTGCTTCAGTTTTTTACTTGCACATTTACCATTTTTGAAAGGAAATGCTGCTTTGAAAGAAGTCACATAACAATGAACACAAAATGCTTAAACAATTGTGAAAACAAAAACTTCATCAAATTTAAGACAGAAGTGAATACATTCAAAAGTAGACATTTCTAAATTTCTGTCCTTCTGTTTACTCTGTCACAGTTTACTCTGTGCACAGGAGTTTTCATCAACATGTTTGGGGTATCCATAAAGAGCTGGATAGCCACAGAAAAGAACACCAATCTTTCACAAGCAATATCACTGTGGGGGGTGGGAGTGGTGAAAAATACTTAGCCAGTGGGGTTTAAAAATCTTTACATTAAATTAAATGTAAAAAATCACAGACATTTCTTTCTAGGTCTAACAGGAAAAAAAACAAATATTCATTTTTCAAATATGTATATGATATAGGAGATGACCAGGATGAGTTTGAGGGAAGGGTCAAGAGCATCATCAGTCTTGAGTTCCTTCACATCCACAAGAGATCTAAGAACAGTCCATTTTAACTTCCGCTGACCTTTATCTACTGCCAATTTGCTTTGGCCGTTAAGTAGTTTAGTAGTTCAGATTCTTGTAGAGTGTGTTAGCATGCAATAAACCTGTTATAAAATTAAATTTGAACTGCTCTGGCTCCTGATTTTTTATGCTTAACATATATAATTCTATTAATCCAACCATTTGTGCTCCTATAGTCAATTTAAGCAGTAGAGCGGGGGTTCTCAAGTGGATCCACAGGGATCCTAGGGTATTTCAACAGAGGAAGAGGAAAAGCATGTAATTTGAGGGGGCATGGCATGGCATGTGCTGAGGGGGCTGCAGAAAAGCAAAGTGTATTATGCTGTCCTGCTGATGCCAGAAAACGTACCAGTTGTTGTCCTGCATATCCATATCTGAGACATGGAACCAAATGTGATTGCCAGCCTACTTGCCTGGCAGATGGAGGAAGCCCTCAATGAACTCCTAATTAACAAGGGACTGTACTGCATTATTAAAATTATTGTAAATAAAAATACATATCTTATTTATTTTTTATTATTTATATAAATATCAAATTGCAACAAATCAGAAACAGTAAGGAAAAACATATGGCATTTTACTCTCTATGTGATCAATTACCAGTTTGACCAGCATGATCAAAATGCTTGTTATCATCTACATAATCCCTCACAACACAGAACCAGACTACATTGGGGATTGTGTTCCCAAGGTTTTCTGATTTATTGACTGATTCAGTTTATATTCACGTAACTCGCAAAAGCAACTCTGGGTGGTTAAATTCAAATTAAAACAAGAAACAGAACATTAAATCAAAATCTTAAAAAAAAATCCCGCACACATTACATCTGAGGCCGCTCATACATCTGCCTATTTGTTCCCTAAAGAAAAGGCCATGTAATGCCTTGGCCCAATGCCATCCAATGAGAACACTGAAAAAAGATCTTCTGAGAGATCCACTCCACTTGAGGTCAAGGACATGTTCAAGGCATCAGCCCTTTTCTGTTTTGACTGCCATGCTTTAAATGTCCTTGCAGTCAGAGATTCATGAAATCCCCTCCCTCTTGGCATTCCATAAAGCCATTAAAATAACTCATTTTTTTTCAGGCTTCAGCCAAAATGTTTACAGTGGACATGTAGGAAAGGGGGGGGAGGGGGAGGGGAACTTATTAATTGTGCAGGGTATTTATTTTGTCATACATTGCCCAGAAAGTATGGATTGGGGCAGGCCGTGAAACCTGTAAAATAAAATCATGAGCAAAATTGATTTTGATATAGAATAGGATAAATGTTAGCATCTGACTGGATAATAAACCAGCAGCAATGATGTTCTAGTTCGTAACTGCCTAGATCAGGGGTGTCAAACTTGTGGCCCACGGGCCAAATGTGTCACACGCTGGCCACGCCCACTCCCGGTTTAGCAAAGGGGGGGGAAGTTGCGATACGTCACGTGACGACGTGTCGTCGCGGGTTTGACACCCCTGGCCTAGATTGAATATAGATAGCCTTTTGCAAGTAGGATTATATTTGATATAAGGTAGGCAAAGGCATTAATTTGTGATATTATTGATGTATGTAAGAATAGAATTTCTGGACATAGAAGGTTTGGGACAGCGTGTTTAGCCTAGACTGAAACTTATATAGCTGAAAATATAAAGATAAGAAATTATGTCTCCATTATGGGGAAGCTTTGTTCGAGATTTGGAAAGAGAGTTTTAAGAGCTTCTGGAGAATCCTCTTGCTATCACTATTGTTGAAATAAACTGCTACCCTTCCAATTGTGTTGAAACCCGATCATAAGACTTGCTGAGTAATCTGCTGAATTTGGTATCTATTTTTGGTAATCATTCCCCTTCATAGCCTCCAAATTCCTCTTCTTTTTGCACTCTATCTTTTAGCCCATATATAAAAGAATATCTCATTACTGATGCCGTTCTAGAAATCTTATGCTAACTGAAAAAGTGGGGTAAATTAAAAAAAAAAATCCCTGCCTAGATTTTTGAATAAATTTACAGAACACAGCTACAGAGTCCCTTGGGAGTTGGGCGGCATAGAAATGCACATAAAAGTAAAGTAAAAAGTACATTTGGAAGACTGGGATTTCTCCTCCTCCAATCTCAAAAACCACCGGGAAAGATGCAGAAAAGGCAACCAAAATCATGGAAGGATTTGGAGTGTCTCAGGGTTTTTTTAAAGTTTTGTCACACGCGCACACGTGCACACACATGAAAGGAACACCTCTAATCTGGCAGCAGGTATATGATAGAGTTCATAAAATGAAGTATGGCATTGAAAGATTATCTACATTTCTCCCAAAAGACTAAATTTCATGCTTATGCAACTGAAATGATTTGAAAGAGATTCAACAGAATCAAAACAAAGTACTTCTTCATACAGCCCAAAATTGATAAATAGACTATACAATCACAACATTAACTGGTAGCTACTACTTTACATACTTTAAGAGTATGCAACTCAAGAAGGGACAATCTAGTAAGGTTTATAAGGAATCCTAAGCCATACATCATGAGAATGCCTTGCTGAAGACAAGGGTAGAAGGACTCTATTCCTTTAATGTTCTGTTTGTGGGCTTCCCAGGGGCATCTTGCTAATCGCAGGAGGAAGCAGGATGTTGGACTAAATGGACCCTCAGTCTGTTCCAGGAGGGCTCTTATGAAGTTCTTACGATTCCCAATAAGATAGTCTATGAAATCAATACACAAGAAATGATGAAAGAAAATTGAAAGTATTGTATTTTACAGAGAGAGAAGAAATAGCAATAAAAGACATAATCTGGCACATAGTTACACATGGAGAAATCTTATGGAAATCATATGGGAATTAATCCTTGAAAAGTGTAAAAATGTAGATTCAGAAAAGCCAAGTCTATATATATATATATATTACTGTTCTGAATCTTGCCCCTTTGGCTTTCCACCTTTGTTTGGAAATTTCAAAAGAAAGTTACATCTTGCACAATTAATATTCCTGTTTACACAATACAAATATTCTTTCTTTTAAAATGCCACTCTCCAACAACTTAGAGGCTGACATTTATGTTTAAAATGCTTCAATATGCCTCTTTAGGTTTTTTAAAATATATAATAGTTCCAGCAGGCTATTAAACTGAGATGAAAAGTATACAGATAGTCAATCCTAGACTTACAACCACAGTTGGGACCAGAATTTCTGTTGCTAAGCAAGATGGTTAAGTGAGTGGTGCTTGATTTTACGACTTTTTGCCATGGTTAAAGAAATCACTACAGCTGTTAAGTGAATCACAGAGTTATTAAATGATTCCAACTTACCCCTTTGACTTGCTTGTTGGAAGCTGGCTGGTAAGGTTGAAAATGGTGATCATATGACCCAGGATGCTACAACCATCATAAATACATGCCAAGTGCCAAGCGTCTGTCTGTATTTTGATCATATGACCATGGGGATACTGCAATGCTTGAAAGTGCAAGAACTGGTCATAAGTCACATTTTTTGCAGTGTGATTATAACTTTGAACGGTCACTTTAACAAATAGATGTAAATTGAGGACTACTTGTAAGTGTACACACAACAGAAGATTTAAATCTTAAATAATACTCTGACAAGAAGAATCAGGTTTGTTCTTAGTCCACCATAGCCAATAGATATGAATTAAAATGCTGTATTTGTATGATCCAAGAAGAACTCTACTGCCAGAGGAAGGAGAATTAAAATTAAAATCTAAATAAATAAATATAATAAAATCTAAAATACAATGTCATATTTTATTTTCTTAATTTAGATGAAGGCAGACATTTTGGTGCCTTTTCTGGCTGAATAAAGAGACTGGCTAAAAACTAAAGAAATGTCCCTTAAAATTAATTAATAAATGGCAGTAATCAATGAGACAAGACACAGAAACCATACGATGTATGGAGGACGCTCCTGCACCTAAGCAGGGAATGTTCCAAGTCAGTGGCTGATGAGACATCACCTAAACAAACAAGAATTTAAGGAATACAAACCAGCATTCAAACATTTCAGCTGCACATGGAATGTTCTTGTAGCTGAGCTCCCTATCCCAATAGAAAGTATACTTAAGAAGGAAAACATTTTCAGTCACTGATGATCATGATATCGCTGCATCAGTGTTTCTCAGAAACAAATTCTACTACATGCTTGAAAGGAGGAGGAAGTAGTTGTGGGATTAGTGTGGCGACAATTACTAATACCAGCAATATTGGTGATAGCACAATATGCATATCTGAAAGTGGAAAAAAGACAAGTGGTTTAAAAACCTTTATCAATGGCCAAAGATTATCAAAGATGATAAAAATCCAGGTTTAATGAAACATATCAAAGATTGGCACTCTTTTTATCTTTGGCATACGTTCCCCTATATACACAGAGTGATATACAGAACACCTATACTGTATGTGTATATATACAGAGCCAATAGCAAAAAGGAGTTTGGGTTTTTATTCATCACCTGGTACCTGTTGTAGCTGCTCATGGATCCAGAAGACCAAGAACCGACCATGGGGTGGCAAGATCAGTCTGTAGCTCCGGCACCTGAGTCCGAGACCGAGGAAGACGCAGGGCAAGAGGACGATAATCAACCAGGGCCTTCTGCACCTCCCCAGCAGGAGTTAAGTGACTCTAGTGAAGAGGAGGAGCCTATGATTGATGCTAGGGCACGTAGGGCAGCTAGCCGGCAAGAGTGGCTCTGTAGGAGGAGGTCTCCTTACATGTAAACCTGCAGGCAGATGGGCCATGCCCTAAGACTATTTAAGGTTGCATCACAGCGGAAACTCTTGCTGGAAACAACGCAAGTATTTTGCCTGGCTGCTGTTTGAACTTTGGAATAACTCCAGTCCAGGCTCTTGGCCAACTCCAGCAAGTGAGGATAATTTATGGACTTAATGACCTGTTTGTGTTTTTGTATTTGGAATCCCGGCCAAAGTGTTCTGTGATTTTCAACAAGAACTATGGTGAAAAACCTGTAACCAACTTACTACTAAGCTGCATTTATTAGTGGTAAAGTCTTCTTTGTTTTAGCAATTATTAGTATTAAAGCCTTTTTGTTTAAATAACAGTGTGTGTGTCGTTTCCTGGGGGCTTGCCGCGCTGGGTCACAACAGTACCATTCCCACCACATAAACAGGAGGAAAATAATTTAAATAGCTTCTATCCGTCTACCACTGTCAGTCAATCTCTTTTCTGGTTTTTAACTGTATATTTCCATATTTAACACAAAATGCTTTCAAAAATCTAAAGCATAAGGAGTAGTAGGTAAACCATGTGATTTGTCAGAGCACTCATAACTGGCATATTCTCTCACTGAGCAATAAATAACAATCCTAAACTGAGGGACTTGTCACTTCCTAAGAGTTAGCAAAGTGTTGAGGCAGGGCAGGAGGTGCAGAGAGGCATCCTCTCTTCTTCTTTCAATGTACCGTATTTTTCGGACTATAAGACGCACCGGTGTATAAGACGCACCAAGATTTCGAAGAGGTAAGTAAGAAAAAAAAAGTTTTTGCCCTCCCCCAGCAGCACTCTGCAGACCTCCCAAACCCTCTGCGCACCCGTTTTTGCACAGGGCAGGGCTTCGTGAGGCCAAAAATGGCTGTATTCAGTGTATAAGACGCACCAACATTTCCACCCTCTTTTAGGGGGGAAAAAAGTGCGTCTTATACTCCGAAAAATATGGTACTTTAAGTTTTTCATCCCACAAATGTGTTTCATTTCTTCCAGTCAAATACTCAAAAGCACAACTTGGTCCGGTTATTGGCTCATAAAATTAATAGAATGATATCTGTGCAATTATTGACATTCAAAACAGAATCATGGTAGAACCAGTGGGTGGATGCCAGCAGACTCATCCAAAATCAACCAATCAACACAGTTCTTTATCTTCCTTCCCCCAGATCACTGTCTGAGAAGTGAAGAGATGGCTCAGCCAGAATCCCCCCAAAGAAAGAAAACAGAAGCTAGTGCTTTATTTTGTTTCTCCACATAATCTCAATAATCAATTTGTCTGCTGTGAACACAACAGAATGACTTGTGTGGGGTAGAAGGAGAAAAGTGCTGTGCTGTCATACTAGCATGGTAGATCATCTCCAAAAGGAATGGAATTGAAGACAAATTCTTACCAAGCTATGGAAAGCATTCTCTATTAAACTCACATTAGGGAAATGGAAGTAGATTGATGGATAAGTGCCCAAAGTGGCAATTAGTGACAAATGGGATATGGAAAAAGAACACCAGAAATCATCAATCATGACCTTCCAAGAACCTCTAAGCAAGGTGGATGAAGATGCTTCTGTGTGATGCTTCTGCAATACAAACACAGATAAAAATTCTGTACAGTATTCAACATCTCTACCTTGTCAACATTAGATTGTCAATGCTAGTTGCAACCAACCCTAGAAATTTCTACCATCTCTACCAACAGTAAAAGAGAGAGAGAGAGAGACAGACAGACAGAGACAGAGAGAGAGAGAGAGAGAGAGAGAGACAGACAGACAGAGACAGACAGATAGATCGACACACACACAGAGAGAGAGACACAGAAAAAGAGAGACAGAGAGAGACAGAAAGAGAGAGACAGAGAGAGAGAGAGAGAGAGAGAGAGAGAGAGAGAGAGAGAGAGAGAGAGAGAGAGAAGGAAAGAGGGGGAAAGAGGAAGA
>QLTV01001323.1:784260-801530 GCA_003457575.1 Thermophis baileyi | reverse complement strand
CCCCTTTGAAGGGTGTCCCTGCTCCGAGGGACTTTGACGGGCCGCCATTTTGTAACTGTTAGAAAGGCGACCGTTAAAAAACAGCCTGTTTGCCCTTTGATAGAAACTCCGAATCGGGCTGTCAGGAAGGCAGCAGAGAAAGCTTTGTCAATAATAGCAGAGCACAGCCAAATTAGAACGAGTCAAGCGGGCGGCGTCTGAGACGGACCCAGGTTAGCCTGCTCCGTCAAACTCAAGCGCGGGAAGAATCAGATTCAAGCGTGTCTGCGGGCGGCGGCTGGGGCGGACCCAGGGTAGCCTGCTCCTGGGTCAGACTCACGCTGCGGCTCAAGGAAACCGAAGCCGGACGATCCGAGCGTGGGCGGCGGCTGGGACGGACCCAGGGAAGCCTGCTCCAGTCAAGGAAGGATCGCTAAGGGACAAACGGCTCGGAGAAGCCGATATCCGCGGGCGGCGGCTGGGGCGGACCCAGGGAAGCCTGCGCCGTCAGGAAGCTGACAGGGGAATCGAGCAGTACGGGGAAGGGAAAGGATTCCCCCCCCTCGAATCAAAGAGCGCGGGCGGCGTCTGAGCTGACCCGGGGTAGCCTGCTGCAGAATCCCAAGCCCGAACCCGGCAGAGTCGGGTGGGGGAAAGTCAGTCAGCTGTCAGGGGGAAGCCCTGAGCAACCAAGCCAAGTCGCTCACAGCGAGCATAGGGCGGCAAATTCAAACCTGTACGAGTTCCAGAAACTCTCCTAGTGAATCTGACAGTCCAGAATGGAAAATGACTCTATCTTCTGCCTAGAGGTGAGCAGCCACTAAGCGAAGCGTCTCTCTCTGGCAAGGACTGAGTCGATAACTGGAGCAGAGAGAGAGGCAACGGGGGCGTGGCTATGAAAATTATGACTCAGTCTCTGGGCAGAAGGATGAAGTCATTACCCATTCCTGGCCTATCCTGCAACCTCACTGGAGAACTGTCCTTCAGCCCAAAAGGTCACAGCAACACTTTTAAAAGTTTTGCATAATGTATTTAATAAAACAATGCAAACACTCGGCTATCTTCTTTCTTTAACTATACTGGGAGCATCTGGCAAAGCATTCAAATAGATACAACCACACTGGCCTCTGGATTCCTGGAACAATACTACTAAATTGCCCAGCAAAATACAGTACAACTAAGCATAGTCGAGAGAAATGGCAGCACTCACTGTGGAAGTAAAGTTTGCTTTATGATAGATGTTGACTCTCCTCCCTTTTAATGTGCTATAACATACTGACTAAAGTTTGAAGAGAGTTTTTTCATATTTGATGAATATTTTACACAGCAAATAAATCCTTGAGAAGGACAGAGCAAGGCATAGTTCAGAGTTTGGCTCGACTTTCCTAAAGTCATCTGGATGTGATCACAAAACAACTGCACTTTTATTGTTTTCTTATTGTAGTACATTGCAGCATGTATGTATGTTGAACTTATATTTGGATGATCTATAAAATCAGTCTGATTGACCTTTGAGCACACTTAAATCCTATAAGGTTTCAATTAAACAGAAATAGAGTACTGGAGTAAACATTCTATTGCTTTCAAGGATCTGGAAAATCACTGATGACATGAATGTACATTTATCCTTCAAAAATAAATGACAAAACCAGATATGTAAGAATACCAGACTTTCCAGAAAAACATAACACTTTAAAAAAAACACCTGATGCAACTAAACCAAACCCCTAAAATGTACCAAAGGGAATCATTAAAAATCTAACTTTTTTTTATATACCAACATGGAAAAAAACAAATTTTACATAGGAAATTATTTTGTAGCAGAGACATTGTGCGTGTGTATTTCTGTGTCTGTGTTGGTGCGGGGCAGTAAGTAAGTGAATAAATGTAAAAAGAGAGATGGTATGTTTGTGGTTATATGCACCACAAAAAGAAAGTGTGTACCTATTACTCTAGCCCAGGGGTGTCAAACTCAATTTCATTGAGGGCTGCATCAGGGTTGTGTTTGACCTCGGGGGGCCGGGGTGGGCATGGCCAGGGTCACTCTTGTCGGGGGCGCCTGTGGTGGCCCAAGAGCTCTGCCAGCAAAAAACGGGCTCCTGAGCTCCATTTTCGGCCGCGATGGCCTCCTGCAACCCTCTGCCAGTGAAAACAAAGCTCGGGAGGGCTGCTCCCGAACTTCGTTTTCACTGGCAAAGGCACCGCAGGCCGGTCCTTCGCTGTTTCTAGGGCAGCCCCACAGGCCAGATCTAAGTACCCCGCGGGCCAGATCCGGCCCCCGGGCCTTGAGTTTGATACCCCTGCTCTAGCCAAAAGCAACATAGCCATTAAGGGTAGGGGGAAATGTTTTCTAAAAAACTTCATAGCCTTTATCCAAAAGCTACTTCCTACAAAGAAATAACAAAATCCATGCCTATCTAAACTATTTTGGAAAGAGGCCATGTTATGTTTTTATGCAGTCAGATTTTAAAAAATGATTAAAGACAGAAATTTAGGATCTCCTCACAAAAAAGGTTCCTTCTGAGATCCATAGGACAAAAATAATCATTTAATTGCAGCTGTTTTAACTAGGCAGCCACCTAGAACTCAAGCTACAGTCCTCAATAGCCTATTGGAGAAAAAGGTGGAAAATTTTGATCCTTGGCATTTGGGGGGGTTATACTAGAATGAAGTATACCATCTAGAACTAGAACCATCTAGATGCTTTTTCTGCACTGCATTCTACTTCAGACATTTACATATAAAATCAGTGATGCTGATAAAGCTAGACCTTTTAGAGAGATTCTAAGGAATAATAAACAGGGATCTGAATACACCTGAATTAAGGCCTGGAACAACATGGTGATGCCAGGTCCATGAGATCATATGCCGTTCTCCATATCACATCACATCCAAAAGTTTGGTTTCCATAGTTGGATTCTATTTATTCATTTTCTGCAGCAAAATTATACTTATTTCTAGGAGAACCTATTTTATTCATGTCATCAAGATTATATTAGTTTAATTGGGTGTAGACTATAAAATTCAGGCACTCTTTTCTTTAATTTCAAGATTGGCAGATTTTATTGGGGGACGTATATGTGTGTGTGTGTGTGTGTGTGTGTGTGTGTGTGTGTGTGTGTGTGTGTGTGTTTCATATTAGGCAAATGAAGCGGCCATAAAACAAATAATAGTACATGTCTCCATGTACTACCGTAAGTCTATTCAACTCAAGATCTGAATTACGGAAAGAGAAGGCACCTTTTGAAAGGCAACCTTTCAATTTAAAACACAGGAAGCAAGACATTGAGGATGAGACCTTGTTTTATAAAATATACTGTAAAACTCAAACACATTTAGATCTAGAACGCAATACCCTCACACTGAATGAAACTCAAGAAGCAGTGCTAAGTCTCACTGTATCTCGGGATGACCTGCCTATCTAGAACACTTCATCTAGATAAAGCTAGTAAAACTATTTCCTCTTTCACAGATAATACCACCAAGTATTGATGTGCACACTGTTAATCAGCAGCCATCACAGATCACAATACTACATTATGCAGCAGAAAGGGAAGAGTATCTTTTCCTATGACTTCCATCACTTTCTAATGAAATCAACTTATATATTCACAAAGGAACTAGCTTAGCTTCAAAACTAGTTTCCTGGATTCTTCCTTCCTTCCTTATTCCAAAACAAATTCCCATTCTGCAAGCCATTTTCTAGATCAGCGTTTTTCAAACCTGGCAAATATAAGATGTATGAACTCCCAAAATTCCCCAGCCAGCATCTTAAAGATTGCCACATTTGAAAAACATCATTGTATATATTCTTCACCTCGGACAAGAGGGAATCCCTTTCAAAAAAAGAAATAATCAAACAACTTAAAAATGAATGCCCTGTGTCATATAGTTAAATGTAGCTAGAGAGACATCATTTGCCTATAAGACTGCAGTACAAGGTTTCTGAGTCACACCATACTGAGCTATACTATGCTATTTGCTTAGCATGATATGCAAAACATTCAGTGCAATTTATAAACCAAATTTTCTTTTTGCAAGGCTTTATGCATTATACTCACAAAAAAGCAGATATTAAAAAATATTAAAGTGATGTGTGAGTCAGTAAGAACAAATAATACAGCCCTAGAGCATCTTGTATTTTGGAAATTATGAGCTACTTAAAGTATCTCTCTTAAAGTATCTATAATTCATTATAACTTTTTCAACTACACATAAATTAGGAAACATATTTTTATGGATTTAAAAGCGGTTGAATTTAATTTGCTGCTTGCTCAAGGTATCTCTAGAAAAGCATCTATCAGTGACAAATTCAATTGTGTATGTTTCTAAACAGTATTTTCTCACTAATCACAAAATCTCACACTATTTTATCTACTAAGTTTACTGCTAAAAGGAGGAGGAATAAGACCTGACTGAAGAGAGAGAGAGAGACAATCACTGTCCTCATTCTCCATGGAATCTTGGTGCTTCTAGAGTTATTCATCTCAAATTGAACATCTCTCTCAGAGAACCCAAGTTTCCCTGGTCTCTCCAAACGTAATATATATATTAATTATAAGTGTTAAAAACATTTTCTCACGAACATAGAAAAAGGATTACAGTACAATTAATCAATCCATCATCCAGCTGTGAAAACATCATCTTGCAAGGCTGATAAATTGGTTGCTAATAGACTATTTAAGAGATCCGCATTTCTCAGCTCAGATTTCAAAGGCTATCACTATTAGTCCAATATAGAAAGAAACAGGGCTGACAATAAATGCTGTGAACTGACATATTATGTCTGAATGTATGTATTTTTTAAAATTACATTTACAGGCATGCACATGCACAAAAAAGTAGCTGATCCAGAAACCAGGAAATGTAAAAATGAGCATTTGGGACCTCTAGAAGTAACCTAGATCTACTGTGGTTTTAAATTTCATGACCTTTTCATTCCAATATTTATATTTTTCCCCCTCCAAATACTTCATACATTTTATAAGCAGAATTTAATCCACAAAGACTCTACCACAATCTATCTATTAGAATTGAAAGTATTTAATCATTCATTCATTAGATTTATATAACCTCTTTCCTTCAAAGGTCTAAGACAGCCTACCACAATGTATTGCAAGTCTATTTGCTTTGTAAATGAGTTTCTAACTCTAGGAAAGCAAAAAGGGAGAAAAGGCTGCTCAATTCTCAGCTTTATTTTGGCATGGGAATCCAATATCCCAGCTTTCTGTATGGATGACCTCACTGCAGGGACAAAGGGAGGAAGAATTATATTAAAGAATTCCAACTCTGCTTGTCTTTACTTTCCAAGGCAGATGCAGCAGTGTTTGTCAAAAAGTGCAGTTATAAAACAATTTCAGATTTGAATGACACCGCATATAGAACACCACATCCTTTTTGTTCATAGTAATAAAAATTTGTTACTGCAGCACGATAAATCAGGAGACATACAGATAATACAACTGATGGAGAAATTCATCTTTCAAAATAAGTCCATAAAAATCAAGCAAACTTACTAAGGGATAATTAACATACAAACTTAATTAAATTTGTGCATAAGCTCTGATGCTTCCATACTGCTTATTCACTTAAGACCAACTCAAAAGCAAAACAAATAACAGTTGTTTATCTAGTAACCTGAAAGCAACTTTTGCACACCATAGGTCTTCAGATAACATTTTTCCTACCTGTAGAAATCATGAGTTGTGGCCTTTAGGACAAATGTAAAGAGTGAGTTTCCATTTTTAAAATATTTGGACATGCTTTCTCCATTTTGAGCATTTACATATATATATCCAGTTCTCTGTATATGCAGAAACATCAGAATTCTCTTTTCCTATTATAGGTTTGATGTTTTGAAAAGAGGGAGAACCAAAATATTTGGATTCTCAAATGATTGA
Organism: Thermophis baileyi; assembly: GCA_003457575.1. Taxonomy (NCBI): domain Eukaryota; kingdom Metazoa; phylum Chordata; class Lepidosauria; order Squamata; family Dipsadidae; genus Thermophis; species Thermophis baileyi. The sequence continues at coordinate 795,651 of QLTV01001323.1, read as the reverse complement.
AACTGGTATTTAAATCATCATCCACTACATAAGCATAAGATAATACATAAAATATTTTGAATTCTGAGTATAGTGAAGGTTCGAAACTAAAAGGTTCCACATTAAATAACATCATTTTAAAAAAAAATACCAAACTGTTCTCTAAAATGAACTGTGGGGAAATAATTTTACTAGGACCAGTCAAAATGGCACAAAACAATGTTTATTAATGATAGAGAAGTACAAAATAGGTTCCACACTGAAAGAACTGGTTGGTAGTCCACATCGTTTATTCTACAAAAGGCAACCATGCGCTTCTCAGAAACTCCTAGGCAGGCTATAAAGTCCATTTTAGCATCGAATGGAAAAAGTAGAGATTCTATCAGGACATAGCAGCCAACAATAGTCCACACCTCCACCAATGGGGCTGATCCAATTTTAGAGCCAGCTAAATCTATGAATATCACAGGCAACTCACACCTCCAAATTCTACAAACTATGTTTTGTGTGAGGAACAGTATTTTCAAATTAGATCAAGTTGAGAGGTAGCAACCGATTCTAGATCAGCCAAAGATTTGAACCCAAATCTTAGTCAAAAAGTCTAGTGGGCCAGAGTACTTTGGGGACAATTCTACCACATGTCAATAAATTTACAAAGTACAGCCAAGCCACTGGCAGGTTGCCTACACCAGGTAATTAGACTACAACTCCCAGTTTTCTTTTTTTAGGCCAGCGTTACACCACAAATGCCTACCACAGGCATAAGCAGCCAAAGATGTGGGATTATCTTCAGCATCATTTCTGTTTACTCTTATCGAAGGGAAGGGAAGGCGTTTATTAACTCGTGAGGACCTTCAACGTAGCTCCAAGTTCATTCAAACGAGCCAGCACAACCATAAACATGCTTGGTTGGAGATAATCGGGCCAAAAATCCCGGGCGTCCGCATGCAGGGATTACCTCAAATTTTACTCGCTCGTTTTTCGGGTACTAACCAAGAATTAAAACCAAGCCACTTACTTGCGCCTTCGATTTTGTCCGACCCCCTGCTCCAAATGATCTGCCTGGTTTCCAGCTTGACCTGGAACGTTTTTCTCTCGGGTCTCTGGGACTTCTTGGAGTAAAAGAGTGTCATGACCGTACCCACTTCCAGGCTCCGGCAGAGATGACCCACTTCGGCTTCACTTTGGATGCAGGGTCCATTGGTGAAGAGAGACGCCATGGTGACTCCCCAGCCTTTTCCTCCTTTCTCCAGCTGGGCGAAAGAAGAAAAAAAAAGGAGGGGGGCTTCACAAACAAAAGAGAATTGTCTCTTTTGGCACCGGAGCCAAAGCCAAAAGAAACTGGTGGCGGAGAGAGAAGAGTGGGGGTGGGGAGAGAAACAGAAGGCAGCGCGGGATGGTGGGGGTGGGAGCGGGGGGGTCGTCTTAGTCCCGGCCGGTTGCTGCTTCTTTGGGCCCCCTCAACTTTTCAGTCCCAGAAGGCGGCTGAAAAATGCCCCCCTCCTGCTTTGCAGCCATGCACCATTTTCTGTCCTTGCCTCCTTCCCGTTTTTATTTGGTTTTCCCTCCCATCCTGAAAGGAGCTTCAAGTAAAAGGAAGCGAGGAAAAAATAGAGGAACAAGGAGCCGGGAGTGGGAAGGGAAGGAAGAATGAGAACGAGGAGGGCTTCCCGGCTCAGGGGAGGCCGGAACCCAGAGCGCGCCTTTCCCCTTCTCTTGCGGAGTTTTTATTTCCAAAGGCGCCCCCCCCCCCCTCCACTCTCTCTTTCCCTAAAAACGGAGCTCTTGGTCCGGGCGGGTTGAATCCCCTTCGCCCCAGAGTTGGGCCAGTAACAGCTGGAGGGAAAGAGAGAGAGAGGGCGACGCGTTTTTTTCACGGCTCGGGAAGCCAGAAGCCCCGCCGAGCTCTCCTGCGACAGAGCCAATGGCTCGGGAAGGCTCTTGGGTGCCCCGCTCGCCACGGCCTCGGCGTGAAACGGAAGCAAGATATATTTGCTTCGTTCTCTCGGGCTAGCTCTTTCCACCTCGTCAGGGTGGCAGAGCTCGGCGTGGATCAACCATTGCTCGCCGTGGAGCCCCAGGAGCGACGCCAGCCGACTCCAGCGGCGCCTGGACCCTGGAAGAGGAAGACAAAAGATCCCAGGCGGAAGGCCGGAAAACGACCTCGGGGTTGCTTTTTCACACACGCAACAAAATGAGAGGAATATATCAGCACCCGCCACTTAGCTCTCCCCCCCTCCCCCGCCTCTTTGCTCTCCTAAACTATATTAAAGCGGGGGTGAATGGGGGTGGGGGTGTAAGAGGCGGGATTAGTTTAAAACGATACGATTCTCCACCCATATTGGGCCACGCCCCCTCCTCCCCGCGGGCCTTGTGCATCTTTTTCTTCTTTTCTTGGGAGACTTAAGAATGGGAAGGTGAGCACCTGCCAAATGTAAAGGTATAGACAAAAGGTCAGCTGAGTTGCACCCGTGTCTGGGCATTTACACGCTGCGCCGGCTTTGCTGTTGGGCAAAATGTGGCCGTGGCGGCAGCAGCCACTCCTGATTTGAGCTACTGTGAAAGGCTTGTAGTTAACGTTTTTCTGGCTGCACTCACACAGTAGACTTGAACGACTCATAGCACTGAGATATTTGATAACAATCACTCTGGGCATTTGTCACCAGGAGAGAGCAATCCAAATGAACGATTGTTATCAAATATCTCAGTTTTATGTATTTTGCTATTGTTGCTATTATATTTGATTACTGCCCTTTTGTCATCGGTATTCTGGACTTGCAGGTGATGCAGCTCAAACGTTATCTTCTATTGGAGCACATATACATACATAGTCTTCCAGAAAATCACCAACCAACATGGCCAATGATGATTGCTGAAGGACATTAAACTGAGTCATTTAAAGATCCTAGCAATGTTTGGTACTTTTGGAGTGGGTGGATAAACTGCTCCAGAGAAGGGAAATGGCGACAGAAAACTGCTTCTGTGGACCCTAATGGCCTCAGTCCTGAGGTGTTGAGAGTTAGCCCACTCTTCCAGGTCTTATTGGGTATATAAATACCACTGGGTGTCTATTCTTGATTTTTTTTTCTTTTGAGTTCCAGTGATTATACTTCAAAAGAGCAGAAAAAGAGGTGGGGCAGATAGTAAACTATGTTTCATTTTATTTATATTTTCATGTAAGAACAAATGAATTCAATGTAGGTAGCATTATTATTTCCATCTATTAAATAATTTTCCCTCCTGTTATATCAAGCAACAGGTGGTGGCACCTTTGATGGAATGTTTGAGTAGGGAGCATGAATTCTAGCACCTCAGTTTGTGCATGTCTGCAATAATTATGAGCTATAAACCATGGTTTATTGTTTGAGCTTCTTGAATAAATATAAGTGCTATGTTTCATGTGATCTCACATATCCATAAGTGTTGGACATCAGTTTCCATAATTCCTTACCAGCATTATCAAAGGAAGGGGTTATGGAAAACACCCAGGTCACCATTGATCAGGTTTAAGGGAAACCAAGTTGAGTAAGGAGAACCTAGTTTGTAAGGAAAACAAGTACTGTCAAGGTTCAGTGTAAGCCATCCTAGTATTCCAAACCAATGAGTCTTAATGTCTGGTTAAAATGGGTAGTACTTCCATTTAAAGAAGAAAAGCATAGCTCAGACTATTGCTATGATTTTTTGCTCCTATATGCTGTTGTTTAAGTATAAATCTTGTTAATGTAGAAATTTTACTTCCAGCCTATTAAACAACTGATCTAGCTGTCTGCCTGCAATCATGTGTATCTATTAGGAGTAAATTCCACTGAAAATTCCACTGAAAGCCTTACTGCTGAGTAAGCGTGCATAGGCTTTAGGTAGTTGAGAGAGGGTATTGATTAATACCAGGTGTATTACAGAGAGAAATGAGAACTTCTGTAACAACAGATACTTTTCCCAACCTTCCCTTCATGCACACATACCTAGATGCCTTTTACTAACGATGACATCTACTCAGGGAAGTAGCTTAACTTTTTCCCCTTTATAGACAAACTTGTCTGCTTTTAATATGTGTATGACAGGCAGAAAGTGAACAATAAAATGTTTGCAACGAAAGAAAGCTTCAATTGGTCCGGCATGTATGTTAAGAACAGAGGCCACTTGTTGCAAACAAAGAGGCAGTGTTAATGGAAAAGAAAATGGTACTGATTGTTCACACATCACACTAAGTCATGGTGCAATATTAATTTATTACAGAGGTCACATTTGGCTGTCTTCATATAATACCAAGCTAAAAATGTTGATTTAAAAACCAGTGTCATTTGGTTCATACTTTGTGCTAAGCTAAAACCAAATAAGCCACATTATAGGTGGCTTGGGTTACCATATCAGGTTTGCAAAAACCCAGGTGACCACTAAATGGCAGCAAAGAATTGAGACTTTTTGTAATTTTATATTCAAGGGAGGGGAGGAGAGTAGTACCGGCAGTGCTGTAAAATCTAAACTGTACTTTTTACGCAAAGCTCAACTCCTTCCATTTTTCTAATTGAGAAGAAGTTCCAGGGAATAAATCTGGGTTTGAATAAACGGAGCAACAAACTTGGTTCATATATAAATCATTCTATGGTAAGCTGCCCAGAGTCATGTATGTGAGATGGGTGACTATATAAATCAAAAAAGAGCTGGAGGCAATGGCATACCACTTCTGAAAAATCTTGCCAAGAAAACTGCAAGGGCGAGTCCACTCAGTTGCCAAAAGCAACTGAACTTTTAGGGACGCACAAATAAGAACTAGGCAGAACATAAGGAGGGAAGAAACAGCATCCATTCCTACGAGACAGCAGTTTTCATACCCCACCTCAGGCCCATGAAGAAGCTACATGGCTTTTAGGAGTTTTCAGGAAATTCTGTGTTGGCCTCTTTCCCTGCTCCAAAGAGCTGCTGCTTCACATCACTCCTTAGTTCTGTGTGTGTGTGTGTGCGCTGGCATTTTTCACATGTTCATAAAAATAATGTGGAAGGCAACAAGAATATGTTCTCATTGTCTAGAATTTGTTGATCGAGAAATCTGAGTTCATCTACAGATGTAGTTACAAAATCCCATTGGAGCGCAACCACCATACTGAATGCAGTAAGTTTATTCCAAGCAATACAGCCATTCCTTTCATTTCAGCCCTATGGACAGTAAAAGATAGGTTAATGGTAATGTGTCAACTTCATTGCTTCCTTGCATTCTTTGAATAAACAGCTCAAGATGAAGCGGTTTGTCACAAGGTCATCACTCATAAGAGCTGGAAGAAAGACAAGAGGAAGCAGTGGTGATTCATGCTTGATGTTCCTGTTCAAGACACCTTTGGGCATATCCCACTGTCCCCTTAATGTTCTCTGGCTTGAGAAGGTCATAGATGGGAACTTTTAAGCATAGAAGAGTTCCCATGCTTCACAGTCCCTATTTAAGGCTTTCATGCTCTCAAGTGCAAGTGACTTTTAAAATTAATTTAATTAATCCCCCTTAGATGAACAAATATCTACTTTATCACCAGAGTGCAAAAATATATATATAATGTTCCAAGAAGGCACTTGTATTCAATGTCATTCAAGTTGATTTGGGTGCAAATCATTTGATCTGCATTTCCCATTTCTGCCTGGGTGACATTAAAAATGACTAATGAGGGGAAAAGATTTTACTTCACAGCCTGCATGCTTGCTTATTTATTACTGGAAGTATGCTGAGGCATGTTCCAAATTTGCTGCTTTAGCATCTAAACAAAATCAAAGGAATAATTTTCCAGGAACTGATTTCAATCCATTTTAGAAGAATATCACAGGCATTCACCATCCAAAGCCCGTCTCCAAGGGATATGGGCGGGTAAGAAATATGAAATATAAATATAATAAATTTCTGATGAATCCAGGGAAGGGAATTCTGTTTGTGTCTGCCCCCCCCCATTTCCATTATGTGATATTTGTGAGCAACAGTGCTCAATGGTGAGGTTGCTAAGAGTAACACTTAAGGAACAGTGAGGAGGCCACAGGTTCCCCATCCTCTGTGATATATATGCTGTGAACCTCTATTATCAAGGTAAGTAAACTGCAAACTGCACAGGGCTCTTGCAAGTCTTTTTTGTGAAGTTCTTGAAAGCCCTTCAAGATTGTGCCACTGAATTTAATGAGCAGGATGTCAAATAATTATAACAGAATTTTTAATAAAATCCTGCCAAATAAGCATGATTAGCTTTTCTATTAATATGACATACTTACTATAAACCTAGTACAAAACCAAAAAGAAAAGAGGAATTCCAAATTACACCCCATTTGAAAACATTGCCTCGTTGTGCTTATTTTGTCTTTCCATGCTGTAAGGTTGTCTGAACACAGGAGATTGTGGTTTATTCCTCTTGTGTACATTGCATATACGTCTTGGTAGTTGGGATATGAACAATGGTATGTTGGCTTGCAAGAAAGATTCTAGCTGGATGAAATACTCTAAAATGCTTGTTTGGGCTTTGTTGAGCTTCTGAATATACCTGTCAAAATTTGCAAAAAAATGTCAGGTACTGACGGTCCTTATTGTTAGCGAGGAATACTGCTTGTGTCATGAGTTCAGTTAAGGCCATTTCCGTATTAGTGATTTAGTGATAGACTTCCTAACATTACCAAGCTGCTGCTGAAGTAGTGTCAGTCCTATCTTTATTACTGTTATTTTGGCACAATTATGGTTGGATGACTCCAGAAGATGCTACAAATAGTGCAGAAATAACCCAAGGATGGAAATATAGTCAACACCTAATCCATTTTGCTAACAAATATGTGAAAAACATGATTGATTAAAGCCATGATGAGCAGCAGAGGTCAATATTAGGTTATGATCCTGACACATGGAAGACTCAACTTGGAATGTAAGAGGAGTAAATGGCAAAGAGCATGAATTAATGAAATTAAAGGTGTGTCTTTGAAACTAAGAAGAAAGGGGAAAGATATAGCTTGAATGAAGATCATGTTAATATATTGGAATGGAATTGAATAAATGCTAGATAAGCTTTCCAATGAACTTTCAAATTTGAAAATGTCTTTCCATTAATAACAATGGTTCAGTTACTTTTTAAAAAAAATATTAACTATTAGTTTTTAAATTGTTACTCAGCCTCTCCAAGAGTTTACACTGTTATAATAGAGGTGGGATTATTTTCCATTTCTGTACAGTACAGTAATTTTTACAATAAGTGCACTGAAACCACACACTGAAGACAGTTTCTGGTACAGATGATCTAAGGTGGAAATTATTAAAGTGCTTGTACATTACAGATATATCAAAGCCACATAAGTTCTGCATTAAACAATATCTCCTGAACTTGCATCAATGATTTCAGATTCTGCTTAGGTCAAAACCAAAATTACGTTAAAGTATAAATGAATTAAAAATGAGTCTATCATGAAGTATCAATATTTACTACTATGCAGTGAAATGTGTTAAACAGTCCTACTGTATCATGCCAAAATCTCATCTAGTTCAGAATACTGTACATTTTTACACAGTTGTCATCCAGATGCATTCAAGTAGTACACAGAGATGGACAGGAGTGCAGTTAGTCTCCTAGTGCTATTTCCTAGCCATTGGTAATGGATATACCAGCAGCCATTAACAAATTAAGCCTTCCTCTTTTCCTACACAAATTTAATATTTTAAAGTTTTTTCTGCTTGTCAGAGATAAAATTTCAAATTTAGAAAACAAATATGTGGCAGAGAAAGGGTGTGAGACAGGAATCCTACATTGAAGAAGCAGAAATTCATTTTTCTTTCTGGTGTCTTAAAATAAACCTTTAACAACTTCATTTAAAAATAACAAAGTTTCCTCTCTGGCTCATGTAGAAGTCAGCATGCATTTTGGGATGGAGGAGAGATTTATTTTATTAAACACCACCTTTCTTGTAGCATTGGAAAATGCCCACCCAATTGCAAAACAGCACTGGAAATAGAACAAAAAGAAACTTGTAAGAAGAAAGAGGCACACTGTATGGAAGAACAATATAAACATTTCAGAGACTGATTGTCTCCATTCCTTTTAGAATACCCCACTTCTCTTTGTTTTCCCAACTCAAAATCATTCCCACCAAGCTCGATCACTCCCAGTTTGCACCAGAGTAGGTCTTTATTTAACATAAAAATTCAAGGGTGTGTGTCCAAATACAGGACATCAGTCATGTATAATTGTTAACCTGGCTGTTGCAAATTAACAACCATAAGATAACTCCTCAAACTTATGAAAGAAAATTTATCTAATCAAATCTAATTAAGAAAAGGCAACTATGTTTTTGATTATTAAATGAAAGAAACCTTTGGAACATCCTTCCAAATCCCATGTTCATTGTGGTCCAGAGACATAGTTACATCACTCATCCAGGATGGGTTAGTAGGTAGATGGGTTTTTTGATCTCTCATTCTAGGGCTGAGAGAATGACTAGTCAAGTTACCAGCTAGCTTCTGTGCCTAACAGAGAACTAGAATTTACACTCTTTTTACTCTTTTACTTTTTTACAGGAGCCATGATGGCACAGTGGTTAGAATGCAATATTGCAGGCTAACTGCCCACTGCCAGAAGTTCAATCCTGACCAGCTCAAGGTTGACTCAGGCTTCCATCCTTCCGAGGTCAGTCAAATGAGGACCCAGATTGTTAGGAGCAGTATGATGACATTTGTAAACTGCTTACAGAGTGCTGTAAAGCACTACGGAGCACTGTACAAGTCTAAGTGCTAAGTGCCATTTATAGTATCTTCCTTCTACTGCTTCTGCTACGACTACTATGTCAAGGAAAGTGTCCTTTTTTTGTAGCCGATTGTATGAAAATGCCCAGATACCTTACCATCCTTTCCATCTTACAATCCTTTATCTAGGAACTAGAAACCAACCCATTACTGTCCCATTCATAAATCATTCTAATAATGAAATGCATTCAGCACTGCCATTTCTTTGTGAGTCAAGAACTCCTAGAGAACATCCTGAACCTTGTTCTCACACCCTTAGCTGACTAATATGATAGTTAGACACAAAGAACATCAGTCCAGTGAATTGTAATAGTAGCACAATAACATGCCAATAACATTCCAACTGGATGCTTTTACATAACTATGAACTTAGTATGTTGCTGTACTGGGAAAACCCGGAGATAAGTAAATTTTAAATAACACATACAGTAAGACACAGTGGAAACTACAATAACAAGATGCTGATTCTCAAGATAGTTAGAAATTGCATTGTAGTTGCTTTCTAGTGGTTGACTTGAGCCAAGAAACAGGGCAAGACAAAATGGCTCTCCAGCAGTAAAATGTGATGCCCACAAGGGTGTTGGAACAAAAGCAGGAACTTGAGATGAGCTAGAAACTCCACAAATTTTCTATTTGTAATAAACTGGGACAGAGTCGGAAACAACTGTTAGGAGGTCCATCCAGGTTAAAAAAATAAAATTGGTCTGGTAGAATGATTGTAGTTGGGTAGAAAATTGTAGTTGTAGTTGGGTAGAAAAATTGGAATTCATGTATTCGCTAGTATGTTTTTCTGAAGACTAAATGCTGAACTCGTGTGCTGCACTTGCTAAATTCATTTGAAGAATACCTGTACTGTACCAAACAGATTAGATAAAGTTCCTCACCTCCAGTGGGCCTGCATGTGTGCTTAAAATTGGCAAGATAAAATCAATTTCACAGGAAATTATGCTGCTTAAAATAGTCCAATTGGAGGTTATCTCTGGAGTGATCACAAACACGGCTTGAGCTCTGCACAAGCAACACAACAGTTTGCAACAAGAAAAACTTACTCTGTGGTAGGAATATATCATGCTCCATCAGAAACCTGGAACACTATTAATTAGTCTTACATTAACATACAAAGTTTCTTATCAATGCCTGATCCCTAATCCCACCATGGGACATATTTTATATATTTACACCATTGTTCCTAAATATTCTGTTATGACAAGCTGAAACAGCAGTGATGCAGCAAGAATAGAACATTAGATGTATCATGTAGGTAACATTTTCTTGCTCCACAAAACCTGGGTAGGCGTGGCTGGGGGGGGTCATGTGACTGGGTGGGAGTGAGTGACATCGTTGGCCAAGCCCACCCAAGTTTTGTGGCTCCTGGTGTTTCTTTTCTGTGGTAAACGGGTCCAAATGGCTCTGAGTGTTTAAGGTTGCAGACCTAGGCTGCTCTTCTGGTTTACCACCATCTCCCCTCTTCTTTAACATTTACATGAGGTCATTTGTTTGTTTGAAGTTCAGTATATTCAATATGCTAATGATACCCAATTATACCATTTAACTTGGGCTGATCAATGGAGGCTGTGAAGGCCTGGATAAGGAACCAACTCAATCTTACCAAGATGAAGTACCCGTGGAAATTAGGATCCCCTGCATCTGAAGATTTTCAATCCATAATCTTGAATGTTCCATACTTAGAAGTGGTGTGCCATCTGGAGGCCTTTTTGACTCACAACTCTTGCTTAAACAGGTGGCAGTTGTAGTCAAGGGAAGGGAAGGGGGGCTTTGCTCGGCTCTAATGAGCCAGTGGCATCCTTTTCTGAATTAGGAGGCCCTTCAGATTGTCACTCATGCCCTACTTACCTTAAGACTTGGCTACTGCAATACATTGTACCCGAGACAAGCTCTTGCAAGGCACCAGGGAGCTTCAGTTGGCCAAGAATGCAGTGACACGGGCAGTTATGGGGATGTCTTGGTATGCCAATGTGAAAACTTGCTCTAGTTGCCAGTCTGCTTCCGAGTGTGATTCAAGGTGCTGGTTATTAGCTGTAAAATCTTACATAGCACAGGGCCAGGCTGAGAGATTGCCTAGCTTCCTTGGTTTCAGTCTGTCCAGTATGTGCTGGCAGAGTTGGAACTCTCCAAGTCTCTTCAAATAAAGTGTCATTTATTGGGACCCAGGAAGTGTGCCTTCTCTGTAGCAGTATCTGCCCTTTGGAATAAGTTCACCTTGAAATGTGTGTGGTCCCATCTTGGATGAAACGGATTATCTGGATCCTTTCCAATCGGGTTTCAGGCCTGGTTATAGTACGGAAACTGCTTTGGTCGCGCTGATGGATGATCTCTGGCGAGCCAGAGATGGAGGTTTTTCCTCCATCCTGGTGCTGCTCGACCTCTCAGCTGCTTTCGATACCGTCGACCACGGTATCCTTCTGTGTCGATTAAGGGAGCTGGGAGTGGGTGGCACCGTTTTGAGGTGGTTCTCCTCCTATCTCTCTGATCGTTCACAGTCGGTGTTGGCAGGGGGGCAGAGGTCGACCCCTAGGCCCCTTGAGTGCGGGGTGCCTCAGGGTTCGGTCCTCTCTCCCCTTTTATTTAACATCTACATGAAACCACTGGGTGAGATCATACGACGGCATGGGGTGAAGTTTCAAGAATACGCTGATGACACAAAGCTG
>QLTV01001323.1:736638-766199 GCA_003457575.1 Thermophis baileyi | reverse complement strand
AGGAAAAACAAAAATATACGTGCTGTTCTCTTCAGGCCAACTCAATATTACAAACAAACAAAAAATTAAAATTGGTCCCCTTAGATTTAGGTTAAGAAGGGAAAGAAAGAGAGAGAGAGGAAAAGAGAAAGAAATTCCTTGCAAAGGGGAAGAGAACTTCCCCCCCCCAAGGGTTCCGACTCACGCTCTCTTTCTCCGATGAAGCAGATTCAGGAAGGGAGTTAGGTAGCCACAAGTGTCCTCTCTGAGGACCGAGCCTAAACTGGGGGGCCAAGTGGGCGGACCCAGCAAAAAAAAGAGGAAGAACAGACTCGGTCCTCACACTGAATGGACGAGGACTACCCAGCATGAATGAAGACTTCACCCAAGATGGAGAAGGTACCAGTAGCCATTGTCTTAATCTGGGAAAGTAGATCTGCATCCAGAGGCACCATGAACTGTCCTCCTTCCAGGCAGACCAAGCAAATTCCCTGGAATTATGGCCCCTCACAATAAGCATCTCCCTTGCGGGCCAAGTGGGCGGACCCAGCAAAAAAAGAGGAATAACAGACTCGGTCCTCACACTGAATGGACGAGGACTACCCAGCATGAATGAAGACTTCACCCAAGATGGAGAAGGTACCAGTAGCCATTGTCTTAATCTGGGAAAGTAGATCTGCATCCAGAGGCACCATGAACTGTCCTCCTTCCAGGCAGACCAAGCAAATTCCCTGGAATTATGGCCCCTCACAATAAGCATCTCCCTCTTGTCTTAATCAGATAAGAGAAGAGAACAAAGTTCTACAGATTCCACCTTGGGGGGGGAAAGAGTCAGGTTTCTAAACACTACATTTAAGGCACTTATATACTTTTTAGAATTAAAAGACTTTGGAGGCCATCAAAATCTAATATCATCATACAGAATAAATAATTCTGATTGTAGCTACTCTGAAAGATGGCTCTTTAGCTTCTGCTTAAATAGTAGAAAAGAGCTAATCCTCCAGAGAAGCACCGTTACACTGTCAAACAGCTACCATTTCCCCCCACCTCAAAATAATTTTCTTAAAATGTCAGCTTATTAGTGCCAAGTTTTGCCTCCTGGAGCTACAGAGCAAAAACTGCTCCATTTGTTACATGATAACTGAGATCTGAGTCCTACACCTCAAACTGCCCCTGAGGGTGGTGATTTCTTTGTTAAATGGTATATAATGATTTCACAAAGGCATTGTCAGTAAATTAGTGAAAACTGTAACATTTATAATTATATATATAATAATGGCACACACACATAAATAATTAACTGCCTTTCCCTGAGCCAGAATACCTCTTACATCTAAAACAACAATGTCCTGAGAACCAAATGCATTTTCTCTATATTGCTGTTGCTATCACAAATCAACTCACTGCTCAATGAATGTCTCATGCTGGTTCAATACAGGTTGGTAGACTTTTATTTTTTTTTAAAAATTCCTAATCTAGACCTGAAAGAGAGTGACTGGCCCAAAGGCATCAGGACTGGCTTCCATGCCTGAGAGAGGACTAAGTCTTCCTGCTTCTAATTCAGCACCTTAACCACTACACATATTCTTTATGTATACCTAATTTATTTTGCTTTTACTAGGTATCTCTTATTACTGTTTTTCAGAGTTAAAATTTACAGACAGAGATAACACAGATTTTAGAATGGCTGGATATGATGATCTTGCACACAAAGAAGGTATTTCTGTAACAAAACCAAATAGAATGCACGGGAAATCTGTAAAAACAAACCCAAGCAATTTGTGGAGTACTTTGAGAAGTATGACAAGAAAGAGAGTTAATAGAAGTTAATTAACCTTACTTTATCTTTTAACTAAAAACGTAGCAGTCAAATTACCTTGCTCTGTAAATTCATCATGGATTTTTCAAAGGTTTTTGGAGGTGCCCTCTGGTGGTTGCAAAGAATAGCAACAGCTCTGTTGGCACGATTGTAAGACAGTATCTTTGCTGGGATGTTATCATCCGCTGGAAGAATTCAAAAGAAACACATTTCTTTCCATATAGCAAGATTAAAATTTATGAAAAGCTAACTTCCAACAACTGAAAAAGAATGTCAGGGAGTCTTGAGCATATATAGCAGTTGCGTCCCTAATTATGAAGGCCAGAAGTTACTTTATGCAAAAAAAAAAAAAAAAAAAGAGGGACGTGTGTATTGNAGGAAAAAAGTAAATTAATAAAAAAAAAAAAAAAAAAAAGAGTGACGTGTGTATTGCAATTAACATAGAAAAGTTGAGACAGGCTATTTCAAAGATACTTACGGGTTGTGAGTTCCTTCAGTTGTTGCTGTAGTGTAATAGAGGCATTATATGTTCGGAATACCTTAGCTGTCAGCCCTTCCATAAGATCTTGAAGATGCTTATTTAAAATGCTAGTCTGGAAGATGGGAGGGAAAAGAGAAAAAATTTATATACCAATTCAACAAATGGTAAAGAATATAAACAAATTTAACTGGGAAGTGCAAATCATAGAAGCAGTAACTGTATCCCAAACAAGAGCAGCTATAAAGTTGAGGCATTTTGTACGTTCTCCTTCATATGATCCAGATATTTTCATTAATTTATTCTTATTCAACCTGGCCTAAAACCATTTCAAATAATGGGAGTTGCAGACCTAAAAGTAGATGATGACTCCTCTACTTTTGCTTCCTTTCTACTCAGTTGGATAATTGCTGAACCCTAACCCTAACCTAAAAGGATGGTGGAAATGAATGAAATACACAACAGCCATAGCAATATTTCCTTAAATTTTAAAGGAAAGATAAATAACCAAAGTTCTCTATACTTCTGCATCTTCTATCTTATTATTTAAATGCATTATAAAACAGTTAAAAGGATATAAATACTATAGTTTTCATTTTTGGAAAGATCTTTAAAGGAGTTAATTAAAACAAAGTAATTTTTCATGAGTAAAACAAATCCCATATATATATATGGCTTTTCTCACATTTTGTTATTTTTTTCTCCCAGTGCAGACAAATTACCTGTATGGATTTTTGTGCTATCTGAGCTTAGTTGTTTTCTTGCACACAATTCATTATCAAACTAGGTAACATCATCAGTGCTGATGTTAGTGTTGATGTTGCCTAGTTTGCTAAGGAAACGTCTGCAAGAAAATAACAAACCCAGAAAACACCAAGGACCCACAGTTCAACCCTGAGCTACAAATATTCTCTTCTAAATTATCTGTACTTTAGAATACCATAGATCCAATGACAGATGTACTTTCATTTGCCAATGTTTTGTAAAATCAAAACTTGGCTGCTAACAATATGATGCTAATGTATTCTGGGGCAGCTCTGTATCTTTTACTAAATGCAAAATTACCATCTTTTAAAAGCTTTTTTAACCCATCATATTTATAAATAATTCAAAGTGGTGAACATATTTATTACTCCTTCCTACTCCTATTTTCCCCACAACAACAACCCTGTGGAGTGAAGTTGAGCTGAAAGAGGGTGATTGGCCCAAAGTCATCCAGCCGGCTTTCATGCCTAAGGCAAGACTAGAACTCATAGTCTCCTGGTTTCTAGCATGGTGCCTTAACCACTAGATCAAACTGGCTCTCTTATTCCAAGCCATACCAGAACAACCAATAGGCATTAATTTCACAGAAGAAAGTTTAAGAAACATCCTTTCAAGCTTACAGTAGTTCATACAGCTTTCAAATGTAGGAAAAGAAGATACTCACATTAAGCCTATCAAATAAATCATCTTCTGGCTGCTTATTTTCCATGAATAACTGAAGATTCTTAAATACCTGAAAAGTAATTACAAAGGACAGAAACATGAAGCAAACAAACAGGAGACTCTGCTGGCATGTTACTTTCCTCACTATATTACCTGATACCATATTAATATGGGTGCTGGACACACAGAGTTTGCTAAACTATGAATGACATGGACTGTTTGGCTTTGGCTGCAAGTGCAAACTCAGGTACTGTGGTTTGTAAACCAAGTTTTATGGCCTAATGTGTACAACCAACCATGGCTATGCAAACCATAACCAGATATGTGACATCAGATTTTTACTTGAGTCCCTTTATCTGCAGTGTGCTAGTTATGTTTGTAGTATGTAATAAAAGTCAGCCGGCTATTATTTCACTGTTAATAAATTTCCCAGATTCACAACAGAATTCTAAAGGTGAATCAATGTATTGGAGCCCATTTTCTATGAGAACAGATGAAAGCATTTGTTTTTACTTGGTAATAAAATGAAGAGGGGGTAAACATAAGGAATGTAAGTGTTTCTGAAATTAAAAATAGTAATTGTAGGAATATTGAAGAATGTCAGTGATTATGACTGCAAAACAATTATTCATGCTCAATAGAAAACAAAATATGTGGATTTTATTATCAGCATTTGCTGGAGACAAAGCACAGCAAGGTGACTCTGCCTCTGTGACTTTTTGAGGATTTCCAAAAACACAAAGCTATAGCACTATGCATGCTGAACTTGATGAAACATTGATCCAATCAAGTGGAATGATTACCTGAAGAGCAACCAAAAGATAAAGGAGATTTAAAAGATAAAGCTACTCAGTTTGTGGATTTCTTTAGTAGAGTCCCTTACCCTTTTCTCAACAGGTACTTTGTTATAGTATCTTATGGAGTCTTTTCCAAGGAAATCAAATTCTACTACATATTCCTGACCATCTAACTCTGGATGCAAATTAATATGTTCCACACGGAGGGAGCAACAGCCCACTGTGTCAGCAGTCTCCCCTTCTTCTTTCTCATTGCCAGCTCTCAGAGCAAGCTACAAATATTGAATAGTGAGACAGAAAAAATAGAGGTCAGTTTAAACAGATGAAAACATTTTAATCATGTAATTGATCAGCAGGAGGTTATGTCACTAAGCTAAGAAGCTATTTATTTGAAATTCCAGAATGAGATTTGAGGTATCTGCAAATTCACTAGAAGGATTACACTAATTTAAAAGTTATGCATATTTAGACTACTTGGATCCATGGGTATATGCACTTTAAACTGACATGGAAACTGATGTAAATAAGAGAAGCACAACATGGGGTTACTAGCAGAGATGCTTCTACTCTGTTTTTCATTCTTTAATACCAGGAGCTGTTATTGCAGAATATTCTATACACCTCTGACCCTGCAAAATGAAAAGCCAAATTATTTGTGCAGGTACATTCTAGGAAAGTAGGCAGAGCTTTATCTGAACAGTCAATTTGTTAGATGAGGTTGTGTATCCCGAGCTTTACAAGATAATAGTTCTTGTCCATTTAAATTCCTTGCCGTCATTCTTCAAGGATTTCTCTAGTACCTGTTATACCTCATTCATGGCAAAGTTGTACAAAGTTGGATTCAGGAGTTCTGTTTATTTACACCAAAAAGAATCTGTAAAAGTCAGAATCTCACTTTATCAATGAAGTACAACGCCACAGCCCTTTGCCGCACTTTCATCTCTTTGGATTTCCAGTCTTCTCGATATTGATTTCGAATCCTATCTACACATTTCTTCAATCTCCGAGCTGTCTCGTATTTCTGCCAGTCTTTCTCACCCTGCCAAGAAAATCAAAAGGGAACAATGTGATGGGTTGCTCAAGTGTAGCAGGGCTCTTATTTGAAGAGGGGATACAATTTTTCATTTAATTTGATCAGATACAGAGCCGAGGTGGCGAAGTGGTTAGAGTGCAGCACTGCAGGCTACTTCAGCTGACTGTTAGCTGCAGTTCGGCGGTTCAAATCTCACCGTCTCAAGGTTGACTCAGCCTTCCATCCTTCCGAGGTGGGTAAAATGAGGACCCAGATTGTTGGGGGCAATATGCTGACTCTGTGAACCGCTTAGAGAGGGCTGTAAAGCACTATGAAGCGGTATATAAGTCTAAGTGCTATTGCTATATGACCTAATTTTTGATTGACACTTCTGATTTCAGAAGGGAAAAGCAGTTTAAAACCCCATTTAAGATATAATAATTTATCTTATTTTAAAAAAATAAATAAAAAAAAGTCCAGTTTAGATCTTCAGATATGCAATATATCTTTCCCAAAAAGCATATTAGTCATGACAGAAATAGTCTAGACACAAAAAGTACCTTGATTCTAGAGCTGGGATTCAACATGATGTACTTAATAGATCCTTGAATATTCTCAGTCCATGATACCAGCCAGGTTACTTTGTTATCATGCCGAACCTCTTTCCATTTATGACCAGGGGGAGGGGGAGGGACTTTAGAATCCCTAGGCAGGAAAAACACAGACGTTTCAAAACAGGAAAATTCATAAGGAAGCCATAGAATATCAGCAAGCAAATTAATTATTCAGCAAGATTCAGGCAATCAACAGTGGCATCATAACAACTACTACAGTATGATACACTATTTATGACATTTAATTTATTTATATCCTGCTTTTATTATTTTTATCAGTAACTCAAGGCAGCAAACATATCCAATGCTCCCTCCTCCTATTTTCCCCACAACCAACACCCTGTGAGGTGGCTGGGTTGACACAGTGACTGGCCCAAAGCCACTTAGCAGGCTTTAATGCCTAAAGGGGCATTAAAACTCAGTCTCTTGTTTTCTATCCTGGGTACCTTAACCATTAGACCAGACTGACTTACTGTTATGGGTAGTCACACAGTTGGCATTTTTATCTACTTATAGAGTCCTTCTCAAGGACCTAGGATGGGCAGATGTTGTTTGATTATTAATATTATTGCTATGAGTATTTCATTCAATTTCTTTGGTCGCCACTCGCAACTCTAGATGAATAACAGCCAGTATTCGTAGACTTTAATGCCTAATAATCAGACAAGCTTGAACATGTGAATCTCAATTTTATATATTCATGAATAGATTTTATAAATGAGAATTTATTCTGAGCAAAACTGACAGGCAGGGCTTATAAATAGCACAAAGGCACTGATGTGGTCAATTTGTTTTTGCTTTCGTGTGACATGTGGATTTATTTCTCCAAAATTAGCCTAACTAGCTTCTCTGACTCCATAGGAATTCATTTTCTCCAAGGCAGCACAGAAGCCAATCAAAAAGGATAAGGAGAGGATAGATCACTCTGTCCTTCTTTGCCTGACTGCCATTATTTGCCTCAGTAAGATTGAATTGTAAATTTAAAAAACCCTCAGATGGTAAATAGTGCATAATTACACTATGATGTTTAGAAGACAGTAAGTCAAATGATGTTGAAGTCAGGTTCACAATGACTTTGTCCTCTGTTACACCTCGTTTTGCTCCATGCCCAATGCTACCCATTCCTATCCTCCAATCCTTTAAATTTGTTAAATTATGGATAAAATGCTGCTCCTCAGACATAAACCTACCAATGATATTTTTCTGCAATGTGGCCAGGCTGTTCTTCAGCCTTAGACTGCATTAGGTCTTGAATCAAAGAGTTTCCAACAGATCAAACTCTGTCAGTATCTTGAGTATGAAAATAATCCCATTTTTATACTAAGACAGAAACTTCATTTGGGCTTGTCATGCTATCTACATGGCCTATGTCTATCCCGGGAAAATATGACTGGCTCCCACTTTCCCAATATTTACGAAAACGGCAAAACTGTGTCTCTTTTGATGTATTATACTAATTTTGTCTTGATTTTAGTGCTTATTTTAATTGTATGGATTTTGTTATTTTTTAATATTTTTTATAAGCTGTGTATATAGCAGCAGAAAGGCAGTTTGCATATTAGAACAAGACTGCCTATGTGTCCAAATATAAGCTGATCTAAATTTTCTACAGGAAAAAAAAAAGATGTAAATATAACCACTTGCAGTTGCCATTTATAAATTACAAAGCTAACCTGAGTATGAGTTACTTTAACACTTCACACATGCCCACTTTATCCTTACATACTAATGACATGATATTGTTTTGGGTATTTTGAACAATTGGCATTATCTGATAAAATGGTTTTATCAGATAATGGATAGCACTGATTTTCCTCTTCTAGGAGAGGTTATGGATAGAACCAAGAGATGCTATTTGAGTGAAAAGCTTGTATTTAGCTGCTGTTCTCCCTAATCAGAACCCTTTCCTAGAAATATGCAAGGTCTCCCATCCTCACTTGCTACAATTGATGATGATGTCTTCAGGCATTATTCGTCGCTTCAGCATGCCCATTTTGGGGTGGTTACCACGCCCTCTGAAGAGACCTGGAGGCTCAATCTTAAAGTTGGCAATTCTTTCCTTATGGTTATCCATGACACAATAACCATATTCTTTTAATAACCGCTCATTCTCTTCTTTAATTCTCTAGAGGAACACATGCACACAAAGATAAAAAAAATTATAACATATCCAAAGCCACTATATCAATTATTCAGATCAAATAAATTAGCTGTTGTTTAGCAGATTCCCAGGCACAGGACTCTTAGTGCATGTGCAGTACAAGAATGCCATTTAGTCTATACATCATAGAAAGGGCTTGAAAGTTGATCAGCAAGATCATTTGAGTACTTTATAACCATAGTATGTACACTTACCTCAGGAAATTGCATACAGATCTACTAATAAGTGAATCCCATTTAGTTCAGTGGGTTTATTCTGATAAGTAGCTCATAGTGTGCCCTCATATACTAATCTAGGGCTAAACCTGAATGAACATAAATTTAGCATCATCTAAGATAAATTTTCCTCATTCTCCCCAGAAAGTTTCAGGTTTCCTTGTTCAAAAAGTGCTCTGTATAGTGTATTACAGGTGGTTCTGAAAAAATGTTCAAACTACAGGTAAAGGACCCATATCCCATATCTTTATCCTTGACCCTCCTTAGCATCCCTTTTATTCCTAACGAGATAATATATGATTCAATCATCAATCCGGAAGAAGGGCTTATCCTTTTATATATAATACAGAACCAGCTATTTCAGATAATGTTTTTTAAAAAAGAGAAATAAATAGGAATGTAAGACAATGACCTAATTCAGAGATATCAAATAATGGGTGTTACAAGATGGCAGTTTAGGCTGATATATTTTCCCTTTGTATTCCACTTTGCCAAATCCCTTCCTTTCTGTGATCATGTAGAAAGAGAATGAAAGGATTTTGTTTCCATTTTTTAAAGTATCAGTTTATGTAGTGCCTGCCTTGAAACCATAATTCTGGACAGCAAATACTGGATAAAAATGAACAGAACAAAAAGATAAATACTAAAAAACATCAAAATAACAGTGCAGTAGCACATGAGGATAAACACATAATCAATCATGTCAGACAAAACTACGATGGGCTTATCCAATCAACAGGCTCTATACCTGGGGAAACACCCAGATCTTCAAGGATTTATGAAATGTCCACAAGATCAGGGCCAAATGAATCTCAGGGGTTATGCTATTCCAAAGAGCAGATGATGCTAAGGAGGCCTACCTCCTGGGTCTTTCTAGATGGCACCGCTTAACAGATGGTCTAAAAGCATTCCTGCCCTTCCAGGTCTAATGGGCTGTGCAGAAACAATTGGGGAAATGTAGTCTTACAAATAACCTGGACCAATGACATGAATGGCTTTTTAAGTGATAAAAAAGCACCTTCAAGTGCATCCAGAAACTTACTGAGTGCTGGCCAATTCATGGAATCATAATGTAACATAGGCATATTGTGGTATGCCACCACGTTCTAGCCAAGTGGTTTTTAAGGACAGCTCCATGTACAGTGCATTACAGTAAGGCATAAGCAATGAAATGTTTCCTGGTCCAAAACAAGTCACAAGACCAATATGTACAAAAGCCTTTGGGGCCATAATTACCATATATTCCTTGAACAAGACCTGTGAGTCTAGGAGGACCCCCAAATTGTACATGATTTCTATCTGGCGTAGTGCAACCCCACTAAGAACTACCGTATTTTTCGGAGTATAAGACGCACCTTAGTTTTTGGGGAGGAAAATAAGAAAAAAGCTGATTGGTGGGTGGATCATGATCTCGGAATACCCCCAATCAGCTGTTCTCAGAGGTGAATTTTAGCAACAGGTTCGTTGGTTGTGAGCTCTGCGCCTTGCTTTTTTTTCTGCCTCTTAAACCTCCGTTTGAGAGGCTTTTTTTCTGAAGTTCCGTTTGAGAGGCTTTTTTTCTGAAGCTCTGTTTGAGAGGCTTTTTTCAGCCTCTGAAACCTCCGTTTGAGAGGCTGGGCATTCGGAGTATAAGACGCACCCAGATTTTCACCCTCTTTTTGGGGGGAAAAAGGTGCATCTTATACTCTGAAAAATACGGTAAGTATAATGGAAATAAAGACACTTGTAAAATCTGATATACTGAGAACATGCAGTGTAGCTGGAGAGCATTCCAATTATGACTTCTATTTTTAGAGCCTAATCCTAAGTAAAGATACCTGCTTTTCTTCCTTGGTCATTTGCTTTCTAGCTTCTGTTTGGGCCTTGAAATACTGACTCATATGACCAAAGTCACATTTGCTGAGGCTGGTGATGGTTCCCTTTTCTTCTGGAGTCATTTCCTGCAAGAAGAAAAACAGAAGTATTATTAGTTAAATGAGATAAATAAAATAAATGAATGTAGTTGTTTATTATATTTATATCCTGTCTTTCCATGAACTAAACTCTGACTTGAATGTCAAAGTAGAAGCAGGCATATAATAATAAAAACCAACATCTCTTTGGACATTTCTAGAAATCATGTTAATTTTAGTAGCCAAGACTTTTTAAGAAAGTTAACAAGAAACAATTTTACTGTCAGTAACAAGCACCTAGATTCCTTCTAAATTGAACTACACTACTAAAAGACATGTGAAACCAGTGTTTTAGCTTTTATAAATTTAGGTTTTATAAACATATAAATGAAGCTGGATCCCATGCTTTAAGGTTCTGTTAGAGCAGAGTTCCCCAACCTTTCCGGCTTTGTGGACCAGCAGGTTGGGGGGGGGGAGAGGGGATGGTTCTGCGTGAGCGGTGGGCAAAATGAAGTGTGCGTGCCAGAGGTGTTCCTCCCGGTTCGCCCGAACCGGTAGCGACCCACTGGTGACATCACAATGACATCACGGATCCGGTCCGTGGACACCACCATCTTTTTTTTTGGATTTTTTGGATTATTTTTTTTTTTGAATTTTTTTCTGGTTCCCCCCCCCCCCCGAGTTTCCGGCACTGCGCATGTGTCGCCATCTCGTTTACAGCTTTTGGGGGGGGGATTTTTAATTTTTTGCACTGTGCATGCGTGTGCGCACCCACGCGGCGCGGGAGGAAGTGAACCGGCAGCGAGGTAAGTTAGAACCCACCCCTGGTGCGTGCTTATGCCTGCTGCTTGCGGAAGTGGAGGTGTGCACACACATGCTCACCTGCCACTTTCTGTGGCCCTGTTCCCAACGGCTCAAAGTCCGGTAGTAGGCTGTGGCCCAGGGATTGGGGACCCCTGCATTAGAGAAAATTTTTGATCTACCAAGAGACGTCTGTAAATGTTCATATTTTTAAAAGGATGAAGAAGCCCACCACAAACTATCTTTCCATAAAAGGCTGTTCATACCTTTCTCCAGTCTTTAAAGAAGTTTTTCCTGAAAATATCCTTTGTAGTGTACTCATGATCAAGCATTTTTGCAAAGAAAGTTGCAACCTCTTCTGCTTTGGGACTGAGTTTCATGACTTTACCTGCACAAAGAAAAGTAGGCATGAAATAACAAGGCAACATTCTAAAGATATTCAACCTTCCAGCTACTCTTAGAAAAGATCCAGAGGCACACTTACCAGCAGATAAACAGTGCAAGCAGAATAACCACCCTGCAAACAAGCTATTTTGTTTCAAAGGAAAATGACAAATGTCTTCAGTTTTATTCCCAATTCTATAATGGTCGGTGTGACCTCAGAATGGGTCACTAGTTAGTCAAGTCCAGCTGAGAAGCAGAAAAAACATCTTGTGAGGTGGTCTGGGATTGATTTGAAGTGCACAGAATTCTTTGTGAGATTAGTTGCATCACCGCCCCACTGGCTTGGTGAAAGCCAGCAAGGTGGCATTGGAGGCTAGTTGAAATTAGTAATTCTTGCATTCTTGGAAAAGGGGGTTGATTCCATTGGCCATGAAAGAGAAGCCATCTCTTGACCACCCTGTACTGGATAATTATCGATCTTCAACCTTCCTTTTTTTGTTTTAGAGAAGGTTATGGAGAAGATAACTGTAATGGAATGTGTGGATGACCTTGGGGCAGAGAAGAGATGCTGCCTAGGAAACAATCAGACGAGAGAGGCAGGAGCCCCCAGTGGGTTAACAATCAGAGAAAGAAACTTAGGAGGGACCCGCCATAACAAATCAATTAGTTAAAAGTGGCAGTGGGAAGTTTGTATTTTCAGATTTGCAAGATTGATGTCAGTGCTCCCAGGTAAGCTAGACAAGAGACATGAATAGATGAACTAATTCTACTTTATTGTAAGGCTACATTAATAGAATCTTGCAAGGCTGAAAGTACAAACTTCCACTTCCACTTTTAACTGCTTGATACCACTTGTGTTCTTGGTTCTTAGTTTTACTAATCCTTGTTAATTTTAATCTTTTTATATTTATTATTTTAATGCATTGTAAGTGGCCCAGTCACTTTGTATAGTGAGATGGGCATCATATAGATGTAATAAATAAAAAATAAATAATGAAAGATACTATCGGAGGGTTAGGGTTAGGAGGATTCGAATATTATGAAATTTGGAATGAATTATATGATTGGCTTGACAAGAGGAAATAAAATAATTAAATTAGTAAATAATTAAATCAGTATTGTAAATATTATGATGTTTATCTATGTAAAAATATGATGATTATGCTAATGAATAATAACTAAGTATACAAATGGAAGAAATCATATAAGCATGAATTTATTGTCAATATAAGTTGCTGTAATATAACCCTAGAGGTTATGTAATGTATATTGTATTGTATTGTTTTGTTCTGTGTATCTTTTGTATATGTCTTTTTATGTTGTTTTTAAATGTAAATAACTCAATAAAAACTATTTAAAAAAAAAGAAAAAAAGAAAGATACAATGGAAACATGAGGAAATTGATCAGTTTTTCCTATTCTGGATTATTGGAATGCTTTCATTCCAGAAAAACTTGGGAGTAAGAAATGGGCTGCAGATTCGTAACTACTTTAGACCATCACACTGGACTAAGGGTGTGTCAAACAGAAGAATATTGGTATTTCTAAATTCATCAGCAAAGGACGTGTTGTTAAAGGGCTGTCTTCTTCACATTTCAGCAATTTGTTACTGACCCATTTCCCCCTTCACTCAAGAACATAATATAAGCTCAACATGAAATCATAGATATGTGGAAAGGCAGCTTCTTCCATAGCTAAAAGGGTAAGCAATTGTTGCACTAATATATAGTACATCTGATGTCTCTTTTTCCTATGCAATATGCCTAAAGCAGACTCAAGCTACATAATTTGTCAGCATTCCACAGAAGTAGCAAAGAAAAACAAATACTTTAGGTCGTTTTAAAATATGGGATTCTTGAGAAATCCAGTTACTAGTATAGTACTTCTACTTGTGTAATTAGGACACAGGGAAAAAGCAAACATTAAATCCTCTTGGGTATGTTTGGCAGGAGGAAGGAAGAATTTCCTCTGTGAATTTTAAGAATATTAGTCATACTAGGGGAAGCAGCTGAGTTTTCACAAGTTTGATGAAAATGCCTCACCACCTTTGGTTTAGGCTAAGTCATTTTACCATAATTAGAATAACAGAGTTGGAAGGGACCTTGGAGGTCTTCTAGTCCAAACCCCTGCTCAGGCAGGATACCCTACACTACTTCAGACAAATGGTTATCCAATCTCTTCTTAAAAACTTTCAGTGTTGGAGCATTTACAACTTCTGGAGGCAAGTTGTTCCAAGATACTCCTAAGGTATCTTTCAAATGAATTCAAAGATAATTTAGTAAGATAGCAGCAATTGTCGTTAATGTATGTTGCTCTCTATTATAGATACTGAACTCTGAAGGACAGAAATGTGATGGTATATTTTTTTTCAAATATACATAAATAGTCAGAAAAAGTGGAGGAGGTGTCTTAGTATTTAAAAAGCAAATGTCCATTCTTTCAGGCTACATTAGAAGCACATAGATATCATTGATGTGGCATGGAATATAAGGCAAAAGCGAGCTCTGTTTTATTTTCCCGTGAATCTAAATATAAACATTTGAGAAGAAATAAAGCAACAGGACTAAAAGTATCCTCTTCTATCTCTCCTTAGAATCCTGCAATGCCAGAAACAAGTGACCCAGTACACTAAAAATCTGTCTTAAAGGCAGAACTTTAACATAAAGGCAGAACTGGACTGACACAAAACTCTTGTGACAGACTTGCAAATTCAGTTTCAGGTACTACTTTCTTGTCATTCAATAATCCAGGGGTCCTCAAACTTTTTAAACAGGGGGCCAATTCACGGTCCCTCAGACTGTTGGGGCGTGGACCGGCTAGGTGGGCGTGGTTAGGTGGTCATGTGACTGGGTGGGTGTGGCCAGTTTAGCAGTCCATTAAACAATACACACAAATTAAACTATTTGTTATGCTCCTGGGGGTGGAAAGCAGGTTAGTAAAGGGATGTGGCTGCCTGGGGGGGAGGGACTTGTGTGTGTGTGTGTGTGTGTGTGTGTGTGTGTGTGTGTGTGTGTGTGTGTGTGTTTCTCTCTCTCCCCCTCTCTCTCTGGAGGCCGGGGAGGCAAAAAATGGGCCTGTTTTTGGCCTCCTTGACCTCCATTACCACTCTGCTGCCCAAAAACGGGCTCGTTTTTGGCCTCCAGAAGGTAGGTGGGAGCCGGCGGGTAGGTGGGGCGATGTGGGCGGGGCAGCCTCGTGGTCCCGCGCGGGCCAGATTAATGGCTTCGGTGGGCCGTATCCGGCCCGCAGGCCATAGTTTGAGGACCCCTGCAATAATCTTACTTATCTTTCCATCAACCTCTACCCATTGTTTTATTTATAGATCATCCAATTCCTAAACAACTCCAGGTGGCTTACAAATAAAAAAGCAACATATAAAAGAATATAACTGCTAGAAAAACAAATGCCAAATCAAACCTAACCAGAGCTCCGTAATTAACCTGCCTTCAAGACCTAGAAGAACAATGTTAATTTAAAGTTTAAAAATATTGTTTAATATCTCAAGAGTAACAAACAAAATTACAGGCATTAAAACACATCCATTTTCCTATAATCTAATTTGATCTTTGGTTGAAAATGTATTCTGCGTGTATAAGAACACTGTACCCAGCTTTCACCTCTAATAACAATATTGAAAAGTCTATAGATTAAGAACAGGTCAAAAGTTTTGCCCATGAACTACAAGAGGATACAGGTAAAACACTACCTTGCCCATGAAGCAGCTGCAACTTTCAGATTCCCCTTAAGCAATGGAAGGAGAAAGGATTTATAGACCCTAAATAGAGATTCTCATATCTCAAATATTGAGGGGGGAAAATGGGGATTTTTCAAACTATAAGACACTCTGGACTATAAGACGCACCTAGCTTTTGGGGAGGAAAACAAGAGAAAAAAAGTCTGCCTCCCAGCAATTTGCCTCCTTGCAGCAAACAGCCTGGTCAGCTTCACCACAGCCTGATTTAGCATGAGCATCTGATTGGCGGTTGGATCAGCCTCCCAGAATACTGCCTATCAGCTGTTCCAGGCTGCGGGGATCGCCACTGCCCATCACCGCCTCCGTGCGCCATTTTTGGCCTCCATGCGACCCATTTTCGGTGGTGGGAATAGGTGGAATGGAATGGGCCGAAAATAGGCGTTGGACTTACCTGATACGCCTCTTCTCATCGGGGGGGGGGGGGCAGCATTCAGGATGGGTTGTCCTCGTCCAATCAGCTTAATGACCAAGTCTGTCTATTGTTTTGCATATTAGGATCCGCCTTCCCTAGCCCAGATTTGACAAATCCTGAAGACTAGACTCGACGTGGCAACATAAAAACACCCAGGTAAAAACCTGGCGGACTCCCATCCGCTTACGACAAGGAAAAGGGGAAAATTGAGACAGTTCAAGGGTGGGACTGAATGCTGGCTCCCCCCGGATGAGAAGAGGCGTATCAGGTAGGTCCAACACCTATTCTCCATCCTGGGGTGGAGCCAGCATTCAGGATGGGACATACCAAAGCCTGAAGTCCCCAAAGGGCGGGAACTGTCCTGTCCAACAAATTATTGGGTACTCTCCACTACACGCTGCAGTACCCGACGACCAAAGGTCGCATCAGAGGATGCATACGAGTCAATTTTGTAATGTCTGATGAACTGAGTAGGTGAGGCCCAGGTGGCTGCCCGACACACTTCATCTAGTGACGCTTGAGTTGCCCACGCAGCCGATGCTGCGGCACTGCGGGTGGAGTGAGCCGTGATACCGGATGGTTTTGGCAACGACGCAAGGTCATATTCTGAGGCAATCGTGCTCCTGATCCAGCACCCAATAGTGGAAGAAGACGCTCTAGTGCCTAGGGAACGAGGCTGAAAAGCGACAAAGAGAGCCTCCGTCTTACGGAAGGACTGAGTTTTGTCGATGTAAACCTTGAGGGCCCGTCTGACATCTAGGGCATGCCAACGGCGCTCCAGTCGATGGGTTGGTCGTACGCAGAAAGAGGGGAGCACGAGTTCCTGTGACCTATGAAACACGAAGTTAACCTTAGGAAGGAAAGAGGGATCTAGGCGGAGAACTACCTTATCCGCGTGGAAGATGCATAGGTCATCTCGCACGGAAAGAGCTGAAAGCTCGGAAATTTGCCGTGCTGACGTAATGGCGACCAAGAAGGCCACCTTGAAAGTCAGGTGCCATAGTGAAACCTCCCTGAGGGGCTCGTATGGACACCCGGTAAGGGATGACAACACACGAGGCAGATCCCAGGTAGGATAGCGGTGAATCGCTGGAGGCTGAAGATTGGAGGCACCCTTCAGAAAGCGCCGGATCATGGGGAACTGGGCAAGCGATTCCACCTTGTCGCAAGACAAGACTGATGAGAGTGCTGCTACCTGTCGGCGTAGGGTATTCGGAGAAAGACCCTTATGGAAGCCCTGTTGTAAAAACCGAAGAATCTTGGGAAGTGGGATGCGAAGGGGAAAGAGCCCCTCAGACTTGCACCAGGAGCAAAACGTCTTCCAGGTAGCCGAGTAAATACAGTCAGTTGACGGACGACGGGATACCTGGATGGTGGCTATAACGTCCTGATCATAGTCTTGCCTGGTCAAGTCGCGCCGCTCAATCTCCAGGCGGTTAGTTGGAGCCATGCCGGGTTGGGATGTTCCAGAGCACCCTGGCTGAGCATACCTGGAGCAAGAGGCAACCGCAATGGTGGCTCGATGGAGAGAGCCTGGAGGTCGGCAAACCAGGCTCGACGGGGCCAATGGGGAGCTAGCAGGATCACCTCCGCCTGTTCTTACAGGATTTTCTGGATCAGTTCCGGGAGGATTGGGAGAGGAGGAAAAGCGTAGAGGAGTCCTGGAGGCCAGGCGCTTCTGAGAGCATTCACTCCCTCCGCCCCCCTGGATTGGAATCGGGAAAAGAACCGTGGAAGATGGGAATTTTGAGGAGTCGCAAAGAAGTCGACCAGTGGGAGTCCAAATGGCTGAACTAGTTGACGGAAGAGAGAAGGATGAAGATGCCATTCTGCCTGATCCACTGTGGGCCGGGATAGCCAGTCCGCCTGAGTGTTGGAGAGCCCCGCTATGTGATCTGCACTGATTGAAAGGAGGTGCTTCTCTGCCCACAAGCCTAGTCGCATCGCCTCTCTCAGGAGAGATTTGGAGCGCGTCCCGCCTTGCCTGTTGATGTGCGCCTTGGTCGCGATGTTGTCCGTCAGTATCAGGACATGGCGACCCGAGATCTGATGACGGAATTGACGCAGAGCCAGGAAGACCACTCGGAGTTCCAGCCAATTGATGGAGTGACAGGCCTCCACCTGAGACCATTGACCCTGTGCCATCATGCCCTGTCCGTGGGCCCCCCAGCCCGACAGGCTGGCATCCGTTGTTACCTCCACTCTGTGGACAACTCGGAAGAGAGAACCCCTGGAGATGGCCGAGGAATGCCACTAGGAGAGGGAACGGAGAACCGCTGCTGGTACTGGAACCTTGCGAGATGACGTGCCAAGACCCGCTTTCTGGAAAGGCAGAAGGAACCATTGTAATTCTCGGGAATGGAGACGGGCCCAGGGAACTATAGCAATGCACAAAATCATCTTACCAAGCAGAGTCGCTAGCAGGGAAATGGGCACCCTGCCCTCCGAGGATTCTACAAGGAGAGGCTCCAGAGCCTGACCAAAAAGTGACCTTCCCTTAATGGGACCGGACGCTAGGCGCCACTTATGGCGAGAGTCCGCAGGCCACTGGCAAAGCCAGTGCATGCGCCTGGCCACTACAGAGGAGGCTAGCGCCTTGGAAGCGAAACGGGATGCCTGGAGAGTGGAATCAGCCAGAAACTGGGTGGCAGCGAAGATTTTGTTGAGGTCCTGCTGAGCTCTCAGATTAGAAGCAGGGATGTGTTCTTGAATCTGTTGAAGCCAATTTAATGTGGTCCTTGCAAAGAAGAGGCCTTGATGGCCCAGGCCGCCGCCTGGTGAGCTTTCGTGAGCGCCTGTTCCATCCTCCTGTCCTCTGGCTTTAAGAGTTCCTCAGCTTCCCCTGGTATGGTGGTTGGGGCATGTAGAACCCTGATCAGCTCATCCACTGAAAGAACCGAAAGAATGTCGGCTAAGTTAGAAGCCACAATGAAGAACCTTTTGTCTTGGGAGGAAGGAGAAGAACCGGAAGCTGGGGAAAGCCACCGTCGTTCCACTGTGTCCAGAAAAAGCTGTGGAGCGGGCACAACATCCAGTTCCCGTCTGGTTTCGGAAAACAGGGGATAGGGTTGCCCCTCAGCTGTAGCAGATGTATCTGAGGAGGAAGGTGCCAGCCCGGCAGCAGCACGTGCCTTAAAGAGAAGGGATTTAAAAAGGCCAGAAGGAAACAAACCTGTTGGAATGGGCTGATCAGAGGGGAGACCCTCATCCTCTGAAAGGTCCCAGAGATTGGCCTCCTCCTCAAGATCCTCCTCTGCCCTGCTGCTCCCCCCAGAGTCCTCAGAAGAGTGATCCTGAGCATCTTGTGGAAGCATGGCACCTGGGGGAAGATTGGGTCTGGATCTGCCCTGTCCCTGGATGGAAGTGGAGGCTATTGGGCCCGCAAAGGATTGTAGACTAGTTGAAAGGGCCTGTTGGAGGGCTGCAGTAATGATGGCCTGAAAAGCAGCCTGATCTAGAGGAACCTGTGATGCAGCGGCCTGAAGAGGGACTGAACCCTCAGATCCCCTGGCTGCAGAAACCTGAGCCTCTACTGTTTGAGGTAGGGAAACAAAAACCTCTTGAGCAGCATGAGAGGCCCCCCATAGGTCATCCGGAGGCCTGGGTAAATTTGGAGCATCCAGGGCCAAAGGGTCCTCCCCTGCCTCAGCCAAGGCGTCAGGGGGAGAATGGGCCTGCTGTTGTCTGGCCGATCTATTGCAAATCTTTTGTAATGCCCTGTCTCTCCTTTTTTCAGCACGTTCAGTGGCCTTAGAAGAGATCTCCCTGGTGCTGCGAGATCTGGTAGAAGGATGATCTGAGGAAGAAGATTGATCATCTTCAGAGGTTCCCCTGTGAGATTTGCTGTGGCGTTTGCCTCCAGGATTGTCCTGCAAAGGAATCTTATCTGCCATGAGGGTAAGTGAAGGCCTAGTAGAAAGTGGATTCAAAAAGGCCGTTCAATATGGCCATTCAAAATGGCCGCCCCTGCCTCGTGGTCCACAAGGCCTTTGTAATTGCGCTCTCCCAAGCAGGTTCAGGGTACCCACAATATAAATGGGACCAAAAAACAGAGCGATCTGGGCCCTCCCGAGCAGGCTCCGAGGGGAAAAACGGGCCCAGTAGAAATATAAACAGTCCCTGCCGCTAAAGCAGACGTACTGGGGAAAATCAGAGCCGCGCGAGCGTTTGCTCCAGCGCCAGAAACTTGATGGCTCAGCAGGAAGCCGGGGGGAGAGATCGAGCCCGGACAATAAGGCCAGCAAGGAAAAAACACAGGTCTGCGCGAGCGTTTGCTCCAGCGCTATCTGGCTATCAGCTGTGAGTTGGCAGAGAACAATTAAGCCCAGAAATAGGAGGCGGCGCCGGGAAATACATGCGGCAGAGCCGGGGCTGGAGAAAAAACGGTGCGAGCGGTTGCTCTAGCGCTGCAGTTAAACAGGCCAATCCAAGAGACTGTGTTTAAATTGCTGTCCTGGAAGGACAAATCCACCCTCCCTTCGTACTTTACTCCAGGGCCGGGAAGGAGGGAGGGGGAGGGGGGAAGAGGGGGTCAAACCGTCCACCACAATGAATCCGAAGTCCCACTTGCTTCCCGGATGATCGAACCTTTTAAGATGTCCTGTGAGAAATCTTTGAGGCAATAGAGCTACCTGGTGGAGCTTTTTTGAAAAGTTTTGGAAATAAATTTGGAATTGCAAAAGAATCTAATCAAGTGATCAGCCTACAGGATGGGAGTCTGGTTGCCACCGTCCTTCTTGTTGAGAGGACCGAGTCAAATCTGGCCTAGGGAAGGCGGATCCTAATATGCAAAACAATAGACAGACTCGGTCCTTAAGCTGATTGGACGAGGACAACCCATCCTGAATGCTGGCTCCACCCCAGGATGGAGAATGAGGCCGAAAGACGAATGACGCAGAGGCCAAAAACGGGATGCGTGGAGGCCGAAAATGGGGCACGTGGAGGCGGTGATAGGTGGCAGCGGCGATGGGCAGTGGTGATCCCCGCAGCTTGCAACAGCTGATAGGCGGTATTCCAGGAGGCAGATCCAACTGCCAATCAGCTGTCGTGCTAAATCAGGCTATGCTGAAGCTGACCAGGCTGTTTGCTGCAAGGAGGCAAATTGCTGGGAGGCAGAGGCCGAAGGGTGGGGGCTGGCGGGTGGGCGGGGCTTCAGCAACATTCGCTGTATAAGACGCACAGACATTTCCACCCACTTTTTTTTGGAGGGGAGTGCATCTTATACACCAAAAAATGCAGTAGTTAGTGTATAGGGCAAACAATGCCCTCCTGGATTCAGCATCTTCATATGGATTTGTCTAGAAGACCACAATATTGTTCATATACCTCATACAAGATCTGGCAATATAAACATTTCCAGAAAAGCAACTTACTCCCTTTCAGTTAACATAGAATGCCTCTGCATATAAGCGACTCCAATACAAGCTTCTCTTTTTAGTAAATTAATTTATTTAATAGCTGTCATCTATATCCCACTTACAGAAGCAGAATGAGCACACAAATAGGTAGACTATGTCACTGAAAAATCAGCTGGAAAAGGCTTTGATTAGCATACTAGTATATTGGTCATGGCTCTAGAACAGTGGTTCTCAACCTTCCTAATGCCGTGACCCCGCCCCGCTGCCATGACCCCTGCCCCGTCCCCTCCCTGCGCGCGATGGTGACGAAGGGGGCGTGGCACCAAGATGGCGGGCTAGCGTGCACTTAGGCGACTCTTGTGAAAGGGTCGTTTGAACCCCCCAAAGGGGTCGCGACCCACAGGTTGAGAACCGCTGCTCTAGAATATTTGCTAGGGCCTACACACAGAAAGCACAACCCACTCTTTAAAACTCCTTTTCAGCATATAGAGAGACAGCAATTGAATGACAATTCTTCAAGTCAAATGAGCATTTATTAAAAATAATAACCATCTTGGTGATACCTTTTTGTCAGTCTAAATGTCACCTATGGATTAAACCAAGTATAGTTTGAAAAAAAAACCTTGCAATTTAATTATTAACAAAATATTTATTTATTGGATTTGTTGTCCATCTTATAGCAAACAACTCTGGGCGGCTTCCAGAACTAAAACATTAAAATCCTAACACATAAATATATATAAAAGAATAAAAATAGAATTCCTAATCAAGGTAAAATATAATTAAAAGATGGGGAGGGAAGGAACAGGTTGCGGGAGGGAGGGGGGAGAGGTGGGATTGCCTCTTAATTCAACAACCACCTCTAATCTGATTGGGAGTGGGGGCTTTATAGTGCAGCAAGAGCACACTATTGTAATGAAGCCATAACAGTAAGTAATGATTAAAAACATCTAAAAGAATTACTAAAATGCTGAGTTTCAGAAGTAGCAATGTATGTTAGAAGCTACAATAAAAAAGATTTAATGAAGTAAATAGAAAGTAAAGAAAATGCAAAAGACATTCAACTATTTCTTTCCTCCCTACCCACAGTAACTTGATATATAAATTAATTTAACAAAGTAATAGAATAACAATAGCATTTAGGCTCATATACCACCTTATAGTGCTTTATAGCACTGGGTGGTTTACAATACAGAAGCATTATTTTGCATACTGTCCCCAACAATCTAGGTCCTCATTTTACCAACCTCAGAAGGATGGAAGGATGAGTCAACCTTGAGCCCCATCAGGATCGAATTCCAGGCTGTTGGCAGAGTTTGCCTGCAATACTGCACTTTAACCACTGTGCCACCAATTTAGTAGGCTGAAGTATATATGAGCATCATAGAACTTAGAATCCTGGTACCCATGTTTTCTTCTGTAGTGTACCTATTTAAGCCCCAAAACAACACAACCTATAATGCAATTTTGGCCCCTTTCCTTACTATTATAAAATCCGGATAAATACTGATCAGTTGCAAGCAAAACCATTACCATTTCTGCCCATGAAAACTCATAGCTTTAGGATACTAAATAGCTGTTAATTCTGCTCTTCTACAAAGCACCAGTTTTTATAACTTACCATCATAGTAGAATTTGACATTTTCAGGCAACGGTTCATATGCAGGAGCAAACACAGGACCCTTGTGCTCCAAGAATTTCCATTTAATACCTTCAGGATAGCGTTCTTCTTCCCACCTTTAAAACAGAGGAAGTGATGAAATAAGTAAGGTATCCATCCAGTTACTGCACATAAATCCAGAATGTACAGAGCAGTATCACGACATTCTATCTGAATATCTAAATTGGTCAATTCGATCAAAGAGTTTTTCACTGTTCTGTTGTGCCTAAAAACTTATCTTTATATTTATAATAATTAATGCTCTTCACTTAATTTCTTGATTTGCCTTTATGTCACATTATTAACTTTTTTTTCTGTACCAATGTTAAAATTACTTATAGTCGAGATATTTTATAAAATAAAGAATTTCAAAGAT
This sequence comes from Thermophis baileyi, assembly GCA_003457575.1. Lineage (NCBI taxonomy): Eukaryota > Metazoa > Chordata > Lepidosauria > Squamata > Dipsadidae > Thermophis > Thermophis baileyi. Next base: position 743,061 of record QLTV01001323.1, on the reverse strand, counting down.
AATAGGCAATAAATCAATGACCTCTACTATATGAAAGTACAAAACAGGTAAATGAGGATAATAGAACAAAGCTGAATTCATTCTTGCTAATACTCCTAAGTTACATAAAATAGCACTTAAAACTTACAAACCTATTAGTAACATATAATTCATATTAATATAAAATCCCATATTAATATAAATTTACTATATTTCTGCATTAAAATGTAAAGTGAAACATCTCAGGAAACATCTGATGAATTACCCCAAATTACCATTTTTGAAAAGTATATAAAGTATATAAAATGGGTAGGGGAGTGTAAACATACTTTGATGCCTGACCAAGGAATTTCAAGACCAAGTTTCTGAATTTATATGCCAAGAATGAAACTGATAATCAATTTTTAGATGACATTAGAACATGTATAAAAGTAATGCAGTAATTTTTAAAAATGGAATTTTTAAAAATTAGAATTCTACTAATAAACATTAATTTATCTAGTACAGCATCTATCCAATAGGACCACAGTATAGTATCAGATTATCTTATATATGTGAATGCCTTCACCTAGGCTATAGGGAGCTCTAAATGTTGCACAAGTGTATATTCAGATGCCCATTGTCTCATCGTTTATTACACAGATTTCAAAGATGATTTAAAATGTTAATAATAGCAATATGTTATGCAAAACATGAGGCAGAGGGATTTTTTTTTTTTTTTTTTTATTTTAATTTTTTTTTTTTTTTTTTGCCCAATGAAATAAATAGTATGTAAAGGTCTTTATTTTGGCCAGATCATGGTGTGCAAGCCAAGAGATGCATTTCTTTAAAATCCTTTTATTTGGGGCTGTTGGAGCAAGCAGCACTATTGACATCAGTGAAGTAGGTGGGAATAGAAAGTCTCAGGTGTTTTTGATTTGGTGAGAGGTTCATTTTTCATTGGGTATGATGCGAGAAAGAACATTTTTACCCTCTTGTCTTCCCATCTCTCTCCCCTGCCCACAAAAAAGATAGAAAATATCCTGTCATTTCTCAGTTGTTTGCCATTGGAATTTGGTGACATATTTTAGAGGCACTGGGCATTTTGCTTGCAAAAAGCACACTATGTGAAACAGTCCTAAGTGTGTTGATGTAACTAGGAAAGCCCAGACTAACAAATAAACCAGAAACAAACATTCGTATTAAAATTAGCTACTGCATAGAGCACACTAGCAGGCAGGAAATACGAACAATTGCAGCACTGATCATAATGCCTGCATTTCAGTAAAGAATAGCAATTATGATACAGGATAGGATAATGGTCACAAAACTCAAGGAAAAAAACCACAGCTCTAGAAAGGAACAAAGATACTGCTTATATTATTTCTCATCTATAAATGTATATATCCCAAGCATCCGTTAAACACAATGGCGTTCAAAATTACTATACATTAGCTTCAGACAGAAGCAAAAACAACCACTACAAAAAACACACATAAGACTGCATCTCAAAAAGCAGCAATAAAATGGAACAGACAGTAAACAAGGCAACAAAGAATGCTTTCCTTATTAGTCCACAGGAAGGAATCAGCGGTCTGTTCCATTTAAGATAGAATCACAACCAATCATGACTGATCAGATTCTTTATACCCCCCTCCCTCTTTATGGCCAAATCTTAACATTCTAGGCATACCAATACTAGGCACAATCTAGCTCCCAGAACTGAAAATGGGAGCATATATTTAAAGTTCAACAAGTTATATGACAATGTGTGGTGAGTATGAATGAAGAACTACAAAGTATGTGAATATAATACCAATACATTATTCTCGAGTTGCTATTATTTTTGAAATAAAAAAACCTCTTAATGAAAATTAAACTGATAGTTTTATATTCTAAAATATGTTTAAATAATCTCTTTAAAGTTATCACTTGTTTATCACTTGATAATCCTCTCATTGGAGAATTTTATTTCTAAACACTCAGAGCTGGTTAGCTGAAACAACTAAAAAACAAACACTAAAGTTATTTTGTAACAGGAAATAAAAATGAAAAATAACAAATACACATTAAAGTATTCAGTATATAAAATGGGTGGTATGCAAATTTAGTTTTTCATCCTTAATTTAATCAGATGATAAATAAGCTAAGTATTCTTAACCAACTAATGCTCTTAGTTTCTAATAGATGTTATAGTTAGGGATGGGGCTGGTTGTATTGGTTTTAAAGGCTAACGTTCTGTAAATCAAAAATAAAGGGATTTCATAAAATAATGGGGAATAACACACTGATTTCATCTCACTGAGACAGCTTCTAGTTCTCCAAACTTCATAACTGGAAATGAGGCTAGTAACAGGCTCTTTAGAGAAGGCCATTAATGAGCTCATAGCCTTAAAGATGAAAAACAAGTCCTATGGAAGGAAGATAGGATGAAAGGGAAGCTGAATAGCTTTGTACCTTCAAAAGACAGAGAAAGAGAGGAGGGAGAAAATGACAATGTTGTGAGTTATCAAGATAGTGCTCCTGATCCCCAAAACTCACTGTACATATTAGGACAAGCAAGAGCAGTGTTTATAAAGTCAGGCTGTAGTCACTTGAATCCTAGGCCCAGCCACCTGGCCAATGATTCTCTCCCATGTTCCTGAGAGAGTTCCCTGAATATCTGATGGCATATTTATTTGGTTACTTTGTACTGGTAAAGATACCTAGGAGTAACCTAAATGCAGACAAACTGGGCTTTAACAATGTTATTTGAAACAAAGGTAGTTTGCAAGGATAGAAATGTAAAGTGAATGCTATAAAAGAAAGTTAGCTATATTTCCTTTCCTTTTTCTAGTCTCATACTGTTTGTTTATTTGTTACTTCTTTTCTATGCTGTGCATAATATTAATATGAAAGAAAGAAATGTACATGATGAATATGTATACAAATGCATTTTAGGTGTTACCATTTCCATTTTTGTTCCTCTTCTTTTTTTGTTTTTTTCTTTTTAATTTCTCCTTCTAGGGGCTTCTTATCTTTGCTCTTTATTTTCTTCGGTTTAATCTCCTAAAAAGAGATAAATGAAAATGTACCATAGTATCACAAGATTCTTTTTACATTTTAAAAATTAGTGTAAAATGAGATCCATCTGAAATATTCTTAATAGAAAAGGAAGTTTAGCATGCAAGCATTTCAGCTGTTTTATACACTGGGACTATGAGAAAGTTTCATCAAAATTAATATGTCAGGATTATTATGAATAATTATTTTTAAGTGGATATAATAGGTCTGAGCAACATTATCAACACTGCTCAAATTAAAATTTGATTTTCTGTAAGCCCTATATGCTATACGTATAAATAAAAGAGAAAGTGTATTAAGTAAATATGCTATATTCATATTGCATCATCTACAAATTTGTTTAATTATCTCCATAGTTCAGGCTAAATATAGGATTCTTACTATATATATATTGGTCAACATTTAAATCTATGCTGTGACTAACAATTTATGATCCGCTGTCATAAATTGTTGGCAGTCCATAAGATAAAATAAAATGTAAAAAATACCTCTTCATCTTCCTGTTTTCGTTTTTTTGATTTTTTTACATCTTCAGTTTTAATCTTCTTAGGTTTGTAGTCAATACTGAAATTGCAAAATAATTGCAAATAATTTATTTCTTTTTAGCCCCATCAGTTCTATTTGAATATTAGTGCTTGAAAAAATTACCCTGCCTCCATTTCAAAAGGTTACTTTTTTGTCTGTCTGTCTGTCTGTCCAATCATCCATCTATCTTCCTTCAATTTGTATGGCTGTCCATCTCAGCAAACAGCTCTGAGAAGTAAACATTCTTAAAATAAGGTTGTCATTAAACTATTGGTTTAATAATTGGTTGTTTTAGATGCCTTTTTCAAAACTATAGAAATTAGCCCAGCATGAGACAATAAATATGAAGTATCTACCATGTTTCCCCAAAAATAAGACCCTGTCTTATATTTTTTTGAACCCTGAAATAAGCCCTTGGCCTTATTGCCATGCACCCAAAAGCCCGATTGGGCTTATTATCAGGGGAGGTTTTATTTTGGGAGAAACAGGGTATCTATGCTACATCTGTGAAACAGCATACATTTCATGCTTTACTGCTTGATTCAGACTACTGCCCCTCACTGCTCTTTATATTGGTCAACTTTATTCTAGAGAACTTCTGCAAAATAATATGATAATGCAACAACTGGAAAACTCTCTGATGTACTCTGAATTGTAGACCAGATATAAATTTGTGTTCTCATCTTATCAAGAGAGAAATAGCTAATTAGCTCAGTGAACAAGATTCAGAACTGGGAAGACAGCTGAATTTAACACTCACTCATCATCCTCTCGGGGTCTCTTGTAATCTTCTTTATAATAGACATCATCATCTATTTCTTCCTTTATACGTGGTGGGCTATATGTGGAAGGAACACATTAACAAAAAATAATCATTAAAACATCTGGAAGCTGACCTTGCTCACTAATTAACTAAAGAACTGTTTCTTGGCCGAGAGAGCCAGTGTTGTCCAAAGACAATTTCCGTGATCACGTGGCCAGCATGGCTATACACCAAAAGCGCACAGAACGCTGTTACCTTCCCACTGAAATGCTATGTATTAATCCACTTGCATTTACATGCTTTCAAACAGCTAGATGTGGGCAGGAGCTGGGGCAAGTAATGGGAGCTCACCCTGTTGCACAGAACTCAGGTAATCTGATACACTGTTTCAATATTTTTTAGAACAAGTCCTTTCATTGGTTCTTTGCCATCTTTCAGCTTTCTCATGCCCTGATTCAGGATATAATAGGCTATATCCAATTTAGCATACTAGTAGGGGTGTGCATGTTACCCGATGTGAAACACTGTGCTAATTTGCAGATAATATAGAGCAGAATTTCTTGTTGAAACATATTTTATTCTTTTCAGAAAAGAACAAAAATTTAGAAAGCATGTTCATGCAAACTTGTTACTTGCCTACCTGGAGAAGCCATTTTCTTTTTCTTTCTTTATTTTCATTTCACCAGATGATGATTTACTCTAAGAGACATAAGTGAGAACTGGGTCATTACGCTTTTAAAAAATGACATCAGATTTTCTCCCCTTGGGACTGACAAAAGAACTTCATCAGAAGCTTTTGTATCTTCACGTGCTGAGAAATGTTTCGATCTGTGAGACTAATCTCAAACATTGCATCTTTTCTATTTTCTATGGCATTTATTTTAATAAACGTAAGACATTCAAATACAATGTAAATGCTTGTTTTTATTTTTAAATGTCTTAGGTTTGTGACAATAAAACACGTTTTTACAATGTTCTAAGCTTACTAAGTTTTGGGAGAAAGTAGTGGATGACATTCAGGGGTGGGTTCTAACTTACTTCACCGCCGGTTCGTTTCCTCCCGCGCCGCGTGGCCACGCACAAAGCGCAGGCGCACATGCACAGTGATGAAAAATCGCAACCCCCCCCAAAACCAAAATGGTGGCACATGCGCAGTGCCATGGACTCTGCTTCTGCGCATGCACAGAAGAAAAAAAATCCAAAAAATAAATAAATCCCCCCCCCCCCAAAAAAGATGGCGGCGTCCACGGACCGGCACTGACAGAACCAGCTCTGTGATGTCACCAGCGCTTTGCTATTGGTTCTACAGAACCGGTGCGAACCGGGAGGAACCCACCTCTGATGACATTAATGTAATTGTGAGACAAAAGTTAAATTTTTCAGACAAAAATACTTTCTTGAACTACATATGTAGCACTTGGAATTTGACAACTAGATAATACATTTGGATTCTCCATGGCCTTACCATGGCCAAGCAACAAATATTGCAGTATTGGAAAGATAAATGTTTGGCCCCTTTCACTTAATGGATTGAATATCTAGTTACACTTGCCAATTATGAGATCACCTATTGACGTAGACTTTGTATGGAGAAAGGTAATGAAATATGGCGCTTATTTATAGAAAATGCAGCAGGTAAAATAAGCATGACAATTATGATTGTATTAAAAATATAGATGTACTTGAATAATCACATTAGATAAGTATAAATAGAATTGTAAGTATTTACTGTTAAAATTATATTTTTTTCTTTGTTCAATTTTTTCACCTTTTAAAAAGTACTTTCTATATATTTTTTTCTTTTATTTGACAATGTATTTTTATCATATTTATTTTATTTATTTATTTTATAAAATTTATATGCCGCCCAACTCCCGAAGGACTCTGGGCGGCTTACATCATAAAAAATAAAACATATAAAAACAATTTAAAAAAGAAAGGGGAAAAAAAACCCCCCAACTATATTTAAAATAAAACATTCACACAACCATGCATGGGCCAATCAGAACAACTATTGGCCCCAGGCCTGCCGGAAAAGCCAGGTCTTAAGGGCTTTACGGAAGGCCAGTAAGGTGGGGGTAGTACGGATCTCGGGGGGAAGTTGGTTCCACAGA